>JAXDDW010000049.1:660000-937500 GCA_034670385.1 Hoplostethus mediterraneus | reverse complement strand
CCCGTCCCCACCTCTCATTGGCGCGTGAGGCAGGGGACACAAGGCCGGTGCTTGACGGAGCGCTGAATGCTCTTTAGTTGTCACACTTTTTCCCAAACGCCTTGCAGCTGCTCCTATTGTGGCCGTGGAGGGAGGGCTCCTTTGGCTGATTCTTTAGGCCTCCTGCTGTCGCCCCTGGCCTCAGATGGGTTCAGCGTGTGGCCCATACAATGGCAGACATCGTGACATCGTGGGTCCGATGTAGGAGAAATCCTGATGCACTCGCAGATATGAGAGACGAGATTCCATCACATGAGAGACAGGAGATGCTCGGTCGGTCGGATTCTTTTCACTTTTGTTCGGTTGCATATCAACTGATTCCTCTTGATTTGAGTTTTCTCATATCTGTGTCAGGACAGACTTGTGATACTTGTGTTACAAGATAGGCAGCATATACATACACACATATAGAGCTTATAGTAATAGGTATTAAAATTTAGAATTTCACTCTATTGTGAAGTAGTCTACATTACATTACATTACAGTCATTTAGCAGACGCTTTTATCCAAAGCGACTTACAATAAGTGTATTCAACTTAGGTAGGCAAGAAAACTACTAGTCACCAGAAATCATAAGTGCATTTCCTTCCTAAACAAGCAACTAAGAGCAGAACTAGTGTTAAGGGTCTAAGAGTAGTCTAATACTACTTGTGACACCTCAGAATCAGAATCAGGTTTAAGGTTTAAGTATAAACCTGATTCTGACTCTGAGGTGTCAAAAGTAATATTAGACTACTTCACAATAGAATTAAATTGTACAATTCTAACACCTATTACTATAAGCTCTATACGTGTGTATGTACGTGCTGATGAGGAAATTACTTTATATTTTGTACCAATATAAAATTTGTCTCCTCGTATTACTAAATCTTTATACACTGAGGATGTCACACTTACTGCAGCATGTCTGCAAATGTCATCAACTTAAATTTAAGACTTTTTAAGAGCATTTTAATATCAGTTAGAATGAAATAGAAGACCAATTTCACATTTGAAAAAACATGATTATATGGTCTGCATGACTAGACTAATTTCTGTTTACTATAAACTGTTTACTTAAATGAGTTGCTTATTACTAAGTTATTACTTAAATTAGTTAGTTATTTTGTGCATTGCTGCGCTGTGTTTAGGTGTTTGAGTGACACATAAGACAAAGCGAAAGATCTCAAACTGAGTACAAAAGCCAAGGATTTATTCGATGGTATCAAAACAACATTTAACAAACATATGCAAAAATAGATATGATAAACAAATATATTACTTTAGTTCAATAAATATGACATATTGCAGTCGCTGAGGAATATGTGGCCCCTTCTTAGAACTTCGGGGTTCTGTCTTCGTCTTCGAGCTGCGATACACAGTACAGAAACATGAGGTATTTAATGGTTGGTTTCCCCAATGTGTCAGGATCGTCAGAGTTTCATGATGTCTTGATAGGCGGGTATTTGCATTGCGATTGGCAACCCATTCAAAAACTTCAGTCATAGCTAGATCTACAAGAGGATACATTCATTGTTCGTTCAAATGGAGGAGTGGCTTCCGTGCCTGCGTCTAAGGTTTGGCAAAAAAAAGGTTATATTGCTTCCTTTAACCGATATATCAACATTCCTGAGACAACTGTCAGCCCTCCCCATTATGTCATTGTACAAAAAAAAAAAGATTATGATTATCAAAAGCAGTCAGCTATTGAAATACTTCTAGCTTCCTCTACAGGAATAACCTCCACTACCCCTTTTCGGCCATTTCTAAAGACATCCAGGATGAGCACTGTGGGTGACATTCACATTTGTACAGGAGGATGCCACAACAATACTGCCAGACGGTAGCAATCACAACTCCACTTGAATTGATGGGGCCAACCTAGTTATAGTCCAGGGAATTGGCCGGTAGACCACAAAACTTCACACCTGTCCCCAGGCAGTGGCCACCCCTTCTGTCCAGTGATACCAGTATCACCATATAATGGAGTGAAAATCGGGCCACTTTTCACGCAGTGGTCTCCGTGGCGAGTCACTACCGAGTTACGGTACAAGTCCGAGCTACCCGCACCTTCCCTCAGCAACTCGGGGAGGTAGTGATGGGACTGTGGAGGAAGGACAGCTGCCCGGCCGAGGTGTGCACGGGGATGGAGACGGGGAAATTGAACACCGTGCTGCTCTTGCCGATGGCCGGGCTGCCCGCCTCCGAGGAGCAGGTGGACGAGGCCAGGACCTGGGACTCGAACTGGAGCAGCTGACCCATGAAGCTGAAGTTGGGCGAGATGATGCTGCGGCGCTGCTTGACGAACTCGAAGGCCTCGTCCAACTTCACGCGGTTGGTGCGCATGAGGTAGGCGAGGCAAATGGTGGCGGAGCGGGAGATGCCCGCTTGACAGTGCACGAACACGCGACCTCCTTTATTCCTCACCGAGTCTGGAGGGGAGAGAACAGAAGGTGAGATTAGTGACACGTCATTTTCTCTGAGGTGTTTTGCACAGAAAGAACTTTTTTAACACACTGCTGCCACAGGAAAGCACAAACACAAATGTCCCTGCGACATTTTGCAGTTGCCATTCAAATTCAAGTGTTGCTAACGGTCCTATCTCATTAAGACACAGGAAGAACAGTTAATAGGGGCCACGGGGTGTGAGCCTGTGGGGGCTATTCCCCGAGGAGGCAGGCTGAATGGACAAAAGGGGGGATAGTCCCCTGCTGGGGGTATTGATCTGGGAGGAAGGCCGGCAGTGAGTGTGGAGAAACCGCCTTTTGTTCAGCCAGAACAAAGAGTGGCGTGGAGGGAGCCATTCAGGCCCGGCCAGCCTATCCACTACAACAGTAGACTGGGGCCACTGCCTCACAGTTCAACGTGAAAAGGGGGCATCTTTTCCTGGGGCTGAGAGGCGATGATGTAACCTCTATTGTGGTGGATCGGGGAGCCTGTGTCGAGCCAGCTGGTCAGTTTTGGAGGGAACTTTTTAAAATTTAAATCCAAGAGTCACTGATTGCATGAAGTGAAGGAAGGGGTGGGGGGGGATGGGCGCTACACTGTTTGCCGTCAACAGGCTCAGCGCTAACAGCTGTGGCCGGTGATCGTATTTGGCGGTTGATAGAGTGACTTGAAGTGGTGGAAACACTCACCAATAAACTCGATCGCCACGTTGAACCAGGAGCTGATATCGGCTTTGTGGTTGTCCTCGACGGGGATACTCTTGTAGAGGAAGGAGCCCTCGAAGTGGTTGGGGCAGTTTGCGGAGACGTTGATCAGAGCTGTGATCCCCAGCATGTCCAGCATGTCTTTTCTGGAGGCATGGTAAGCGCTGCCAAGGTACAGGAAGGGCAAGATCTCCACTGGACCCCCCTAGACAGAGAGAAAAACAAAAACCAATCAGTCAAAATCACACCTAAAATAGTGTAGAAACTGAACACATCTATCTCACATTGCAGCGTAACAAAAAAAAAAAGACACCTACCTGGTCATATAAAGGTGTACTGCATGGACTACAGCCAGGATCTGCGCTCTCAGGGTGGCTGGCACTCAGGGGCAAACTAAGTCCTTGAGGAGGTGAGGGCTTGGTGCACATCTCGGGGTACTCGGTGGAAAATGTGTCAAAGCCGCCTAGGCAGGGAAATAAGACAGCCGGGTTAGATTACAGGCAAAACACAAGAGATACAGCTCCATTTAAAATATGTGTTGTGACAACTGCTCATCGGGCTATTTTGGCACAATGTTTACTTCAACACCAGCTGGTGCCGCGTGGTGACAGCTGTAATCCACATTTGTTGTCCCCGTTGTCAGGATACAGTGAACAATTGCAAAGGCCAACAAGGGGGGGGGGGGGGCCCTCTGATACAGTACACGCCACGTTAATTCGCTTACCTTTGAGAATGAAAACACTGGCACCGCACGGGTCGCGGCACAAGGCGGCAACCGCGAGCATCAACGTCCCGTCTTTCTTCGCTTGGCCGAAGTCCAAACTCCGATCGTCCAGGAACACCACCGACTGGTACTCCCCGGAGAGGAGCCGGTTCCTGGTGTCCTCGTTGGGGACGATGTGCTCTAACCCAAGCCCCCCTCTGGCTCTCCTGCGCACGATGGTGCTGAAGCGGACGTTGGTAGAGCCGGGGATATGCGACGAGTTGAAGGCGAAGAAGGAGCGGCAGTCCAGCAGCAGGCAGCCCGGGTCGGCGCCCTCCAACAGACCACAGAGGGACGAGCAGTCGATGCTGGGGACCTCCATTATGACCATAGTAGGACGGCGGGCTAAAAAAGTTAGATCCAAATACATACAGCTGTTGCTACACGGAAACAGAAACTTTTCTTGTGGTGGTGGAAAAAGTTAATGTCTTTCTCCCAAATGTAGAAAGTAATATTTGTGTCGTCTTTTGTTCTTTGCTTGTTAGAGGTTTTTCCTGGTTAAGCCCACGGTGAAACTCAACCGAATGTTCTGGAAAATGTTCGGTCCTTTCCTCTTTCTCTTGTGTATCCGATAGTTGTTCTTCAGAAAAAAATTATATTTAATTTGACACTGACTTGTTCTGAGAGTTGCTTTCTACCAAATGGGTCTGTGAAAGCGGTTTATATATATGGCCTCTTCTTGTGAATGAGAACTCACTGACGTCAGGCGTCCGCCCCTCTTGGCTTCCTGCCAGCTGCTCAGACGTCATCGTGCCGTTGAGCCAGGCAGCCCAGTCAGACGAGGCAGAATGGGGCCAGTGGCATATGTGGGACATCTCCATATGGGTATACGCCATGACTCCTTCTTTTTTTTTCTTTCTTTCTTTCCTTCTTTCTTTCTTTTTTTCTTTCTTTCGTTCCTCCCCTTCTTCCTTCCCGTTCATTCCTATTAGTAGAGCTTGTATATAATAATTAGATAATAGTGTCAAATAACTGTAAAGGATAATGAAATATTATAATCTAAACACTGGTAAACGACCAAAGTTGAATCAGATTTATTGGCCAAGTAAGTCACATTAAACATAAAACAACAAAAAAATAAAAAGTTGTATATATCATAAAAAATCTTTAATTAATAGGACCAATTTTTTTTTTAATTTGTAAAATAGGTTATATGGTGTAATAAAAACACAATAGGCCACATTTACTCATACCATTGTCTTATAGAGCTTAAATATTTTTAAAGATTATTATTATTGTATGTCATCATACTGTTATCATTCACTTTTTCTTTTTTTAATTAAAATATTTGTATAAAGTATCTGTATGTCAGCAAATTAGGAATTTGTCAAATTTTCCATGATGTTATTGTTTAATTAGATTTTTATTTTGCCTCTTCAGCTGAGAGTTGACAAATAACAAGATAATAAGTAAATACCTGCCATGGAGGCCATAAAAGTTTATTCTTTGTTTTTATTAGTCAGAGGTACATAGTGTTCAATGCCCCGCGAGCAAAGGCTAACCATAAAAGTTAATCACTGTATAGAAATCTGAAGTCCAGTAAATTTCCACATGCTGGAAACAAAACACTGGTCTTACAGGAAGACACCAGCAGTCTTGAGTCTTGATCGAAACAGTATGAGGTTAATTTCTAAAATTATAATGTTCTAAAAACAGGTCAACATGATTATTGTCACTTTGGGAAACCCTTTCCAGTTGATGGTGTGATTTGCTGACTCAGAAGGGGCACTTCTGTTTCATAAGGAGAATCATTATTGACAGTCAACAGAAGCCTGCTGACAGGAGGGTGTGTGTGTGTTTCTTAAAACCACAAACCAAGAACATGCCAGAGTTGTTTTGTTGTGAAACCTGAGTTTACTAAGCAGACCCAGTCAGGGAGTGTTGCTACATCGCCATCGTTACAAATCCTTTTCAACTTTGAACTCCACCAAATTAAGTTTATTCTCACATTGTGAAATATCACAACAGAAGCATCACATTATGAAAAAAAACTCTGATTGTGTAAGAATCAACAGTATGCCAGTGTTTATATACATATACTTTTATATATCATTTTTTGCCAAAGATCAAAAGTCTGTATATTGTTTGAAAAGATGATGTTGACACGTCAATTCTCACATTACTGTAACTTTAGTAAGTAAGGCCTTTCTGTCTGGAGAATCCACATCCGTGCTGTTTTGGTCTCTGTTTTACTTACAGAGGCAAAGGAAATGTGTGTTGTGAGAAAGAAAGAGAAGAGGAGGGGGTGTTAGGGGTGCTTAAAGTACAGAAACTGAAGCAATCGTAGCAGCATGCAAAAACTCTCTAGCCGGTTTAACCTCACACTCCTGTGAGATGAGTCAACTGTGAGACACATGCCACAGAGCAGGAATGTTACACAGTAATGGGGGGGGGGGGGGGGGGGGGGGGGGGTCAGAAAAAGGCTTGGGGCTCTGAAAAACAATCTTTACCCAATCTTTAACATTTTGTTCTCACTGTAAATGTGACTTCCCACAAGTGACGGGCCTGTGTGCTGGATATGATGAAAGAGTCAGACGGCTGACGGAAGGAAGGTGTCCGAGAAGTGAGCTGATCAAAATAGCGTAATACCCTAGAGGAGTAGAGGATCTTCACTTTTCAGCTTTTTACCTACCCACATGTGTGTGTGTGTGTGTGTGTGTGTTCACGTACAGTACCTGTCATTGCTATCCCTAGTGATGTTGCTGCTGTCATTTTGAAAACATATTCCAAAAAGTTGACAAAAACAAAAACTACAGTGGCACAACCCACATGGTGTATTTTTCGGTGTTGTATGTTGGGCAGAATCAGTTTTGTGTTGCTATTTTTGGCAATATAACCATCATAAAGACCGAAAACAGGAACAGCTAATGTCAATTTGACTGTTCATGAAGGTCTGTATATGTATAAATTGTTCTTCCAAAGTGATGAAATTTACAAAATTAGGAATAATAATAAAAATGTGTGTGTGTGTGTTTGTGTGTGTCTGATTGTGTGAGTGAGAAAAATATTAAAATTGAGAGAGCTGAAAATAGAACCTAAGCCTCTACTGTTTTTGATTCCCACCACCAAGGTGGTGGGACCAACCCTAGCTTTCGTTCAGAAAGGGAACTGAAACAGAGGATGACATCGAGGCATTTCCTGTGTGACGACCCTGTTGTCTCTTACTGTTCTCCCTGCCTGTTTACTGTCATAATCACCACTGGCAACAGCTGAACCATCACTGGGAAAACACAGGGCCTGTCCTGTCCTCGATCTAGAGGACAGGACAATCTAGAGATTCACCTCTGCCAGAAATGTCTTATTTTCATTTACATGCCAGCGCGGGGAGGCCCGAGAAACGTGTATCGCTAGGGGGAAAACCTCACTGAAGGAGTACCACATCACAGTATGATGTATGGCTCTCTGTTGGTTGTGGTGGAAAACGATTGTAGGTCTGTTGTTACAGGATCACAGGAACCCAAAGGAAGGATATCTGTGATCTGGGCCCATTATGAACCGCCAGCATGTGTGTATTTAATAGTGTTGAAAAGATTCATTTGCTACCTTTCATTTAAAATTACAAACATTTTACACACTTGGACACAGATGCCACTGGAGCTCTTCAAAATGAATTCAGTTATCTGCCTATTTTTTTTTTTACCTCTTTCTTGTTGTCCTGTGACTTCTATTCTAAGAATGTAAAAGATAGAAAAAAAGTAAATAATTCCAGCTGTTTGATACGTCCAGGCCAATTTCAAACCCCTTCAGGACATTTCATACCGGCTATAAGAGAACCATGTAGTTTATAGGGAGGCGTTTTCATCATGTATCACCAGATGAATCATTTAACACATTTGCTTTGTGATTTTGTTTTTTTCTCATGAAGGCAACTTGGTTTATGTCTTGCTGTGTGAGATTGTCACTTGTCTATAGGGCCTTAGGCTACGTATGAGGCCTCCCATCTACACTAGGGTGGCGTTTTTACCCCCCCAAAACAGAACTTTTCAAAAACACTCTCCCAAGTCGATAAATTTGAAAATGCCAGCCCCCCATTGTAGTGTAGTGGCGAAAACAGAGATTTTAGAAAACGATGACATTTCACTGACCTTTCACTGCTTGACTGTCACTTGACCCGGCCAAGTGGCCGAGTGATCTGTGCATGCCCATGAAAGGAGGTATCTGTTTTTGGTGGTCTAGTGTGGACGGCGAGCTTTTCTAAAACGCTAGACCCGAAAACACAGTTTTCAAATGTACACAGCTTAGTGTGGACGTGCTCTCAGAGAGCTCCCTCACTGTAGGCAGGTCCTTTAAGGCCAGTGGTATTGATGATTTAATCAACTGACAGAGATCTCTATGGGTTGGAAAAGTTATACAGGCTACATAACATCAACATATTATATAGTATTATAAAATGAAAAGGTCACTTGGAATGATGTCCTAAATAATATAGCTTCCTACTTGTTGCATATAGCTTTACATGGTTATTATTCCTAAAATCTCTTCATGGTGTTTGATCACGGTGTTCACTATAGGTCAGGTTCACCATAAACATGACACACTGTGTAGCCTAAATTGTCACTACTGACTGATTGAAAATTGTAGGCTGCTACTTAGTTTTAAGAGAAACCCCAGAATAACATTGGGGGTTCATTCAGTAGGTCATCAAATATATGTGTACATGTCGAATGCAGGCAAATTAGCTATGAGTATACCGTAGCTTTTTAGTATTTAGTATTTTTGGCCTTTGTTTTTTGTATTTTGTACCTTACCTTTGTATTTTGTACATTCTTGTGATACTATTATGCTGCTGCAACCCCAGAATTTCCCCCCTGGGATCAATAAAATATCTATCTATCTATCTATATAGCATCATTGGCAGAAGATCTTAAAGACATATATTTATCAATATCACACATTTATTTCTTATTGGAAGAGTATAGTGTTTACATAATGCTCAATACACTTCTGCCCAATGCATGCTGGGATAGGCTCCAACCCCCGCAGTGACCATGAATAGGAATAAGCCTGTATGGAAAATGAACGTAAAATTGTAAAATATATTTTTGTTAAAAATTGATTTATGTTATTTTGTCAATAAAACACCACATAGACCATATTTAATCAATAAAATACATTAATAAATACGTTCTTCTCCCTGCTTGTACGATACTCAAAACACCAGCCATAGGACACAGTTCTCACAGATACGGTTAATATATCTATTCATATCTCTATAAATTAATATTTCCGTGAAAAGTTCCTAAATAAACGCTTTCCAAGTCACCGAATATATTATTCACGGCTACCGGGGGAAAAAGAATCACAGCTAACAGGAAACGGCTCTCAGCCAATCGGATTTTGCAAAGCGTCCTAAGCTGACGTCAACCCGGTACCGATGAACCACCGGTAGCCCTGAGGAGAGACCTGTGGTTGCCCGTTGCCTCTAGCTTTGTCCAGTTATTCCCCCCTTGTCAAACGTGCAAACACCATGCCTTTCGATGTTAGGAGGTGAGTACGGGGCTTCGGCTCATTTTGGTAGCGGTGTGAAGCGACGCTCGTGCTGTTTTTGTGCGTGAATGAATCAACGCTGTGGTTAAAGCATCGCCCACAAATGCGCCAGTCAAACTTATAGTAGTAGTGTTTCACAGTTGGCATGAATGGGGGAATTGTTGCAGGGAGGGGGGGCGTTGCGTTTTTGTTCACTAGTGTAAAGTGTTTCCAATAAGCTGATGAAACCCTTACATGCTACTTATCTGGTTAGTGCGTGTGGTTTGGCAGATTTCCTCATCCGTCCTAATGCTTACACAACTTGGAATTTATTTAACTAACCTTGGACCAGAGGAACAGTCACTTTTCTAAACACTGTTTTGCCATAGCTGTATGCTTTACTCATCCGTCTGCGTTTTATCTAATTCGGTCAAACTCTACCCCTCTAACTCTTCCTAATGATCAATAATGGGCCAGTGAGAATTAGTAGCACATCAATATCCGGTCAATAAACAGCTAAAGAAAATGCACCTGGACTGCAGACAGAATCCAGAGCCATTTTAGCACTGTACAGGTGTCCCATACATGGGCTACACAACACTGATAGTAGTCACACACCTATGCAGTTGTCGAAACTGTCAACAGAGCACACCTCAATGAACATACAGGACAGGGTATTGGCACACAGCTAACATTTGCGAAGTGGTCAGCTCATAATGTTTTTGTGACAGATTCCATTCCTGCTGTGAGTAGGAAGTGGATAATACTACAGGTTGATGGCGGGCAGACAACCAGATATACTTTTTAAAATAGCTCCAAGGGAAGTGAAACCGAGATTGGAGAACAGGCTACCCTTCAACAGTTTGAAGGGATGGTTTATTTGGTGCTAAATCTGGTGGAAAACCTGAATTTACCACAAATGACTTTTTTTTCTTTTTTTTTTAAGAGCTCACAGATCTGCTGCACTGTGAATGAATTATCCAATAAGCAGGCTGTGATGTAACTATCCAGTGTGCTATTTTGGTTGAGCATCTATGTAGAAACCTGCCTTGGATGTAAGAGGAAACAGGGGGTCATTGGGGTTTCCTAACCGGGCACCTTCTCATCACAGATGTTCAACATGCAACACATCTGCATTGCAACATGTGAAAATACTTAGGTTGAACAATCTGGTGGGTCAGAGGTCACACCCCAACCAAGAAATACTATATAATAAGAGGATATTTGTCAACAGTGGGAAATGTAACGGGAGAGAGGGTAACACTGTAGGTTACTATACCAAGATGTTGTTGTATTGAGGTAGTGGAAGCGTTTTTTAAACCACATAACACAGAAATCAATATTTAAAATGTAAAGTGAGCCATCAGCCACAGTATCTGTCAAAATAACCCAGTAGTCCTTATTGTGCTTTGGCCTACTTCAGAAATCTACTGCCCTCACTGTTCTCTGAAGGTGGTTTTATGTATCTTCGCATGCACAACAAAGTATGTCAGAGATGCTTTCAGTCGTACTGTGTGTCCTGCCAGAGCTTTTTGTCTGTTTTCCTTCATTGGTGTAACCCAAGCAGGGCCTACTTCAAAAATCTGCTACCCTCACTGTTCTCTGAATGTGGTTTTATGTAGCTTCCACGTGCACAAGCAGGGCCAGCACCAACCTGTCTTGGAGGACTTGTTAAATCTAGTTTTACTGGATGAGCTACGTTCGATTATTCTCATTATTATGTAGTTACTGTATTAATGACTCCATTAGTTACATAAGCTATCACTTAGCACCCAATAAATAATAACTGCATCTCCTTACATAAAATTCAAACAAGCTGCGGTTCAGTAAACAAAGCTACATTGAATGTCCAGTCTAAAATTGGTACCCTACACCTACACGCAGAAACAACAGAGGGCGGCCCTGCGAATGCTCCATCTGTACAGCTTTGTCATGCACTTTGTTTTGTAAGTATTAGTCAACTAGGAATTTGTTTAGATGAATACAGTCTTTATATTTTGTCAGAGATTTCTGCTCAACCGAACACTATACAGGAGTGAACAGACCTAGATGTGTTCCTGTCACTACCCATGACACACCGACTCGATGTGATCGATGTGAACGTCCCTGTTAGATTTCTACACCGATTAGCTTTTGATTAGTTTCTTTAATTATGGTAATAACACTGATCTATTACAACAAATGTAATGGCTTTCCATTTTTCATTTCTGTATGGAACAGCCACGTCCACGTCACATGGTGTTATGACTAATATAATTTCTCCACGGATAAATAGCAACTTTTGATCAATGTAACGACAGCAGCGCGAATGACTGAGTGAAAGGATTACAACCTTGAGCTCAACTGTGCCATCGTGTATCGACACCTAGGCGTCGTACTGCCTGCTCTGAAGACGCCGTCTCTGCTCCTTTTTGATTAGATCGCGGAAGAGTGTTGACAATGTCCCGTAACCCCGTCGTGTTAGCTTACATGTTTTCCAGTGCATAGTGACACATGATTGGATGTCATTTAGAGTAATGTTGACAGTGACGGGCGGCTGTTTACTGCTTGATGCGTCTCATGAAGCCTATCTCCAGGAAATGACTGGGCGAGAAAAGCAGACTCAGTGTTAATGCTGTTTCATATGAGGTGATAATGACGATCTAAAGACACCGCATCGTCATCATACGAATACAGAGCTCCTATTGGCTGAAAGAAAGAGCTATGTCGACTATTGACAGATTAACAGATATAAACAGATGTACAGATGAGGGTTTTTGAACGCTGGTACTGATGTATTTGCGTTGAAGCTGCTAATAGCCGATATTTTGTGCCTATATTCAATACCTTCAAGTACATTCACATTCTCAGATTGTGTGGAAATGTACCCAGATATACTGTATGTGCCTGCTCATTTCCAGAGATGTGCGTGTGATGTGATGTAATGTGCATAGACAGAGATCAGATAGCAGCGCATAGAAATATGGCACACCGTGAGGGTAAACAACACTGTGTTGTTGAGTTACTGTACCAAACGTGCCGCCTAGGGTTTCTGATATGTGAGAACTTCCTCAACCGACTGTAACCAACGGTGAACTCGCTAACTCACTCGCTATGACTCATTTGCACGATGCACTCAATTTACCAAGGTCCCCTTCCTTTTTTTTTAAAAAAGCATAAGTCATGCGCTTTCATTTCTCGCCTCTTTAAACGGAGAGATGCTGGAACACGGTGTCCCCGGCTCGTGTCAAAACATCCGAGGCCCCCTGACAGAACACCGAGACCAGCTGGAGGTGGTGGAAAAGAGTAGGCCGTCACACAGGAAATTACAAAAACGCCACCAAGAGCTGAACTCTCAGGGTCAATATTAAGATTCATACAAGTACAAAATGTTCTGCGCCAAGAAATCTCATTATCTCGACAACAGAGAATAATTTTAATTCCTAAGCTTGACGCGCACAAGCCAAATACTGTGAAATAGGTTGGCTGGATGGTTGTAACTAACCCTCTCAGGATGCATCACTGGGCATGCTCCACCTGTCTGGTCTGGTTGCCTCAGGTCAGTGCGTCTGAGTGAAGAGGAGGTACAGTAAGGAAGGAGACTCTTGCCTGTAAACAATGGCCAAACAGCCAGGAAGTATGTCGGTCTAGTTATTCTGATCCCGTGTTACGGAACAGCCCCTCCCTGACCCCCCCCCCCCCCCCCCTTCTACACCGCAGGGGTCTGTTATGCCCTCCACATCCTGCCACGCCATCAGCACACAATGATCCTGATACTAATGGGATGTGGGCAGAGGGAAGGAGGAAGGGGTTATAGATGGGTTTGGCGAAATAGACGGAGGGAAGTTTGTTTTGAGAAATGAGGGTGAGCGAGGGGGGGGGGTTGGGTGGTTGGGGGTATGAGGCCCCCCCCCCCCCCCCCCCGTGGTAGGAGACGACGGAGGGGGGGAGAACGCAGGGAGTCGAAAGGCAGAACAAGCGAACCGGCAGGGTCGGGACCGGACAGGAAGCCCTCCCTCTATACTTCCTCCCCCTCCCTGCATTGCGTCAGCTGTGATTATTTCACTGGCAGCAATGGTGGAAGAAATGTTAACAGATGTGAGTGTTTTGGAAGTCAGATGAGGAGTTGGGGGGGAGATGAGAAGAGGAGTGGGTGGGGTTTTAGGCAGTCGATAGTCAGTTTGGGTTGAAAATGTTTCACTGCCCAAAAAGGCCATGCGCAACACGGCTCGGCGCTCGTGAACCTAAATAGTTTTGCTGTTGAGTAGCAGAGTTTTTTTGGTTTTTTTTCAGCTCCCCAAATAGGCAACGGCAGTATTTCACAGGATGAGAGTTGATTGTGTGAGGTGGCAGTGATGTTACTGTGTCTGATTCATTGTTTGACTTGCACATGAGTTCATTTTGACCAAAATATCCAACTTGTTTATGTCTAAAAAAAAAGAAATAAAAGAAATCACACACTAAAAATAATAAAAATAACTATATGTAATTGTACTATAAGTTAGATGGCTCTTTATTTAAATAGCAGCAGAACAAAGCAAAAGAGAAGCACACATCACTATACAATAAACATAAAGGTTGTATAAAAAATCCCAAAAATATACACGTGTATATTTTTATGTGTGTGTGTGTGTGTGTGTGTGTGTATCAGCAGGTTGGATCTGGATCACTGTGTATATGCTGAGGTTTAGGGAACGTTGTTGGGGTCATTTACACTTACAGGCCAAGGCAATCTAAAGGAAGTGGTGTAACCCTCTAAGAAATGTGTGTGTGTGTGTGTTGTGTGTGTGTGTGTGTGTGTGTGTGTGTTACGTGTGTGTGTTTGTTACAGCCGGCTGTCTGGGCCTGTATGTACTGGCTGCGGTCCAGAGCTAACATTCCACCGCTCTTCTGTAATATCGCACAGCCTGATGGGTACAGAATGTGCTCCTTTTCTCAGCACATACTGTTTTACGTTCTCTAATTTTTTTTTTCTCACCGCTCTTTCTCCTTTTTTTTTCTTTTTTTCTTCTCTTCTTCTCTTTTCTTCCCTCCTCAGATTCGATATCTACAGGAAAGTACCAAAAGATCTCACCCAGCCAACATACACAGGAGCTTTCAGTGAGTAGTCTCCCATGGGCGTCAGGTCAAAGGGGATTTTACCTGTGGGTGCTGTTTATAGATACAAACAGGGGCAATTTTGAGATTTCCTTTTAGATGAGCCTCGGTGATTTTTTCATATTTGGCTGTCACTGCTGTCTGCAAAACGTCCTACAATGCTAAGAATGAATAACTTTGTAATGCTAACAGGCAGAAACAGAGACTGTCAGCATTGCTCTCAAGTTACCTGCCCCCAATTTTATCAATGGAAATAGAAGAGGGCACCAGGTGCTGTCGAAGGAGCTGAATTCATAGAAAGGGGAGGAGTTAGTGGTTGTAATTGAACCTACCTGCCTGTCACAGCGTTATGTCCCAAGGCGGTCAGCACTGGGACGTACCTGTTTGAGCACAACCGCTATGGTAAGAATGTTAATGACACACGACTCATCAGCGGAAATGCTGAATGCTTTTCCTGTTAGCTCATGTGTTTTTCCTGTTGGGTCATGTGTTTGTCATCAACAAGTCATTGTATAATCATTGATCACATTGATTATTCACTGCTTGAAAGAATACCGGCGGTTTCATGACAAAGTTTCAGCCTCTCTGTCAATTGCTGGTATTGATTATTCATCAGCTGGCTGATGACGGCGCTGGAATAAAACGTTAACCCCTAACGGGGGCTGGGTATCGATCGACTCGGGGAGCGCTGTCCTGGAATAATCCTCGCTTTGTCATGGTGCAAATGGGTTATAGACGCTTTCCTAGTTTACAAGCAAGAGGATGAATGCGTTATCGAATATGACACCAGTTCCACCAACGGGCAAATGGAGTGAGCTCTTCCTGAACGCAAGTCAACACCCTTTCCTGTCTCAATCTACTTGAACCCACTGCCTGAGGGGTGAGGGCTTTGGGTTGATTTAGGTGCTAGGCAGCAGTTATTGCTTTGCCCACAGCGGGTTACCTCACACATTACACGGCTTGTGTAAGTCAGAGACAGTGACAAACACACACTCCCCCTCGCTCTTCACAAAAGGCCAAATATTTGACCCCTCGCCTTTTTTGTGATGTTTTAGGGCCACATTCCGCTGAGTTCATTTTTTACGGTATTTACTCTGGAGAACGCCGTTGTTTTTGACATGGTTTCCTGTGTCATTCTCGCCTTGATAGGAGTCAATACACAATTTTCCCCCACCTTTCTATTTTTTTGGCATCCATTCCCTCTAACGTGTTTCTGTTGTGTCTGGAAAATGTGTCTGAAAACACATTTCCCTTAAAAAAAAAAAAAATTAATTAAAAAAAGCCACACTCATCTCAAGTGTCTCTTTTGATTGTGAAAAGCGAGCTCCATTGTGTCATTGTATCCTAATCGCTGTGCCACACCCTCTGAGGAAGAGCCACTCCAGATCATAGCACCGTGACGCAGCGCTTCACAATACGTCGACACTACTGAGTCTAGCGCCGCTTTCCTCCTGTGTCATCGCACCGCTTGAAAACTCGGAAGGATGAGTTTGGGGTTTACGTTTTGACTGAAGCCGCCCGCACGAGGTCTTTTTTTTTTGTCAATGATTTTTCGTGTTGTCAGCGTTTCCATAGCCCGGTAACCCATTACTCTGATCTCTAGTAATCCTTTTCCAGTAACGTGCCTTTTGGTGGCCTGGGAAGAATTACGTGTCCTTTGATGAACCTGAATTGGCGGCCTATGTGTCATAGCGACACTCCCTATTGTTTGTGCCTTAGTTAAACATTACCTTCTGTAAAGCCTCGGCTCCGGCCACAGGTTGGCCCCGTGACGCCCTGCCAACCCACAGGGTCACGTGACTGCGTGATCCCTAGGAGACGGTTGCCACGTAAACAGCTTCACCTGCTGAGCGAGAGCTTTCTGACTCAGGCAGTCGCCATACCGGATAGACCACAGTTGTGCCGACGCGGATCAGTTACTTCTATCTTTATCTCGAGCACATGACGGCGTTTTATATGATCCTTTTGGCTGATTATCTCTGACATATTAGCAACAAGATCAAATGAAACGGGCAAGCCTGGCTGTTAGGGTGCTTTTTATAGGTGCTTTTTTATAAGCGCTTCTCCTTCTTTTGGCTCCGTTTCAACAAGGCTGCTTATTATTGTTTGTGTTTAAGGTTCAACGTCCTAACTTGGTCTCTCCCTAACGTTGAGTTAAGTCCTCTACCATTAAGATTGTTAAGGTGTAGGAGCCATTTTTGGTCCAGTGTGTGTGTGTGTTTGTCTCAGGAAACCCAAAAGGACCTGTTTGTAGGGCTTTCGTACGATGAGCTCACCCTCCTCAAAGCAGATCTGCTGTAATGACTGCCCGGTGCTTTGGCATTAAAGATGTAATCACTAAAGGAGGTCTTTAAATAGTGTTTTACTAGTGGTGTTAAGCCTGCCATTACACTGCTCCTTAGAGAACATTTTTATGACTCTGCTGTGATTTCATTGATGTCAATAGCTTAGGTCAGTGGTTCCTAAACGGTGGAAACAGCCTGGCTCATTCGGCTCGGGCTAAGCCTTGAAACGCCGGTGTCATTTGTGATCACTCTGCCATAAATAACTTTCTAACTCCTTTCTTCCTTTCTCCCTCGACAGTATCCATCCTCTGCTGCATCTTCATGCTCTTCCTGTTCCTGTCTGAACTGACAGGATTCATAGCCACTGAAATGTAGGTAACCACGATACCAAACCTCCGCATGGCCGTTTTATCTCGTAATATCCTGCGGCTGAAGCGCGGTCGCCTACGGATGATAGAGTTCCTTTTGTCGCCACACAGGACACGCCGTCTGAGAGACGCAAGAGCAGGGACTTAATCATGAATGTCAATGCCCTCATTATGATGTACTCTGTTGGCCCGGTGTCGTAACCAGCGAATGGAGTCAATTTTCTCACAGGAAATTGGCTTTGTGCATGCGTCAGCCTCTCAGCGCTGTGCAAGAGGGGATGACTTGGGGAGGGAGTGACAGGAAGGAAATTACATTGACATAGAAACACAAACGCTCTTCTCTTGCAATTTGGGTGGAAGATGAAGCCCCCCGACGGTCGAGGCACCGTGTAAAGAACACATAATGGGGGAGGAAATAAATGTTCCTGCAAAATGGTTTTTGTGATGAAAATCTTCAAGTTTTATTTTCTTCATTAAATGTTTTTTTCATTTTCCTTCCACGTATCTAACCGTTGTTTCCTGTTTGTCCTCCTTGTGTTGACAGTGTAAATGAACTGTATGTGGATGATCCTGATAAAGACAGTGGTGGGAAGATAGATGTGAGTTTAAACATCAGTTTGCCAAACTTACACTGTGATTGTGAGTATATATACATACATATATAAAATACACCTCTTAATTCCTCTCTGTTACACTGTCCCTGTCTTCTTTTTAACACCTTTTTTTCTGGCCTCAGTTGATGTTGTCTTTTACCCTGCTGCTCTCATTATCTTGCCCTATCATTCAATATGGCGTGTTGGCGGAGGACAAACGATGCCCCAGATGGAGACTGTAGATTGTGAAAAACCACATAATGGTTTGTTTACCTGGCTGGTGTTGTGTATCGTGTTGTTTTTAAACCAGCCCTAGATAACACTCGGCTCGAGGCCAGCCAGCCTCTGTCACCCCCGTTTGATCTAGTAACCGGTATCGGTCACGACGCGCCGTCTGACACGCGGTGGCCTCCGCTTGGCCTCGCCTACTTGTACCGCGATGTCAGAAGTGGGCGTGGCCCCGGTGAGCTGACGCCAGGACAGAGAGCAGTCACTGGTTTATTTTGCTCCCCATGACTCCCCTCAGAAAGTATGCCCAATGACAAATCGCACACAGGCAACTATAACACACACACACACACTCCCTCACATCCGCACACACACACACACCCGGAGGCCTGGGTAGCGCAGAAAAAACACACGAATCATTCAAGTCATCTCCAAAAATGGCAAAGCTAATAAATGGCTGTGTGAAAAATTAGGCCCGGCTTTTTGAGAGAGAGAGGGGAGAGAGAGAGAGGAGAGAGAGAGAGAGAGAGAGAGAGGAGAGAGAGGGAGAGAGGGAGAGAGGGAGAGAGGAGAGAGAGAGAGAGAGAGAGAGAGAGAGAGAGAGAGAGAGAGAGAGAGAGAGAGAGAGAGAGAGAGAGAGAGAGAGAGAGAGAGAGAGAGAGAGAGAGAGAGAGAGAGAGAGAGAGAGAGAGAGAGAGAGAGAGAGAGAGAGAGAGACAGAGAGAGACCTTGGCATCCAGACACACAGCTGCAGACCATGTGTTGACAAGACCTCACTCACAAAGACTGTCTATCGCTGGATCCCATTAAAAGGGCTTGATGATCGTGTGTATCATGGTTTTGTATAGATGAAACTTTTCAGAAAGGCGCGTCGGTCTTAAATACACATCGGCCTCGATCCCGCTGCAGCTAAACGTAACGCATCGGAAGCAGCAAAACCGTCTCCCAGCGAGTTAATATCCTACATCAGGTTATTTTCCAGCCTGCCAGGCGCTTGTCATCTGTTACGAATTCACTTGCAGCGAGAGAGACGGGAGCATCATTTCATCACGGAAAGCTGGTATTTCCGTCTCTCCCGACGTGTGTGTGTGTGTGTGTGTGTGTGTGTGTACGTTTCGCCTGGCGAGGCTGTTCCAGAGTTAGACGCTCCCTCCCTCCCTCCCTCCCTCCCTCCCGCGACCTTTACGGCGAGCCAGCACTTGATTTGTGAGTTCATGGAAAAGCTGAAACGTGTGCAAATAACCTTTATAATAATAATCTCCACCCCCCCCCTCCTCAGATCCGCTTTACGTGGGACAGGCTTCAAATGTGAAGTGTCTTAAAAAGGAGAAACAGTCAGGCCCGGCGCATCGCTACACCTAACTTATATCCAGCTCGTCTCGGGTGTCAAAGGTCAGACTGGGGCGGCATGCGGCGGGTTTCAGCAGACGTCCGGCAGACATCGCATGAAAATAGGCCACTGGCCGGTGTGCCAACGAGGAGTGGCAGGAGGGGGAGGTGGGGTGAGGATGGTCCACAGAGGAGAGAGAGAGAGAGAGAGAGAGAGAGAGGCACACTCAAGAGTAGATGGAAAAACACAGACGGAGCGCGAGGTCAGGATAGGTGGTCTGTCTGTCTGTCTGTCTGGCCGAGTCAGCACCTCTCGTTCGTTCTGCGGGTCGTTCGCAACATCGATGTTTCACATTTCTCTCTCTCTCTCGCTGTTTCTTACTGTCTCTCTCTCTTATAATCAAGTGCTTGTTTTTGTTATTTGACTGTGGTTAAGAAAAGACTGGGGATATGACCACTCTGTTACATTACCCCACCCCTCCACCCTCCACCCCCCCCCCCCCCCCCCCCCACACCTCCTTGTTTTCCTCAGTGGTGGGTTTGGACATCCAGGATGAGATGGGTCGCCATGAGGTCGGCCACATCGACAACTCCATGAAGGTTCCTCTCAACCAAGGCTACGGTTGCCGCTTCGAGGGGGAGTTCACCATCAACAAAGTAAGGGCCATCGCATCACACCGAAGCAGGACGGGGTTCACACACCCACGCGTATGAAGCACGAGTGTCAGGACCTGAACGTTGTTACTCCTGCGGTCCAAATTGAGTTGAGCTAAATGGACGAGCGTGCTCTCAGATAGGCATCGGTCACATCGAGGCGTATCGTCTGGGCCCCTTGTGACACCGTTCGTTCTCCTGCGTCACTCTCTTTCCAGTACGTTTGTTTTTTAAAATGATTAACCCAGCGGTTGTAGCGGTTTAACGGACACCTGTGGGGGTTAGCCGTTGGAAATGTGCTGAACGTGCGAGGCGGTCAGATGTTTATCCTCGCGGGAGCAAAGAACATCACCGTTTCCAAACCCGGTTGTGTATTCAAGCGTGGTCATTAGCTGACTAACGGTGTTGCAGGACTTGCAGGAGGCGGGGGGGGGGGGGGTTTCACACTCACTGACCTGTCTCTCTCTCTCTCTCTCTCTCTCTCTCTCTCTCTCTCTCTCTCTCTCTCTCTCTCTCTCTCTCTCTCTCCCTCCCTCCCCCCCTCTCCCCCTGCCTCCCCTCCAGGTACCAGGAAACTTCCACGTGTCGACACACAGTGCCACGGCGCAGCCCCAAAGCCCTGACATGACCCACACCATCCACAAGTTGGCCTTTGGGGAAAAGCTCCAGGTCAGTGCTCTATTCAAATACCTCTATCACATTCAGTGACCCCTATCACTCTCACACACACACACACACACACACACACACACACACACACACACACAATAGAGGCAGATAAGATCCAGCTAGGTTAAATACCTCTCTCTTGTCTCTGTTTTTATGCAGGTACAAAAGGTCCAAGGTGCCTTCAACGCGCTGGGAGGGGCTGACCGGCGCGCGTCGAACCGTACGTGTGCAGGCTTTTACCCCTATTCACCTATTCACCTATTCACCTATTCACCTATTCATCACGCCGACGCTGAAACACGCGGCTTTGTAAAGGGCGTTATTTAAAGCGGCCATTATTGTGACGACGAGACACCTAGTGGACGGCTGTTTTGAACGGAGAGAGCGATGCAGAAAGCTGACGTTGCAGAAATCTCAAACTGAAGGGTTTCAGCGAGTTTATTGCAACTTATTGAAGAAACATGACTCATCGCAATGACTTTATTTTGTGTTTGCGTTTCCTCCCCTTGCAGCTCTGGCTTCACACGACTACATCTTGAAGATTGTCCCGACGGTTTACGAAGACCTCACGGGCAAACAGAGGTTCTCCTACCAGTACACGGTAGCCAACAAGGTACCGTATCCCGATGGAGACGCCTGTTGATGTTTTTTTTTTTTTTGCCTCTCTTCTTCTTCCCCTCCTCCATCTCTAGCCTCCATCACGCCACCGTGTGTTGTTTACAGTGTGACCCGCCACCCGACATAATGGCCCCCGTTCGCAATGTGTTGCCATGTCTCCCCTTTAACTCGTCCACTCACCCGGGGAAGTGCGCCTGCTCACCCCTAGCTAGCTACTGGAAGCCCTCGTAGATGTCAACAAACCATAAACACACTTCCTAGAATTCCCTTGACTGGCAGCTGGGTTTTTGGAGTGTGTAGTAATAACAGTGCCGGTAAACTGGCGAGGATGACGGCCCACGAGCAGAAAATGTTCCCTGAAATCTCCTCGCCAAAGCACGGAAACGCTCGGGGCTAAGTACTCATTAGGATGTGGAGTACAACCCCCGATCGTGGTTGACGTGTTGTTTGGGCAAATATGACGTCACATCTACCTCACAACACATCACACCTGAACTATTCCTCCTTTAGTCGGGTTTCCGTTGAAGATATTTCACATCACAACAACATTGGTGGAAGATAATTGTATAGCACGTTTCTTAAAGTTGCAAAATGAAGTAAAAATCTACAGTGGTGGACAAAACACCTGACAGATCTGAAAATATTGACCCTTTTCTTGCCTCCAAAACATGATTTCATTTCATAATGTTCATGAAACATGCAGATGGTTGCTCTGAGCACAACAAATATCAGATGAAGTGAGTCCTACTGTTTTTATCCACTTTTAACTTTAATATTTGGTATGTCCACCTTTTGCAGCAGTTCAAAAGAATCACACAGCTGTGTCCTAAGACTCTTGATCACCATCAATTTAACCACCATCACACCTGACAATGATTACACAAGTAATTTGGCTTCTTCTGAGAAGGAACATGATTGTGTGACATTGACAGTGAAATAGGCCTAGCTTGTTTTTTGTAAGGAAAATGACGGTAAATCTCCTTATGATGGCTCTATTCTATGGTTTATAGAGCATCATGATGACTTTGTATATATTTCATTCGTTTTATGGGTATTTTAATGGCCAATTGAACAAAAACAACTGAAACCTCTTAAATGTATGCCAAGTGTTCTAATAATTTTGGCCACCACTGTAAATGGATCACTTTAGATAATGGGATCAAGTGTCACGCAGCAGCTCTACCACACATTAAACCCATGCGACTACCGTTTCCAACACGTTTGTGTGTGTCCGTCCCCCCTGTAGGAGTATGTGGCGTACAGTCACACGGGCAGGATCATCCCGGCCATCTGGTTCCGCTACGACCTCAGTCCAATCACAGTCAAGTACACGGAGAGGAGGCAGCCGTTCTACCACTTCATCACTACGGTGAGTTAACGGGGTAGAAATCCCGAGGCCAAATGTCTCTCGTCTGTTTGTTTAGGTGGAGTGACGGTTTTAAGTGTTAAACGCACTATTCAAAATGCTCTACTCAACAATGCAGCATTTTTATGGTGTTTCATGTCACTTTTTGAGTGAAAAATGAACCTGGGTACCGACTTTATATTGGGTCTACAAGTTTTTCACTTTTCATATTCACTTTTTTTGGCCTTAGGTTTTTTTTATGCTGCTCTTAAATGTAACTCCCTGAAACCTGCAGCCACCTTGTTTCCTTTTTGTCTCTCTGCACCACCCTTACTCACCTCACCCTATTGGGCGAGGAGTTGTTGATAAGCCTGCGCTGCCTCATCGGGGGAAATGATCTTCTCACTGATATTGTGGACGGGATAAGAGTGGCTGCCTAACAGATGAGCTACACCATTATTTGTCTTGTGTGTTGCTTTAGTTTATCATGACTTAAGACATGGAAAGGGAGATGACGGTGCTCAAGTGTGATTATGACTCACAGCTCAAGATTGTGAGTCAAGCTGTAACGCAGCTCACGTGTCAGTGGTAATATATTGTGATTATTGAAAGGTCGAGCTATTATTTTAAAATCTACAGAGAATTAGTTTCCATTTTTATATAGGTGAGATTACCACCCTGACTTTTTTCATGTGTTTAAAATGTATTTAGCTTATTGCGCTTTTACTTTAGCACTGATTCTGCTCCTAGATGCTCGTTTGGGGAGGAGATGCACTCATGATTCCTGGTGACGAGCAGTTCTCTTGCCTGCCTATGTTGAATGCACTGCAAGCTAAATGACTGTATTGTAATGTATAAGAATGACCGATGGCCGATGATGTTTCCTCTAGATCTGTGGCATCATCGGAGGGACGTTCACAGTCGCAGGCATCATTGACTCTTGTATATTCACTGCTTCCGAAGCCTGGAAGAAGATCCAGATAGGAAAGATGTCCTGAGGAATGTCCGCCACGCCCGACATCTTATTTATAATTGTACGGTCGCTAGCCTGCTCGCTATATCTAATGCTGCTTGAACCAACGGCCTTGTTGCGATGACGCCGCAATGACCAATGGATTGGATGAAGCACTAGATCTAGAGAGCAGGCTACATGGTTGCATCTCACTTTCTAAATCTCCATCTGCCTCGGTGAGTTGTTGGACCCGACCGTGGCGTGTCCATCTCCTCTGTCATCAGTTGTAAGGAGAGGAGACGAAAACCCCTTTTGTCTTTTGTTACTGTTGAGATGAAGTCTAAGGTGCTGTTGTGTTAGAGTTTGGGTTTTTCAAGGCCAGTGCCGTTATTGTTCGGTCGAAGCCGATATTTCGTGCCGATATTCAATATCTTTAATTTTGACCATTTTCATGACGCAGCATTCCAAGTATATCATCTTTACCGCATCATTTTTTTCCTCGGCGGGGCCTCTGAAACAGCGTTTACATCGTGCGACACGAAAAGAAGAAACTCTGGGCTACACTAAATGAAGAATTAGTTTACAAAACCCCCAAATAATTGAACAATTAAAAGAATAAATAAGTGCTAATACAATTTAATGAAGGAAACTCCATCAACGGCAGTGAATGACATCACTGGCCGATATCCAATATTTGATAAAAGGCCAATATCGGCTGACATATCGGCCTACCAGTATTGTGTATGCTTCCCCAACACTACAAAAGGGAACGGTCAGCTGAAGGAAATGTTGAACTGTTGTGTCATATGAACCTGTGCTCGGCCATAGACTGGAATGAACTCTAAAGTGTGTTCTCGCTCCTGTCGCTAAAACCATACTTCATACTAAGCTACATGGAAGTGGTTTCAGTCCATCAGTAAATATTCAACTCATGTGCCTTTAGGTTCCATGTTTCTTCTGCGTCCCCATGCAAGATGATCAGCTTCAAACCGTTTGAGGATCATTTCTGTTTTTTGTTCAGTCTGTTGGTTGTCACTAAAACCAGTATTATGACAGGTTCGTTCATGCATGTTACAACTACAGTATCTGTTTTTTTACCTTCCAGTCACCTTATACCAAATGCTTCATCCTAGCTGTTTCCATGTTTCCAAAACAAAATGTGATCCGTGTTGAAAGGAGGAAAAAAACTTTGATATTTCAATTTCCGGCCAAATGTAATTGCATTTCGATAACTGCAAATGTAGTGAATGTCTTTTTTTCTTCAAGAAGTTGATCTAGTTTGGGGTTTTTTTTCTACATGGTGTGTGAATTTGTTTGCTGTCCTTGTTATTCCATGAAGTTGGTGATGGAAGTTTGGGTTTTGTAAGGAGGGAACATTTTTTTCTTTTACTGTCGCTAGCATAGCTTCTCTGATCAAGGACTCTGATAATCAGAAGTGGTCTTTCCTTATCTTAAGGTCATTTCCTGTTCTGTGTCTCAAATGATTTTGTAATGCTACTTGTTTCTTCAAGTAAAGGTACTATAGAAATGAGTGTTGTATTCAATGGCTCCATGGCTACTATCAATACAGTGTATTCAAACAGAGTTTCACTATCTAACTGATACTTTTATCCCACTGAGACAGTAAATCTAATTGATTTGCAGCCTTGCAAGTGAGAACTCTCCCACTGTGAGGTCTGGCAAGGAGGCATTTCATGTGTCATTTCAGCCATCATACTTTTTCACCGCTGGAGAGGTGAGCATAATTGGTTAATTAAATAACGCAACTTCAAATAGTGATGGTGTCTGAGTCGTTCTGCGGGCGAGTAACACAGATGAGCTGCTGCTTTCAAAGACGGTTGAATCAATTAGCTCAGAATGTGTCGTTATTACTGACACCGCGTTGTCAGCCTGGCCTGTTTCACCTGAACCAAACTGGTTAAATCCGGCATGCTCGACTCAAATTTCTTACTTTTGTCAGGAATTCTTAATTGATACTGAAGATGGAAGTTCTGCCCTAATTTCACGGTGTTCACCAAGCCCTAGCGATGGTAAGTGTGTGTATGAAGCGGACTTTGCACCTAGATGCTGCAGGATTCCCTCAGCTACCAGCCAAAGTCAACACCGTGCAGGCTGTCATTTGTGACATGAGTGTGTAAGAGGCTGTTAAACTGTCATAGCCGTCGTCATGCTTACGTCCAGTTCTTATAAGAGGTGCTCAGGGTGACTCACTCCTTTATTCGCCCTACATCCCTCTGTTTGCCCACATCACCTCATTCCTTGTTCACAGTGTCTCCTGTAGCGGGGGCGGGAACACTTAGATACACACATCTAAGTGTTCCCGCCCCCACTACAGGGGATTAGTACCATTACCAAGTGAGGTAGGTCTTCACAAATCCTGCTCCTTTATTGTTTCTTGGTTTAAGGCTCTGGCTCACTGTGGACATGCAGTTTATCTCAAGTCTCATTACTGACCATATTGTTTGATCTACTGAGAACAAATCTGTGCTATTCCATAAACCTGATTAATTTCTATCTTCACATTGATCTATAGAGAGAATTATGAATTAAAAAAGAAAAACAAGTTATATTGCTTTATTTCTTCCCATGTGGGACATATTTTGTACAAATAAACAAAGGAAGCATACTCTGTATATAAAAGATAAAAATATAAATGGGTGAATAGAAAATACTCAGGGTTTGTTTTTGGTGTAATGGTGCCACCCAGTGGCTGGTTGGGGGAACTTCAGGCACATATAGCTCAGTCCATTTTAGATGCAGCAGCCCAGAGGGAGAGAGAAGGGCGTCGAGACGAGAGGTGTCAACATACCTGATTACACATTAATGATTAGATGATTAGTTAAATGTCATTACTAAGATGTTACAAAAGCCTGCTCACTTCCCTCGAGCTGAGTTGCCCGACCGCGGCAGCGAATTCGTTCCCTCTCCTGTCTCTCAGGCTGCATCTTTGACAGATTACAGGTTGGAGGAGGCCAGGCAGGTGGCGTCTGGCGAGGAGAAGAAGTCACAGACGCCCTCCTCGGACAGCTGTCCATACTCGTTGTTGTAGAAGGTCTGCCCCGACAGCTGGCTGAGGAAAGCGGGCCGGTGCCTGAAGCTGCCGCTGCCTTGGTCCAGGGAGCCGTGGGAGGCTGTCAGACGCTCTGTACTCCTGCTGCTCAACAAAACCAGCTGTTAGCATCTCTGTCACTGCAGTCTCGTTCATTTATTGTGTTAGACCACGCTACTCCTGATTATGTTTAGAAGTACTGGATTAGGATAAGCAGAGAGGTTCATGAGTATGCTGGACATTCGTTGAGTTCATTAGCAGTTGTTTACAACGGGACAATTAGTGGAGAGAAAGAACCGCTGAAGTGATTCATGTCCATCTTTAAGCATGATGATTATTTGAGGGTGGTCTAATAACTCAGATCCCTGTTTACTTGCAATTAGCCAGCCATACCTCAGCCTGCCTCCATAGTAATTTAAAACCACGTGTAGCTGAATTATCAAAGAGGTACATGATAATCCACCCTGTGAAAAACACCTGAAAATAAGATACCAAGACTTTGCCGGTCACAGACTTTAAAGTTTTAAAGCACAGTACGAATTTGTGACTCCATACAAAATGCTCACTTGAAATAGTGACTGTCCAAATAATCCTGGTCAACTGAAACAGCTGGAGCATGCATAAACTGAACGCTGACCATCTCCACTTGAACCATTATCAGTGTGTCATTTCATTGTCAAAGTGTCTAGAAGCCCAAATGACAAAGTGTCTAAATACTAGTGAAACTCACTGTACATCTCTTGTGTCAGTATAAATCAATATATATAACAATATAATGTAATGTAAGCAGTTGTATGATGAAAGTCACCCAGTAACACACCTGTTAGACGTAGCGCCCCTGTGCTTGTGTTCGATTTGCTCAAATTCTTCTGAGGCCAAAACCATCCCGCTATCTGTCTGGTTGTCCTGGAGAAAGACAGACATCCGATCAATAAAATGCCCTTTGGTTGACAGTATGTTTGGTCTCCAGCAGGGGCAGCCATTGTTGCCCCGCTCTTAAGTAACTTCCTCCTGGAATTACTTAAGGGAAATGCCATTCAATAAAATGTCACCAGCCAGTTCACATTTTCAACAATCGATGGGAAGATAAAGAGCATACTTGGGGAGCTTTATGTGGGTGCATCTCCAGGGGCAACTCTTCAAATGTCTTCACCCTGGGCTGGCACATTTTTGATGGTCCCACAAACACACACCCGGTAAAGGGCACACAGTTATAATACCTAGCAAAGAAGTATATAAAAGAATATCAGATAAACACGTCATGATGGAGTCTACTGGCAGCATCAGACATCAAAACATTGTGAAGTCAATCAGTTTCCACTTCTGATGTTTACCAGCGTATTAGAAAGGTTTAATGCCAAAATGTACAAAAGTGCAAGAATCTTGGGTTATAACAAATAATAATAAGCGTTTTTTTCAAATGGTGGGTATCTCATGGAATGAAACGTACCTAGTATCAAACACATGCTTCATGACAGTCCACCTGCTCATAGTAGTATTGCATTGGCACTGACTTGATGTAGGTGATTTAGGTTAAGGTGCAGAGGAAGGTGCATCAGTACCTGGCGGGCAGAGTGCTGCAGACCAGCCTCAGCTCCTCCTCAGACGGAGGGAGTGACGAGGCCTGGGAGAAGCCGTCATCCTCTGAGCTCTGGGAGTGATTCAGAGGGATGTAGTCCTTCCCGTCCTATCAGGAATGTGCGGAACATGTACATGTCAAACGTCCTCAGCCGAGGCCCAAACACTCTTTCCAAAACTGAAAGCTAAAGCACCGTGAAAGCTAAAGCAATCTGTGAGAGAGGAAACTCTTCGCTTACATCCCACCGTCCAGAGGCGAACTTACCGGTAGGCTGTTGTCCTGTAGTAGGTCTCCCAGGATCTCCACCAGGGCAGGGAAGGTAGGTCTCTCCCTGGGCTCACCTTGCCAGCAGGCTAGCATGATCCCATATCTACCAGCAGAGGGCAGCACAGCTCACGATCAGAAAAAGCACTGTGGTCATCAGCTGTGCAGACTCACTACTATGAACTACAACCAAACTTTTATCCTCTCTTTTCTACTAAGTGCACACGTTTGTGAAATGAATCAAAATTGCGATAAATCGGAGAGGATTAGGCTTGTTCTATCTTGGTGCGCTCGGTACCGGCTCGGGGCGATTTAAGGCATATAGGGTTATAAATCTTTCTTGACACCTTGAGAATCATTTCTTAGTTGGTAGAAAAGTGGAGCAGAGAGGGAAGAAAGTAAAGTAAAGCCCACTCACATTTCAGGGGAGGCGGTCTCTGGTGATCTCATCCTGGTACCATCTTTCAATCGTTTGCAGAAGTCTTCGTCGATCTGTACTCCCGGGTACGGAGAGGCACCTGAGAGTGGAGACAATAAGCATGTCAGGAATACACAAACAAACGATGAGGCATTTGGGTAACAGTTGTAAATGTGACATGAAGATTTACTCTGTTTCTTAAGGCTACAACATGTAAGCAGCCTTACTTAACAAGGCGTGTTGATTAAGAATAAATTGTCGTTTACAGAAGCAGCCTGGGACAAAACAGCACATGCCCAAGTACTGTGGGCATGTGCGATTCACCGGGGGGGTTGAATACCTTGCTCAAAGGCACTGCGGAAATTTTTGTTGAAGAAGCACAGAGCATTGAATACACCCCGCCCCAGAGTTTACCAGCAGGGCCCCGTGAACCGGGCAACCACATTGTTCTATCATAATCTCTTCTAGGTTTGGTTTACACAGACATACCGACTCTACAAATTACAAGTCTTCTTCACGCTTTTTTATTTTTATTTTTTTTACCCAGCGAGAAGATTTCCCAGAGAAGAACTCCAAAGGACCACACATCACTCTGGCTGGTGTACACCTTATCGAAAATACTCTCTGGAGCCATCCACTTCAAAGGCAGACGAGCCTGACAAAACATTAAAAACACACACAAGATAATCATGAAACAGAATTGGCACCCGCTTCCCCTTAATTGGATCGTTATGTTGTATTTTTTTGAAGAAAAAAGAAAAAGAAAAAGAGCTCTATGTTTCTCACAGAACACGGTAATGGTGGATAATAAACCCGCATGCATAACGGTGAAGGAGCCGTACATTGCCTTTCCTGACGTAGTCGGGGTCTTTGTATATGTCTCGGGCCAGGCCGAAGTCACAGATCTTCACAACGTTATTCTCTGACAGGAGAATGTTCCGGGCAGCCAGGTCTCTGTGGATACACTGCGGATACACACAGGACCATGCATACATCATAACCCTGTGGACAAGTGTATGTGTGCGTGCATATGTGTGTGTGTGTGTGTGTGTGTGTGTGTGCGCGCGCATTGTTCGCTCTTGCCACCTCGTTCTCTAACTGTATAGAGGGTAAATTCAATTGATTTTATTGTACCACACAGAATTGGCTCTATTTAATAGACTAAAACCTTGGTTAAATGTTGTCTTTGTTTGTGTGTGTGTGTGTGTGTGTGTGTGTGTGTGTGTGTGTGTGTGTGTGTGCGTGTGCCTGTGCCTGTGCATGCCAGTTTGCAAGTGGGACTGGAGAACGTCCCGGCCTGGCATGTCTCTGTATAGTCACAGCAGAGGATCCAACATCACTCACGAGGCTGTCAGTTCAGATGGGGCTCCTACGGGGGTCGCGATGAGGTCAAGGAGCCAGTTATGCCAGCCAGTCTGCAGGATGAGCCCACGTAGACTGGACCCGGCCCCCCCCCCCCCCCCCCCCCCGCATAAGCGCTCATTTTCCTCATCCGTCATAATTGTTTTGCTCGTTAACCACTATTTGACGTTCACGATTCACAGGACCCGCGGCGGGTCGAGCTCAGAAAATTGCTCAAAATTGCCGTGAATCGCTCATTTCAAACGGTGACACGGTTCAACAAGCAAAACGTACTGAAAACGAAACTCATGGTGCTGATGCAACTGACTCTGAAACTGAGCCGCGATCCCTCATCAGTGCGTTATCAATAGGTAGGGATGGTATTGGCTGGCAATTAACCTTTCTGGAGGCCAGGAACTCCATCCCACGAGCCACCTGGAAACTGTAGCAAATTAGATCTTCTATCGTCAAAGGAGTTTTCCATAAGTCCTCCACTGGGGGAGAAAGAGAGGGGGAGCGTCGTCATGGAAACAAACCAAAAAAAAAAGAACAACATCAAACTGCATTCGTAACGAGGACTTTTTTTTTTTTACAACCGCATTAACTCACTTTTCTCCACAGCGGGGGCGTCTTTCTGATCGTCTTTCTGACTCTGAGGACCGGCGAGGGAGGAAGAGGAGGAGGGCGGGGAAGGCGGGCGGCGACCTCTCTGGTCCGCTTGACCCGCCTCGATCATACGCCTCACTTGGCTCTGGGTCTTGGGAGAGCGGTCCTAAGAGTCACAATTTCAATGAGTTCGCGAGCAGGGCGTAACAAAATGCTGCGAAATATACAAAAAACAAACTAAAGACATTGAGAAACTATCAGCTAAACTAACTCACTCTCAAGATGTAACAAACAATACAAAGACTGTTCAGTATTTCTGGTGTGTCATGGAGAGGTTTAGATACCCTGTATGGGAGGAAGAACTCTCTCTTGGCTCGCAGGTAGTTGGACAGATTCCCGTACTTGCAATATTCCACTATCACCATCAGCGGACCTGGTGATGCAGGAAGTGTATAGTCGCTTTTAACCATTAAAGTATGTATAACACAGTCACTTAATGCATATAGCTGCCTGAAGCTATCAACAAAATGATTGTTGCACTTAGTTGAGACACTGTTTGCTCTCTTCTCACACCGTATGAAAACAGGGGAGGGGCTTCATCCGTTACACCGCTCCTGCCTGAGGTGAGCCGCCATGCTAATTTGCTGCTTTCATTTAGAGTAAAAAGCCACAAGAGTCTATTCCACACTTTCCCCCCCTATCTGCCTCTCAAAGCAAATCCCTTTCCCCTTAAGTGCTCAGCTCAATTTGATGTTTGAACATGGAAAAGTGCTTCAGAGAGGAGAGAGAGAGAGAGAGAGAGAGAGTGTGGCGTCTGTTTGAGGTGCTTGGTGGGTTTGCTCTCACAAAAAAAGCGACTAAAAAGCGACGATATTGTATCAGCGTCCACCGCCGCTATTGATCGGATGTAATTATGGTTAGTGCGGGGAAAAAAATGCAATACATATAAATGCGCGTACTCACCGTTCTGTTTGGTGCAAGCGCCCAAAAGGTTCACTACGTTCAGATGATTACCAATGTGAATCAGTATCTTTAACTCGGACATCAGCGCCTTGTGCTCACTGGCGGTGGCTCCCTCTGAAACAGACGGATTCAACGTTTTTTTTGCTGGGTAGAAAACAAAATAGGTAGAGGAGGATGGATGGGGGAGAGTGGGGTGTTGCTTAGGGAGAGGGGAAGGAAGCGTGGAGGAAGATAGGGAGTGATTTGTCTTGACTTGTGACGCAGATGCACGACTTCAAACTCAACCTCACCCTTCAGCATCTTGACCGCCACTGTGTCCAGACTGCTCTTGTCCTTGCTGATGCCAAAGATTGTCGCCTCGATGACTTTCCCAAAGGCACCGTGGCCCAAGACCTTTCCTAAGTAAGTAAGTAAGAAAATGCAGAAAACAGACATAATATTTTAGCGCGTTATATTCCCTCCGGTGTTGCTTTCAGCCTCGTCGCGATACAGAAGCAGTTGTGGGCCGTGAACATCTGCTAATCTGCAGGGTGAAATGTATCTGGCATCCGTAGAGAAACAATTAGAAACTCGATTCCAGTATCTGAAAAACAAAACCTTCCCATAAGTTGCCTTCCCAACAGATGCTTTTCCTCAGGGTGTTTTACAGAAAGCGGAGCGGGGGAACGAGCACATATTTAACATTAGCACTTTACTTGGCAGCACTCTGCCTGGCCGCGATCCAAACTCAGACCATTAAGGATTCTGGAAATGGAAAACTAATTCAGTTTCATCTATCCCCTCTCAGCCGCACCCATCTATTCGCCCCCACACACACACACACACACACACACACACACACACCTATACACTCCTGTATCCCTCCTTTCACTCATCCATCTATCGATCCATCCATTTACCCCCCCCCCCGCTCACCCAGGCGGAGTCTGTCTCGGGAGATTTCCCATTGCGAGGAGTCGTAGGGCAGGTATTCACACTGCTCATCCAGAGGCACCTCGCCCGGGTCCATGATGATTGACAGATAGCCCGTCTTTATGTCTGCCGGGTTCACCTTAAGGTCCAGAGAGGGAGGGAGGGAGAGAGAGAGAGAGAGAGAGAGCAGACGTGAGGTGAGGAGGTGGGAGATCAAGTTGAGGTGATGGCGGTGAGCTGGCAATAAAGGAAATGATGCGGTGGAAACGCAGCGAGGAAAATGAAATATAGGCCACATCAGTCAAGGAAGCGAAGGGCAAAAGACACACGTTACAAGATGAAAAATTTAAAGCAAAAGACAAGAGAGAGAGAGATCAAGGTGCATTCAAAGTGAAGCACTCTGAGTCACCGGAGAGCAATGAGGCTGATCTAATATTTGACCACATGAGGAAAAATGAACAGCGACTTGAAACTCATTATGGTCTTGCTCTTCATTAGGCATAATAGTGGTAAACAAGTAATAGGACTGACTCCCATCAGAGACTAGCATCCCTCCTGAGTGAATTACAGACTCTCTCAGAGATCAAACAGTTAAAGGTCAAGCGCTAACAGAGATGTCGGGAGGTCAGAGGTTAAAGTGTTTCTGTCACAGTCTCAGACAGAGTGGTAAATCTTTTGGACAGAAGTATCTCTCTCTCTCTCTCACACACACACACACAACCACACACACACACACACACACACACACACAACCACACACACCCACACACACACACACACACAGAGAGAGTGAAAAGCGATGCCCTCTGACCCGTTTCACATTGCAGAAGATGAGGATGAGCAAAGCCCAGAAGAACACAGCGATGACTCCGGTCCCTATGAGGATTACGATCTCCACGTTGGCCTTGTCACTTGAACCTTGTTAGGAAGAGAAAGAAAGAAAGAAAGAAAGAAAGAAAGAAAGAAAGAAAGACAACAGAATTGATTGTTTTAGATGTACACTTTTTGAACTCAAAGGTAAACCCCTCAGTATCGTTTGAAAGGTGGATTTGTTTCAGCTCTCTTGGGCGGCAGTACTCCCAAACGCCTGTAGGGGGTGCTGTAGCACAAACTATTACGGCAGTCTCTCCCAGAACATCTTTACATTAAATCTTTAGGTTACAGGAATGTGCCAAACTTTGTTCAGTCATTCATCATTTGACGACTTCCCAGAAGGCATTAAATAATTGATCCTGGGTGTGAAATATCTCAGCTCATAGACTTTGAGGCACAAGAGGCGAAAGAGACCTGGAGAGATGAACGGCTGGAATACGGGCACATATTTTACCTGTGAAGGTGTGCCCTGGAGGTACCCGTGCACTTGAAAAAGCATGTGTCAGTGATACTGTGCGAGTGGACTCAGGCGTCTGTGCCTCAGTGAGCATGTATGTACGCATCTGTGTGTGTGTGTGTGTGTGTGTGTGTGTGTGTGTGTGTGTGTGTGTGTGTGTGTGTGTGTGTGTGTGTGTGTGTGTGTCTGTCTGTCTCACCGATGACCTGGACGGCGGCTGAGGAGTGGACACAGCCACGCTGGTTGCAGGCGGTGCAGGTGTAGAGGCCGGCGTCCTCCTCCCTCACCCGCTGGATACTCAACGTCCTGTTGGCGTTCTGCAGCTGGATCCCTACGGGGCGCACGCACACACACACACACACACACACACACACACACACACACACACACACACACACACACACACACACACACACTTAAGTGATGATGAAACAATGCCCCATGTGATCTCAGTGCCGGTCAGACCATACACTCTGTAACGAACATCTGACAACCAACATGTTGCTGTTCTTCACCCGTCACATCACCTCCTCAATGTTATTCTTGCATTGTCAAACTCTCTCTCTCTCTCTCTCTCTCTCTCTCTCACACACACACACACCTGACATTTGGTGGAGAGGCTGGTTGTCTTTGAACCACGAGAGCTGTGGCAGAGGTCGGCCCTCCACATCGCACTCCATCCGCAGAGACTCCGTCACGTTCACCGTCTGGTTGGTGGGGCTGCGCTTGTACCGAGGCGCCTCCAGGGCTAACGGGGGAAAAAGAGGGGAGCGCGAGATGACAAAGAGAGAGAGAGAGAGAGAGAGAGATGGAGAGAGAGAGAAGTCAACACCTCGGCTTGCACCATTGTCCCCGCTGTGAGCGCAACGCAATCCCGTACGTTTTGTGCAATATTAACCCAAGGACAGCAAAGTATATTTACTGCCGGGTCTCGCGGGACCGAGGAAAGGACAAGGGTGAGAAACTCCATTAAAACGTGCATTTTTCCGCCTCGCAGAGGATGCAAAGTTACAACAGGACGCGGGTGAAGCATGAATTTGTCGGTGGGTTTCAGGCCCCCCCCCCCGGCGTTTCACTACTCCTGTTTTGTCAGTGTGTTGATGTGTTGCCAACGCCAGGCGCTCCCTCCATTAATGCCTGCATGTGGGTGCTTGTGTTTTGTGTAGGCAGTTCTTTTGTGACTGTGTACTCTACTGCCTCGTGGGCTTCTGCTGTCAAGGGTCAGACGACTCCCTGTTAATTAATCATTAGCACACATTAGTACACGGTATCCTGTACATCAGAGTGTGTTTTTTTTTTGTCTGAATCTGGAGCTTTTAGTGGGTTTACTCCTCACCTTTGACAGAGATGTATTTAAACAGGCACTGCTTCTCCCCGTTCCGCCTGCTCTGAGCCCCGCACACGTAGTGACCCTCGTCCTGCAGCCGTATGGAGGGGACGGTGAACTCCAGGACCCAGCTGTTGGAGGTCTCCTGGAAGGACAGCTGGCCGTTCAGCGTGTCGGCGTAGAGGTGCACGCTCCTGCAGTCCAGCTCCTGGGGCTTGCCCTGTTCCACCTGCAGGGCCCGGGGGTCCAGGCGGTACCAGTGCAGCTGCTCGTAGGTGTAGTTGTCGGCGCTGCAGCACAGGGACACCTTCTCCTGCTCCAGGGGCTCCTCCGAGGGTTGCACCTCCACACGGAAGCCCTGAGGGATGGCTTTAAGCATAAGGGGGGGGTTAGGGCGGGTTATCTCGCAAGACTGAACTTTACATCGCATAGTCACGGAAAGGTGCTCTTCCTGCAGAGGCTCTTTTGTCATTTTAATGTTGCATGTTGTACTCACTGGTCACGTAGAAGTAGATCAGTCTCTCATCTTTGCCCACTTTGTTTTCAGCAGAACACTTGTACATGACTGAAACGCTGGCGTTGTGAATGTGCAGCCTGCTCACTATCTGTGAGGCGAGAGATGATGAATCGGAGTTTAGATCTTACTTGACTTATAAAATAAGCATATTGTTGCGTGAAATACACGCTACTCGCAGGCCATTCTTCGTGAGAGCTGACTCAGGTCAGGTTTTGTGCTGACGGGCTGACAGTGAACTCGCAAGAATAAATGAAAAAATATCAGGAGGCAATAAAACTGTTGATGCAAGCCGCACTCAAGATTGTGTCTTATGGGCCGGGATTTAAGCACGCGACTGTATGTGTGTGTGTGTGTGTGTGTGTGTGTGTGTATGTGCACATGTGCCCATGCATGCGTGCCTGGATGTGGAAGTGTGTTTATAACCCGTCCTTACAGGAAGTGTGCAGAGGAAGAGTGCTCTAAATATTTCTACTGTGGAAATGGTTCATGATTGACAAATTTTGTTCAGCTCATAACTTCTTGGGTTCATGGATAAGGCCACTTACATAAAAGTCTTCTTGTTGTTGTTCTTTACAGAGATTTACATTTTTGATCACATTGTATCATAAAAATCTTTAATTCATATGATGTGGAAAGATGGACCTTTGCATAGTACGGCAATAACATTAAATCAATGGAGTCTCGGTGCTAACCTTTTGTCGTCCGTCCACCACTTCATCAGAGGTCTCGATCGCCTCGATTTCATTCAGGACGTTCTCCGACTTAATGTCCTGCCAGTTCTGACAGTCTGCGATCCTGTCACTCCGGCCCTTCCTGTCTCGACGGACCCTTGAGAGAAACACACGGAGAGGCGCGTTCGAGACATCTCCCCTGATTGGCATGCGGGGCGGGAGAGAGCAGGGCAGCAGGGGAGAATTCAAAACCACATGGAAAACCAGACATCACATGAGAGTTGTTCCCCCGGTCCTCACCGAGCACCGTATTGCATTTCAGATCGGAGTGAAAGGTTTGCGTGCCAAAGCCCAGGCAATTATTGTGTCCTGGTAATGGTAAGCGATGGAAAAACTGGTGGTATCAATTTCTATTATGAAAATCCACAGTGTGAACATCATAGCAGAACTAATGAGATATGAAATTGAATTTTGTTGTGCGTGTCCTCCTAAAAGCAATGCCTAACTATTTCACATTCTCCAAACAGCGTCTATATAAAGTAGCAGTGGCAGTCATATGTATCATGTGAACTAAAGAAATAAAAGAATAAAGGAACTCATTTAGAGTTCCCTTTAATATGACTATATATTCTATATCTGCTGCTTTCTATGGCAAATTGTATTATTACTCCTCCGACTCCTGATGCAAACCTATCCTCTCTACTAAAGCAGCTCCTCAGGTTCTGCAGTAAATCTCGCCCACAACAAAACGCCACCAGGAAGCAGATCATCATTTCCAGCAGCGACTGTTTTTTTGTTTTTTTTCCCAACATTAAAATGCATCATTAAGACTTATTTAATAATAATGTGATGCTTTTTTGAGCCCTGCGGGGGATTTTTGCTTGTCCTCTTTGACAAGGTCAGACGCCACAGACGCAAAGGCCCTGAAGCTGGTAGGAAATGAGTGTCTTGCTCAAGGACACGTTAGTGCGGGGGAGGAAGCCGAAGCTGACCAATCCGGCGACTCAGTGCTAATAGTGGATAATCTCCCCACTCACTACACCCCCCCACTGCCCACCAGATATATCAGCCAATATATATTCATTAGAAAAGCCTACATGTCTCCATCTACGACCAAAAAAAAAAAATTTGGATTATTATACACAGAAAAGGTTTGACAAAAGGGATACCTCAGTCAGTGGCAGTGAAATGTCACATGAGATGTACATGAGCTGGAGGATGTCTTGGTCGGTCAGAGCTCCACCTGACCCCTCACCCTGTTTTGTGCGCTCCAGGGTGTATTTAATTACACGACGGGTGCCTGCCTGATGTCTGCACGCCCACAAAAGGTCAGGAGAACAGCAATAACTTCTAATATTAAGCCCGCTAGGAAGATGGCGAAGATAGATGATTTTTTTTCAACGGATATTATATATATATATATTCTGCAGTGGCGGCCCGCAACACCGGGGCTTAAAGGAATAGGAAATAACTACCAAATCTATATGGCCATCCAGAGAACCCATTATGTCGTGTAGTGTAGATGGAGCAAACTTGGAAAAGCCCAAGGCCATGCCTGGCTTCATCGTGCGTGTGTGTGTGTGTGTGTGTGTGCGTGCGTGCGTGCGTGCGTGCGTGCGTGTGTGCGTGTGTGTGTGTGTGTGTGTGTGCGTGTGCGTGAGTGTGTGTGTGTGTGTGTGTATTTGGTATAGAGCTCTGCAATGTGCTGTTTTGGCTCAAACACAGCTAGGGATGTTTGTGTGCATGAGTGATTGACTTTGTAAGTGAGTGAGTAACAGTGTGTGTGTGTGTGTGTGTGTGTGTGTGTGTGTGTGTGTTTGCCTGTGTGTGTTTTGGTGTGTTTTCTTACATGTGTGAAAAGGTGAGATTGCCGCGGGTGAGCGCTGAACGCGAACAGGCACCGTATTGTTGTGGAGGAGGAAGCAGGTTGCGCTGGGAGCAGAAAGGACATCAACCACCTTCCTCTTCTTCTCCTCAGCCCCGTTTACTTCTCCACCACTTTCCTGTTTATCTCTTTTCTTTTCATCCACCTCCTCTTTTCATTCTTCATCCCATTGTCCCTCTCATCTGTCCCCACAGCACAACTCTCATCTCGTTTCCCTCCTTTACTCTCTCTCTGACCTCTCCTTGCATCCCACCCCTCTCCCCTTTTATATCCTGTTGCATGACTCAAGTGAGATCAAACCGTACCTACTTTTTCACACTCGCAAAGATAAGAAAAACAAAATCCTGGCATATGTGTGTGTGTGTTTGTGTGTGTGTGTGTGTGCAAGTGTAAATAGAGGAGAAGCTCTTCTTACAGTCTGCTTTGGGTGCTGTTGAGGACACACGGGCCCCAGGCCCTCCACTGCCAGCTGATGTTGGGAGCAGGGTGTCCGTAGGCGGTGCACGTGAGAGTCTGGCTGCTGCCACTGGGGTAAGGGTTGGAGGGCTCGGCCACCTCCTTCTCATGGATCTGGGGAGGAACTGGAGACGAGGAGAGCCGAGGGGAGTGGGGTCAACCGACGGATCCCAAAAATCAGAGCTGTCATTTCAGTCTCAAATTCATCATCGATATGTTAAAGCCCCAGGAAACTTGGCTTGAAATAGTAAAAATGAATATATGATATCAAAGTTTAGTGTCTAATTAAGCATCCACAAAATCTGAGTGAAAATAAACGTTCAGAAATATTAGAAAACCTCATTCAAAAACATCATTTAGCTGTTTAGACCATTTCTCAGGACTGTGTAGGCGTATCAGATCAGGATTTGATTGACATCCTGACATGATGGATAGCTCCGCCCATGTCAAACTGTCAAGCTGTTGCACCTGTTGGGGGAGGGACAATTGACGTGCATTTTTTAATGATTGGATGAATGAATTCTCTGCGCCCAATTCAACCCCACTGTTCTGAACACCCCACTCATCTGAACGAGGTTTTCTAATATTTCTGAATATTTATTTTCACTCAGATTTTTGTGGATGCTTAATTAGACACTAAACTTTGATATCATATATTCATTTTTACTATTTCAAGCCAAGTTTCCTGGGGCTTTAAGTAAGGCTTGCGTATGAAACCAGTGAACCTTCAGGGTTTGTAGTGAGAATATTAACTAGCAGTTTCATCGCTTTTCACATTAAACATCTGGCATGATCTCCCCTGACGGCAGTGTAGCCCTGTAGGCCGGTTACCGTTGACGACGAGCGTGATGTTGAGCCTCTTCTCCAGCGCGGAGGCACTGTTCTTCAGCACCACCGTGTAGTCCCCAGAATCCTCCTGGCACACATCCTTGATCTCCAGCGCGTGGTTGAGGTGCGTCCTCATCCTTTTCATCCTGAATTCTGGACGGTGGCCAATCATCTTCCCGTCTTTATACCTGGACGCAACACACACACACACACAGCACAGCTCCACAAACCCTTCCTGCTGAGGTCCTCTCCCCACCCCGACCCCCTCACCGGACATAATTAAGCTTGGCGAACATCCACCTCTTACACCGCCTCGATACTGACTTGATACTCGTTCCATATGGCATCACATCTGAACTGGGGTCGTGTTTTTATGCATGTTGGAATCCACCAATCAAAGTTGGATGTACAGTGGTGGCCAACATTATTAGAACACCTGACAGATCTGAAAATATTGACCTTTTCTTGCCTCCAAAACATGATTTCATTTCATAATGTTCATGAAACATGCAGATGGTTGCTCTGAGCACAACAAATATCAGATGAAGTGAGTCCTACTGTTTTTATCCACTTTTAACTTTAATATTTGGTATGTCCACCTTTTGCAGCAATTCAAAAGAATCACACAGCTGTGTCCTAAGACTCTTGATCACCATCAATTTAACCACCATCACACCTGACAATGATTACACAAGTAATTTGGCTTCTTCTGTGAAGGAACATGATTGTGTGACATTGACAGTGAAATAGGCCTAGCTTGTTTTTTGTAAGGAAAATGACGTAAATCTCCTTATTCTATTCTCTATTCTCTATTCTATGTTTTATAGAGCATCATGATGACTTTGTATATATTTCATTCGTTTTATGGGTATTTTAATGGCCAATTGAACAAAAACAACTGAAACCTCTTAAATGTATGCCAAGTGTTCTAATAATTTTGGCCACCACTGTATAAAGATACTAAACTAGAACTAGAACTAGAAACTGCAAACTGTATGAGGCCAAATAACACTATTGAAATGTAATACAGCCGATACACCATCTTGTGTTTACCATTGTGTTTCCGGCGTGGGGTAGGCAGACACTTTCACTTGCAGTTTGAAAGACTTCTGGCCAGCAGTCACCTCCACCACCGGACCGTTCCTGTAGTCAAGGCTTATAAACGGCTTTTCTGCAATAAGAGACATTCACTCCTTTACAAAACTCGCTTCAAATCTGAAACTACACTACTCAAAATGTAAGATTAAGATCAAGATTTAAGATAAACTTAAAATAAGATTAACACATCAACCTGTTAAGTGGTTCATGTGGATTTATTATGAACTATCATCGGGGGTTGCGAGTTCGTACCGTGAACTATGACCTGAGTTTCCCGGGTTTGTATTGCCTCCGTGCTGTTGATGGTGCAGTTGTACGGGCCCGTGTCGGTGACGTTGACGTTGTGGATGGTCAGGATGCTAGCGGCCTCCGTGGTACGAGACCGAATGTCACGCTGGTGCTGGACGTTCACCAAACTGTTTGTCTGCTTGGGGCGAGACGAGTGTGAACGTCGCTGAACATTCACCTTTAATAATCTACGTCGCTTAAAGTTCATATTTCAGCTCTTCTGTTTTCTTATTAAATGAATAGTTTTTCATCAGCTCGTGTGCCATGTGATCAGCCTCTGCTGTGGACTCTCTGCGTACCTGTTTGCCAGGGTAAGACCACTTAATGTCCACTCCTGTATCGAACTCAACCGATGCCGTGCAGTTTAGGGTGAGGGCCTCCCCCGCTATCAACTCCACTGGATCCTCAGGAAACAGCTTGACATCGTAAACCCGACTTCCTGCTCGGGGGGAAGAGGGTGAGGGAGGGAGAGAGAGAGAGAGAGAGAGAGAGAGAGAGAGAGAGGTCACAGTGACATCGTCAGCAGTTTTTCCTTCCTTGCAGAACCAGAGGAAATGACAATCCTTTGGACCACAAGAGCCATCCTACTATAAAGAAGCTGTCTGTCACAGAGTCAAACAAATTCCACTAGTTTATCAAGTATCAGTGGAGGAAATTAAAGTGGAATACTGCCATCCCATCCTTTCATCATAACAGAAGAGGAAAAAAGCACGCTAAGTGAAAGCTTTGGACCTTGACCAAGCTCTCTTTAATTGTGTTATACAAGCCACTCTTTGGCCACTGGAGAAGATGAGGAGTGAAAAAAAAAAGTGCGTATGCGGGTGGTGTCTGTTGTGGGTGCAGCAGACTGTGATCTCCTGTTTGCTCAAACGCTCCATTAGCGTCCAAAGTGACGGCAGTGGAAGACTCGCTCTCAGTTTCTCCTCTGAGTGATGCGGCTGTTGCTTTTGGCCGGCAGTAATGGGTATGTGTTCCCTTCACGTCTGAAGTGAGAAGTGAATGATCTCACACAACATACCAAAGACCCTCTGGGTCTCTCAGAGTTCACTCCGAAAGAGAGGGAACCTCAGCAAAAGGTCTCGCCTCCTCATCTCAGTCACTTCCAAATCTAATTATGCTTCTCTTTGCTTCAGTTCTATCCTCATTATGGCACGTTGACAATAAAAAGGGAGATGTTTCAAGGAAATCAATTAAATAAAATCCTTCACATTGTCAGCTTTAAGGCATAATTGGCTCACTGGCTGACATGTAGAATTATGGTGACAATGCTGCCAGGCTGGCACCACCTTTGTGTTTCCAGCTATTTTCTTTCTCAGCGTCCGATCTACTTTAAATATTTGTTCTGGGACAATTGTGTTTTTATAGTTGCGAAAAAATAAAGGTTCTTGTGGTACTCTGCTACGCTGCTGGTCTGCATACTGGAATACCAGAGGGGATTGAGCCCATTTAACCTTTGGAGTGAACATTGGTGTTGTTAAGCCCGCGGCATGCACTGGACAATGGCTGTGTTACTTGTTACCTGCGGTGTGGATCAGGTAGGTGGTGGACTGGTACTGTCTGTCTCCCAAGGTGGCTAGACACACGAAGCCGAAGAGCATGGGCATGCTGTCTAAGATGTGTCGGGGAACAGACCAGCCTCTTTTGTTGTCCCATGTTATCCCATCAATCACCATAGGAGTGAGATACTAAAGTCAGGATCACACACACACACACACACACACACACAGAAACAAATACAGTGAAATTGCTTTGCTTGAGCCGTCTATCGTCAATTTTCCGACCAATTAGCAACTGTTCCATAACATACAAACCATACAAACCGCAGCGAGGGTAACGTTGAGATCGGGGACTGTGACCAGACATGGCACCACTAGGTGAGTAGAGGAGCGTCTGAAGAAAATGGTCTCCAGTCCATTTCCGCTGCTGTCCCTCCTGAGGAAGGGCTGGTCAGGGTCTGGGTGCAGACAGGAACTTCATGAACAGACAGCCCACATACCTCATAGCCTGATAATGACCCCCAAAGATACGCTGCGTGGAGGGTTCATCATTATGACAATGTATTGAGTTCACTCAGTACCGACGCAGAAAATAATATTTGTATCTGCTACTACAACTGCAATAGAGAGACCAAGAGCCTACAGGTCTAATCCTCTAATCCTGTTACAATTTCACCTCAGGCTGTTAGTCAGTGGGAAATGTCTCTCCTGTGTTTCGTCCATTACACCTTGATGTTTTTCTCTTTATTGTCCCTTACTCTCGGCTACTGTTGGCAGACATCAGAGCAATTGGTTCACCGCTTTACATCGTTTACCGGGGCGGTTGACATGACTACAAAAGACCTGTACTTCCGCCGCACGGGAGAGGCTATTAGAAAAACGCTTATCTCACAGGCTTTTCCTTTTCTACAGGGTCTTTTGAAACTCGGCCAGGGATGTTTTGCACGAGCGTTACCTGCTTGGTTGCTATTTTTTTTTTTTTTTTCCACGATAAGCTTTCTGTTATTCTCCACGCTCGCGTACTTTTTTTCCCACATCGCTCAAGACAATCACTTCAAGCTGCTGGAAGGGCAAACAATGGGTTCCTACCGAGAGGGCTTATGTTTCTGCCCCGCGGTGGTCAAAATACGCCGAGGTAACAGAAAAAATACACAACTCCTCACAGTTAAAAGTACTTCACAATAAATCACCACAGGTATTAGACTGCGGACGTTTGGGAAGAGAAGATGTCCTGCGCTGGGGTTTTTTGCAAAGGTTCGGGGGATGTGAGTGAGGAGGGTGTGTGCGTTTAAAGTCAGCGTTTGTCTTTGTACGTGCGCATTCCTGTGCACGGCCGTGCGCTCGTGCGTGTGAGTGCAAACGTGTGACTGTGTGTTTAGATGAGGGGCGAAGGGGCGAGGCCTAACCGGAGCCACATGTGTCCCCCTCTCATCCCCGCCGCACGCCGAGGCCTAATTTATAGCCGCGATTTCATCTGCTTCTGATCAACCCCCCGGTTAGATCTGTGGAAACTGTTTTGGCACCTTGTCAGGACGGGGGGATAAACAGGCAGTTCACATGAGTGGACCGGTCAGCAGGATTCCCCAACACGACAATCATCTGCCTCCGCTCTCCCAAACCCTCCTCACCCACTCCACCCTCTCTCTCTCTCTCTCTCTCTCTCTCTCTCTCCCGCATGCAGGGATCGAGGCGGGAGGGGAGAGGCAACCCCTTTCAGAAAAAACCTCAAAGTCCATTGACCTGAAATAGAGAAGGCGCTGGGACTTCACGCTTTGAATCCTGTTTCTGTACAAGACGCCATGTGGAGAAAAAAGATTAGTCGCGAAGCCTGTTGTGCAATTCTTATCAGATGTGATCGTCTCAAAACACAGCGATATCACGTGAAGGTTGGAAGGGCAACGGATGAATGGAAATAGACCTGCTGCTATCCTTGGAGATGAAGAAAAATGAAGATGCTCTGCCTTTATTAATTAGGAGAGAGAATAGGGTTGCTCATTTCCTACCTTTTATCGAACGCTTTCCATCTCTCATTTCCGAGACATTAGGCCCGCCAGCTCCCAGGGTGTCACCGAGACAAAGTCAACAACTTAAAACCCCAATAACGCGGGGGCAACTTTGATATTGAAGCGTATTTCAAACAGGAGATCTATTTTCAGTAGGACGTCTGTGGTTTTCTTGTGAACCTCCCAACGAAAAGAGAAACTAAAGACAGGAACCCCATAGCCTAGCTAAAGAGTGGCAGGCCAGGTCAGGGCAGGCAAATAAAACGAGGAGATGAAACACGTTCTCTTTGGCAACAGATCCAGTCCAGACCGAGCAAAATGACTCCACATGCTGTATACGGGTTTCTAGAAACTCATAGATGGGAATGATTTCTCACAGCAACATCATTTGAAAGGGGAAATTGAAAGTATGTTATCCTGAGTTCAGTATAGAGCGCATCAGTGACCGCACACTTTTTTTACGGCTCTGGTTCCGGAAGTACATTTCTGGCTGGAAAGGCTGGAACCAAGCCAACCAGCTAGTCGATGAATCGGGACCATAAAACATTTGATTTTGAGCAAAAAAAAGATCGGAAAACGGAAGAAAAGGCAAAGGTACAAGACTGTGTACATCATTATTTTATGGAGTGAAGGAACTACTCATCCCATAATCCATTGCGAATGATACTTTTCCAACAACTTCCAAGCTAACGATAGTTTAGCGCGCTTCTTCTTGAATGTAACATTTGTCAATAGTATAGTGTTGATGTTGTTGTTGTTAGCGTATATATAGTGTTTCATATAGTATAGTGTAAAGTGTTGTCATCGACATGGTACAGTGATTCGTTCCAGCTGCATAGGATAAGCAGCTAGCTAGGTTACGTTAGTAGCTAACGTTAACGTTAGCTGACAAGACGTTCGCGGGTGCGGTAAACATTTCCATGGTAACAGCGAGCTCCACCAATCAGAGACGTCGCTGTTACACTTTAGGATTGTGGGTAGTGTAGTACTTCTCCATGACATCGCGAATAAAACATGTTTTTCTCAAAACAAGGTTGATATCATACAGACTTGTGGCTTCTACAGGAGCATACACCTATCGTTTCACAACCTACTAGCTTGTGGTGAGGCTACATTGGATGGTTACGACATTATGGCTAATAATCAAAATCCCTATGCAGAATATGAATGGGATTTTCACTTCCAGAACCTCACCGTTGAGCTCTATTATGTGTCTATCTCTATGACTCACCACTAACGAAGACATAGATGCTGACGGCGGTTTTGCCGTCAATGATGGCGTTGACGTTCCTGTAGGAGCAGCGGTAGTAGCCGGTGTCGTTGCCCTGCGCCCCGCTCAGCACCAGGGTCTTGCAGTACGGCCTCCCGGGCTGCCCCTGACACTCCCTCACCGAGGCGGACCTCTGCCCGGGGGCGCCGGTGGGCCGTAGCTGGGCGTGGCGGTCGCTTACCTCCTGTCCCACCAGAGTCTGATCAGGCCAGGCCCAGGCCAGTGTGTGCTGTCCCCTGAGGAGACATCGGGGTCAAAGGTCACGGGGCAGATCTCCCACCGAGGTTCAAGATAACAATACTTCCGTGCTTGAAATTAGAAATGAAATGAAATGATTCAAAGTGCTTCATAAATCTAATTTGTTGTCTGTGTTACAAAAGCACTCAGTGTTTTGGCTATAAAAGTTGATGGGTGGAGAGACAGAAGCCCTAGGAATCCGGGAGTGTGCATGTTTGTGTGTATGTGTGTACGTGTGTGTGTGTGTGTGTGTGTGTGTGTGCACGCAATCCTATAATTTCCCCGACTGTTGTGCTTTGTCAAATAAATTCAGTTATGGATAGATACATTACACCAGGGGCATAATGAGCGATATTGAGTGCAATCATAATGGCGGTCTGAAACACGATAGCTACGCCTTCACTACCTGCTTCCTCCGTCGACTACAAATGTTCACATTTGCCAACAGCGGCAAAATGTAATGACTGAAAATGACTCTTCCAAAACTCACGCGGGGGAAAATTAAAGTATTCTATTTTAATACCGTGAATGTCTATCAAGCTGCACATTGTAAAGGCTAAATTGACTAAAATGAAACTGATTTCTCCTCTCATGAGATCCTCAGGAGCAGTGGAGCAGTGCATGGTGCAGGTTGACGTGCAACACAACTCTTCAAGAATCATGCTGGACGACGGCCAAAAATATCACCAGCTTTCCAAAGACATAATTCTTGCTACCGTGAATAAAAATAAAAAAAGTGGAGGCTTGGCAGCAACCAGCATAGCAGAGATTTCATAAGGGATAAAGGATGGATAGACGTGGATTCATATCTTACACCGCTTCAGTTTCCAGAGCAGAACTGTCCTCTGTGTGTCCTGACTGTTGCTTGAGCGTATTCACTGTTGTTTGCGTGGTGTTCGCATGGTTGTGGGTGTGTTAGGTGGGTGTGGAGGCGCCTGGGGAGAGTTCCTCTTACACAAATCACAGTGCTGAAGACTGGACTACCAATTGCCTCACAGTAAAAATGCACTGGCTCTGTTATGGTATCCTTAGGTCAGTAATCTGGGAGTGAAATGCCCGGCTTCTGATTGTGCTTTGTACTGTTTTTGTGACTATATCAACACACACACAGGGGCAGTAAACACACCGTGAAGAGCTTACCTGCATGTGATGGTCAGTGTTTCGTGGACTGGAATCACTAGTTCGTCTTTGGGGCTGTCAAGGGTGGGTGGTGTCATAGAAAAGCCAATCACCAGACCTGAGGGAGAGAGAGAGAGCGAGCAGAGCGGTAGATTTATCTTTCGGAAAAACCTTACGAGGTCAGGCGGGATTTGACGGCGCTGTTAATAGACTGTCAAATCTCAGAAACACGTCAGGAATCTGGAATCCGACACGACGAGCGGCTCCAGATTGCGTGTTGTTCGTTACATTTACAAGCTGTAAGGCAATCTGCAGGGAGGGAAGAAAAAAACCCACTGGCTCCCTGATGCCTGAGAAACACCCGGGCGGTCAATTCACGGCCCCCCGCTCATCAGGCGATGCTGCTCGGCTCTCCTTGGCTCCCCGTCTCCCGAAAATGGCCACTGGCCCCCCTGATTCATTCCCACCGCGTTCACTTTGTTGACTTGTATTTGGTTAATGTGGCTAGTCTAGAATATCATTACCATCCCGAAAGTCCCCCTCAGGGTGCTATTAGCGCTCAGTCAAGTCTCCACACCTACAGTCTATCATACATAAAAGTGTCACCATGACTTACGCCCCACCTGGATATCATTACAGATGAAAACACACACACACACACACACACACACACACACACAGCGAGAGCAGGGGCGAGGCAGCCCGGACCGAGATGGCGTTTCGAAGGTGGAGAGGCTTTCTTTGCATTTTTTACGGAAGCAAATGATAACCATTTTTCAAATCTGTCTCAGTGTTTGCTGTAGAATTACTCTGATAGGTAATACAGTATTTCATGCGCTTCCCCAGCAGAGAAAACAAAGCAGGGGGAAATATTCAAGGATACAGCAATATTACAGTTATATATCTAGAACACCTTGAACACCTTGCAAGAGTAAACACGCCGTCCATTAAAAACCTTTTATTGCATGAGACACAGTATCCATAGTATTCCTCCTACGGCCATATAAAAGTGCCTGAGGGTCTCCTGTTTGGTTTTATCACTGGAGGAAATGAGTAGACATGTAAGACACTGTTGGGCTCTGATAGGACGCCGTGATAAGACTAAGATAGCACACACACACACACATAGACACACACAACAAACTTCTTCCACTCTCCAGCACTGGCAGCAGTTTACAGGGATGGCTTCACAACAGTCAGGCATGACCTCGTGCCAATCACAAGCCGGCGGTCTGGACAGCTGTGTTTCATGTACACAGAACACATCCTGCTGCCCAGGGAGCACAATAGAGCAAGGCTACTCTTGCGTAAATATTTTGTTAATCATGTTTAGAGTTATGAGCTGATCCTGATGGAAAAGCCTGATCAGCGAGGATTCCTTCCGATATTACACACACACACACACACACACACGGAATCTCAAAGATCCCTTTAACTTACAGCAGATACTCTTAACATTTATAAAAAGGTAAGAGAAAAGGAATGTAAAGGAAAAATCCACCCTTAGATACACTTACACTGTTAGATTCATTTGTGATGTAAATGTATTCCACTTTCCCTCGACCTGCCTACTTCTGTTAGCGATTTCCTACATTTCCCACAATGACTTTCAACGAGCTTGAGCGTGAATTTGTTGCTTTCAAAGGTGGTGGTATGGGCATATAAATACAGCTTGCAAGCCAACTAGTGTGCGGACATCGGGGGTGTCTATGATTGGCCCTTACCCAAAACGTCTTGTGGCTGCATTGCATTCTGGTCTATTCCTATAAGTTCCTCAAGTCTTCAATACAATTTTCTTTTTTGTGTTTTCCTCAAGCAACGCCATATATTCATATTATCGTTGGTTTGGATTCTCGTGGTTTTCGTTCACACTGTCAGCCTATGATTTATGGCCCTAATGAAACCTCTTCATATTTCAAATATCCTCATTAATCCTCATTAATCCTCATTAATCTCTGCTTGGGCTCACAGTCGAGTGGATATTAAAGTATTTCACTTTTTTTTTGTATTAAAGCTAATATCGAGACAATTTTAAAAAACCAAACAAACCGAAACTAAAAAATACACTTGAATATGAACTGGGACATCTAATATCAGCGTATTGATAGAAAACAAACAAGCTTGTGGGTGGAAGCGGAAAGCGGTGGCAGTCTATGAATCATCCCCAGCTCGGCTCCCAGCGGGGTATTCCTGCCTCCTCTTTCAGAGATCTGTAACTCTGCCCCGGAGCAGAAGCTGGTTTCCCCCGACGTATTGTCTTGAACTGAGATGGGAACCTGCCACCACCTTCAGTCACATCCCCGCCCCGCCACGCAACACAGCGCAGGCCGCTCGTCTTCACTTTGGCCAATAGCCGGCAATGGTTTCTCACACTGAAATTGCTGCAAGCCAAACGGCCGCAGTGGGCTGGAGGTAAGGCTCTGGAGGGATCGGTCAGTATGTCCGCCTGTCTGTGCTGCCTAGGCCGACCTAGATAAACAGGGCCTAGACATGAATGTGCAGAGGGGCCAGTGCAAGGGCCCCCACAGCGCTACGGACAAGGGGAAAGTGAGAAAGGAAATTCCTGTCAGGACAGATCACACCTGCCCTATTTTAAGAAAGGCAGATTTCCTACTGAGGCAGGAGAACAGAAGAAATCATCTCCTTGAGTCCCAGAGTCCCAGCTCTCTGTGGCAGGAAGGCTGGCTAGAGTTGGACCTTCCCATCCACTGTTGTAACATTACCATGATGAAGTCTCTCCTCTGCCTCAGGACATCAGACCCGAGCATTTCCCCCGTGGCCACAGATGTATACTGATGCAGGGCGTATTTCAAAGCAAGCGAGCTGGCTGCTCATGTTGTTCAAATAACACAGTGTGAGAGGCAGAATGAATCACTGTACCTGCCATGTGCAGTAAATGTCATGTCACTATGTCATACAGTCGATTCCACTAGTTATTTTGTGATGAATTGTTATTGTTTATTGTTTATTGTTTATTGTTATGCACCAAACACCAAGATGAATTCCTTGTATGTGAAAACATATTTGGCAATAAACCTGTTTCTGATTCTGATTGTGATTCTGTTTCTGTAATTCAACTCAACTTGTGGATTTTCAATTTTTGTGTTAGTATCAGTGTGTGAGATTGTTCATATACATATGAAATATATACTGTAGGTGTAATATACACCTCGTTTGTCAAGATTTCTTAAAAAGGTATGAATTAAACCTTTTTTCTCTGATTTATATTTGTCCTGTGGATTTTATGGACATCTTAATGATTGTTATCATAAGTCCTACAGGCCGGCATAACATGATGTTGACATGTCTGACAAAAGACTTCTGCAAGGGCCCAGTGCAAGACACATGACAGACAGAGGACTGTACATCAGATTAAATATGACCTGGATGAAAATGATCTCTGAGGAATAAAAAAAAAAAAAAAAGCGTCAAGTTACATCAATGTATAGGATGTGTGAAGGTTGTAGTGTGGAGGGACGGGTTTGTCTTTTTGAGAGATGTGCCGAGTGTGAGCCGAGTCCCAATGACGAATGCTTGCCTGGCGATGGCTCGAGAGATAGCGCACTACACGCAGATGGGCTCCTGACAGTATGTCGAATGGAAGACTTTTTGAAATGTCACGGCTGATTGGTGAGCGCTGAGAGACAAGACAACAAGGCACAGCTCGCATTTTTGTGTGGGGAAACCTTGAAAACATGGAATTTCCAGCAGAAAGAAGAGGGGGAAAGAGGCCTGCAGCTTTGGCTAGTTAAAGCAGTAATATGTTTCTTACAGCACAGCAAGAGTGTAACATACCAGAGGGCAGACTTTACATCCAGACCTTACAAGCTCTTTGAAGTCAGGTAGGAGTGTTTCTCGGATCATTCGAACCGTTGACATGCACGTTCCTGTACTCTGAGCCGAACGCTCCCGACACTCCCGACACTCTCCGTTTTCAAGGGTGAGTTTGAGGCTAATGCGCGTCTGATTTACTCGCCTCAACTTTAGATCTCTTTTGTGCCACTTGTCATCCCTCACTTAGAGAGTCTCAGTCATAACTTAACGTGTGCCGGGGTTATGGCTACAGATGTGGCTCCGGTCCAAAACAGCCGCCAGCTACTTCGCTCTTCAGATTGATGAGAGGTGGAAAGGGGTACCATTGCTCGGCCTCACATAGGTGACTCTTACTCACTCGTAGCTATATCTAGGAGCAGTTATTTCTCCTCCCCTTTCCCCACACAGCTAGCATGTCACAGTGATGAAGCGGGTGGGTGCCAGATGTCAATATCTTCCATATGGATGTATGCTGCATGTTTCCAAGCTGCTGCGGGGGTTTCTATTGGGAGTGGCCAGCTAGGGAGGTGCTGAACCTGTCAGTTATATAAATGGGTTGGGGAGGATATATATAATCCCATTAGTAATTGTTTGCATTCTGTCAAATGTAATTAAAAGCACAAATCTCTCAAACGTACAGCAATGTGAAGCGCACGCCAAGGAAAACCAACACTTTCACAGTCGTTCTTCAGCGGCACGGTATCTTGTCACGATAATAAACACGTTGGCTCGGTATGCCGTGACCCTCTGCAACGTGTTTCATGACAGATGTCTGCATTGTTATACTTGTTATCACTCACGTGCACTCGAGGTTACGTTAACATCTGTCTCATCACACAATAAACAAACGGTGGAAACAAAACGAGGTCCACGTTGCACCGGGACCGTTCCAAAGCAACGCTCCTCGCAGCTTCGGCCCAGGGTGTAGCCGGCGCTCTCACAGTATGAAGGTGGACAGTTCAGCGAGTAGGCAGAGCTCAGCGGTGAACTCAAGCGTAAGGCGACCCTGTTATCCTTTTGCACACAACGCTGCAAACCCCCCTCCCAGAAGAACATGACTAGACTAGCTCAACAAACTAATGAGGCAACGCGAACGAGACGTTCAACAAAACGTGTTGAAAGTAAAGATTTTCTTTTGTCCGTTCCGTTAAGAGCGATATCTTTTATCTATTCCATTATTTTACACCTTTTGTTCCAGCTGCAAGGTAGGAGCGAAGCAATCTTTTTTTTTTCTTCCCTCATAACAGAGAGCAAATATCAAGAATGATTGTTTGGCCTGTAAACTCGACTGGGTGGTGATTGGCTTCTTGACAACTACCTTACAAATGTGGACAGGGGCAGGGAGCCAGAAAAATAGTTGAGATTGGTTCCCCTCGTTTCCCATGCATTCCTGCTGGCGCTGAAGAGATAAGCAGCAGCTTTGGGTGATTAGCTTGAACCAACAAGAAGCGACGTCGCCTTATCAACGTTAAAAGATAAAACACATCTTATTTCATACGGTGATTTATGTCTTATGATTACATAGGGCATAAACACAGTAGTTTAGATGTGGTCAAATTCTCCTGCAGACATACATTTCTCCAGCAGTCACCAGGCGGGTTTTGACATGTGGAAACACTTGACATGACAACGGCTCTCCTGACTTTAGCAGCCTTACATTTCGCTGACCCGCTGGTGTGAGACGGTCCCACGCTGCCGAATTCTTTCAATTATAAGAGTTTATATTGTTTTAGACGTTTGCGTTTTAAACTATTTGACACGCCGGTCACCGGGGACTGTCGGGAAAAAATTAAGCTAACTCCGACTCCACCGCGATGTTAAGATCTCCACATTGACATTTGCCATGGTTTCCTTCTCGGGGGAAACAGCCCGCCGAGCATGTCCCTGTAAATACACGACACAGTGAATTGCTCTTGAGAAATGTGATTCTCTATTGTTGTGAAAACCCATTCTCACTATGGGAGTACTGTCGGTGTACCCTACCCAGCCCCGGCCGGCTTTCTCAAGCAAACACGGCTTTTAGTGGCCTGGAAAAAAAACAAAGAAAAAAAAACGCAATAAGAGGTGGTACAGGCAATTTGCTTTGGGAGGTAAAAATCTAATTAAGATCAAGAAGAAGATCGGGCGATGAAAACAGTTTTGTCAGCCTTGTTCTCAGACATGCCGATCACGTGATGGGGATTATATAGGAAGATGGCTACATTAGACATGCAACACACACACACACACACACACACTGGTTCACACAGCTGGTCTTTCTGCCCAGCTCTGAGCTGCATGGAAGCACCAGGTGCATACGTGAGTAAATTGGCCAGCAGTCAAAATCTTTCAAGGACGATTGACACAACGGGTACATCAGGCTCCACTTTGATGTCTCAGCTACACATACCTGGCTGACAGAGAGGAGAGATGTGTCAATGGCAACCCGTCAATTGAAACCTACAAACAGCATTCCTTATCTAAGTTTGAAGAGCCAGAATACCCAGCGGTGTGCTGGAGAAGACTGCTGGGTCGCAGGGTGCAGGGTTTCCAAAAAAAAAAGAAAGTATAATTATGTAGCAATGTATAATTGTAGAGAAAAAAATAACATTGCAAGATGTACCCCAAATTACAAGGTTCAAAGTACTGCAAAATCTATACACATGTACAGTGTCAGCTCAAGTCATGCATCTAGCCTGCATTAACGGTGGAGTGGCTGCTGCAGCCTGGTCTTTCTCAGATGCAGTAGAAATAAATCGATAACAAACTGTTGCTTCTCAAGTGACTGGTCGCCGGGTTATCCCTTGTGCCTGCTGACAGCTGGAAAGGAACGATGTGTCATAATACCGTGAGCAACATTTAGGAAATAATGACACCGCAACTCATCGGACTCATCAGACCTCCAGAGGCAGGAGTTTCTATCTAAATGTATTAGCTTTTGTTACTATGCCATTAACAGTAGAGTTCCCCAAGTCACCGGAGTGTAACTAAATCTACTTCTCATTTGCAGGGTGTGTGGATTCACCTCATCCTGTCACTAAGCCCTCTTCACGGCTTACAGCATTTGCCATACTCAGGCAAAACTGAACTCAGGCTTTCCAGCCTATAGAGAACTTCTGCTGACAATAGATAAAGCATACACATCCAATGGAAGGAGCCCAGCTGCCGCAAGTCTAAGCCAGTAAAAAATGTAAAGCCTCTCTTTGACAGGCAGACAGATACAAGGCAGCATGAGACGAGAGCATCAAAGGTATGCATGAGGAGAAGGGATTCTCTCCCAAGGGGTACGAGAGAGGACACATTGAAGCTCGCGTGAAAAGCAGCGCTGTGTTTTTCATCGCGATTAAATTTCCTGTTTTCTTCATCATGTTCATGCCTCTCTCTCTCTCACTTCCCCTTTTCATGGACAGTGGAGGAGATGTTGCTGTTAGTGTTTCCTTGCTCCTCTGTAGTTTTTTATCTCTGATCGGTCACATGACAGGAACAGGAAAAGAGGAATGTTGTATAAACAAATAAAACCTTGCTGGGAGTCTTAATTTAGCAGAAGGGATGCGGTGTGGGAGTCCTTCGAAAATGCACACAAAGGGTTTCACATATATTGAAATGGTGACCCCGACATCTTGGAGCACTCAAGCCCTTTTTCACTGTGTGGTTACAAATAAATGACTCAAAAGACATTAATCCATAAGTGCGCTGTTACTTGTCTGCACGCTCGTGGTTTTATTAACCGAAAGTGAATTGACATGTTGACATCATATCAGCTAAAACATGAGAGATGCTTCGCTTGGCCACCTGTGCTGATCTGGAACCAGTTCATCTGATCGTCTACACTCTGAGGTATGCCTACATCCTCCGTCTTCATTTCAAAGTATTCCGATATCGTATCACTCAAATAGAATACATTAAAATAAAATTGAATAGTAAGGTACCTTGAAATAAGACAGCTAATGCAGTATCTGGAATCGCTTGAGGTTTTTCTGTAGTATCACAGTAAGTAGGTGACAACACAGCCACACAGTTGTTTCAGTGACACAGTGTCTGGCTGAGCGCCAGGGCTGTGGTACTCTGAAATAGCCCTGCACGTCCGGCTAGGGATGGGAGGCCAGCCAGGAGGCCAGCCAGGCCACCGAGCAGACCTGCTCTCTGGGATGTGGAGTCAGCCAACCCTAGGCTCTATTCTCTCTCTCTCTCTATTCTCTCTCTCTCTCTCTCTCTCTCCCGCCCACTCTATTTTTCTGAAAGAAATAAAGTGCACTTCCTCTGTCATCTGGACACAAGGCCAGGCCAAGCCAGGCGACGTACTGACTGGCAGACCGGCTTTGATTTCATTGTTAATATGGAGGAGGATGACATCCACTATGTCCCTGTCCTCTGCATCATTGGGAGTTAGGCCTTTCCTACATCCTGTCAGAGGAGGGGTGCAAATTAAGGATGCAGTGGTGGGCCATCTGGGCTGGTTTCCTATGTTTAAAACCCCTGTCCCTGACTAAATCTTCCTGTACCTGCCTCACAGGCACACCGGACACCTCAAGCCCTTCCTCTCTGGCAATTAATTTTCATGTGTCATCATTTTTATCACTGAGAAATGATTTCCCCTGCTGGGAAGAGAACCAAACACATTCTGGTAATTCTGGATCCCAAGTGCTCTGTTGCAGACTGCAGCATTTCTGTTGGGAAGCATCTAAACTTTGCCAGAAAGTAGCAAGGATTAGTACAATCTAGACCCGCCGGCATGTCTCGCAGCACTCCTGAAAGAGTGCCGTGAGTGTTCTGGTGCCAAACTTTGAGCAGCCCCATTACTGTGCTTGTTACCTAATTAGAGGAGATAAGGCCATCAACACATCTCTGCTGTCAGATGTCCCAGGGAGCTAAATCAATGTGACAGCTTAAGTTGCCGTAGAAAACAAGGCCAAAGGAGGGAGCGGGCCGGGTCAATGAATTGGTGCTGAATGCCTGAGGGGGGGGAAACTGGCAATTTCCTCAAGCTTTGCCAATGCTCTCTTTCCCATGAACCTCATGTGACCTGCCATGACAGGGCAAGAGGTATCGCTGACCGGTGAAACCCTACACTCACTGTCCAGTCGCAAAAAAACACACTACAGGCACAGCTGCCTCAGAGCGGTTTGAACATTATAGCGGCGATGGCTCTCGTTAAACTGATAATGTTCCAAATGATGCTTGTTCCTAAGCAACGCAGGCACTTTTTAGTGCTGTAATATCCCTGCAATGACCACTGTGTCCCAGGATTCAGTTTCTCTCTTCAAAATGAGTGTGGAGCGATGAAGCAATAAAGGCCATGGGTGCCGCGGAGCAATTTCCCTCCAGTATCTGACAATAAATGTCTGTTCCCTGTTTCACGGCACGTGCTGAATTTCATGCAATTAGTCTTAAACTTGACTGATGGGGAGAATTTTTGGTCTTCGCTAAGTCGAGCAAGGTAAGCATTCGCAAATTGGCTAATCGGTTAATGTGCGAGACCCTGCCCAAAATTTACATCTTCTTATTTCCTTTAATTCCCTAATGTGTTCGGAAAATCCATGTTCCTGTCAAATGAAATCCTAATGGGATTTGTCCTGAACTGAAAAAATGTGTAGGAGCCCCCACCATTATTTTTTGTTCCATTGCTGTCTGACTCAAATAAGGATGGCATTTACAGATAATTGAATTTACCTCCCGTGGAAAAGGACTTACGTTTGTACAAAAAGCCTGCTCTTACTTCATCAAGGGTAGGGCGGGACGTTTTAGGCTCAAGACCTCCTTGGGTGATTGAAGCATCGTTGAAATGAATCACTGCCTTTCTTTGCCCTTCACTGACACTTACATGAAACTCGGTACTGTGTGGATGTGAGGGAAAGGGCAGTGGAGCAACAGTTGTCAACAGGTTAAACCTCTTCTGCATAGAAATTACATCAAGTGAGAGAGAGTGGGAGAAAGCATTACATTTTTCAAGAATTTCAGCAAAGCATCAGCTCTTTGTCTCATAACATTTCATCCGCATTTTGCACATCGGAGCCACTGCGGTATTCAGACTGAAGGAGTAATGCTGAGTGGACAACTTTTTCCGAGTGTAAATCACATTCCATTCGTACCTCTTTCTTTTACAGCCAACAGAAAGTCCCTCAAACTCCGTGACCATGAGACGCAACGCTGCTCTGACGCTCCAGATGGAGGGTGAAGACGCTATTACATGCCGTAATGAGGGGCAATATGCCGTAATGAAGCACCATAATTGTTACACAGAAAACCTAATTGCCCTGTGTGGTGGGGTCAAGGAAAGGGAGGACAATTTAGAGGGTTCTGCCATCATAAAACCTGGGCACAGGAAACACTGAGGGGTCAGAAAAATAGCAAAAAAAAAACACACAGATGGTTTTCATTAACTATCTAACACCAACTAGACACATATTTGGCTTTCGCTGCAGATTCCTGGTGTTGAAAGAGCTTATCTCTCAGCCCTCGTCATATTTGGGGTGGTGGTGCTATAGAATGAGCACCCAGCAATACTGGGAATGTGTATAACCAGAGGTCCAAACGCCCGAGGGGCCTTGCTACCCCATGCCTGCGATGAGTGAGGCACTGAACTCCCTATTTATTTGGACTTTACCGCGGAGAGCTTCTCACGCGGAATAGCGGCATTCCTCTCTCCTCCGAGCTGCTCCCCAGCTGATAGAACAAGATATTCAAGGACAGACACCGAGGGTCTGAGAGAGTCCTCTCCAAGGAGTCCTGAGGCTGAATCCTGAGATCAGCGCTGAGAATAGGGGACTATTGTTGGCTAAAACAACTCAACCTCTATAGTGGATGACTAGAATAATACCCAAAGTTGAGAGTCAGATTTCTGGGATGATCTGATCAGGCGGAGGTATGCGTACAGAAAACACTCCGCTAAAAGCAATATCAACACTATACACCCAAGACACAGAGTAAGCCAGAGCTCATACTGCTGCAGCATTAGAGCAAAAAAAAACTGCACTGCTTTCACATGTGGCTTTTCTGACTGGGAAGGCAGTTTCACTACAGCCAATTATGAGACAACAAAAACAAGGAAACCAATTGTAGACAAACAAATCGAGTCACAACGCTATGCAATAAAGGTTGTGGGACTACCATAATTCAAAGCCAGAGACGGACGGCTCGGGGTGAAGGCTCGGAGCTGCTTTAATGCGGCTGCTGCGTAAATGAAATCCTCCCACCTAATGACAATGACTTCTGGGCAGGCAGGCGTGTGGTTTTCTACAATCACGCTGTCCCCCAAACTTCCATCTGATCATAATGGGAGCCTTGGGGGGGAGTGAAATTTCACCAAGTCTGCCAGAATCATTAATAAGTTAAAAAACAACAACAAAAAAAGCTCCTGAAATGCAGAGTCTGTCTTTTTACTCTTGTGAGACTCATTTTAGGGTTATGGTTCAGAAAGTAAATCAGATCGAAAGAGCGTACTGCCTTTGCTAACGAGAGTACAGTAATGTAAGTTGGAGTTTTTAAAGTTTGAACACAAAGGACCTCGCTAATACCATGCCATCCATTTGATCTCTGAGCCATGTCTTTTGCTCTGGAGTCATGAGGGAAAAAAGATTTTTCAAAAGGAACGAATGAATTCTAGATTGAAGAGAGTTGCCAACCCTCATTTAAACATTATGAGTCTTACCACGATGCAAAGTTTACATACAGCTCCATTTGATGTGGTGGGCAAACAGGGCCTCTTCCTCTCCTTTTCTTCTCTTAACGTGGTTCGGCACCGGCATTCAAACTTGCAGCTACATAAGGTTGTTATTGCCCTTTGACTTATGTCAAACTGCAGCTCCGTCTACGTTTGATGCAACCGAATGTTGTTTTCTGACCCAGTGAAGCAGTGGTTACATCGAATGATTGTTATACATTGATTGCGTTGCGGTCCCGCTTACAGCCACGCTCTAGTTAATTGACAGCATAACCTCTGATAACCTTTCATAACGTCTGATAATGAAAGCCTACTGGCTAAGCTAGGATTTTATAGATTTTGCACCATGTGACATTAAGATAGTGACTTTACATCTCAGCAGGGCTGCCAAATATATGGCGTGCTTATCAAGAAACCCCAGGAATGTGTATTTTTCATGAGTGTATGTATGTATGTATGTTGTGTATACCTCAAAAAAAAGATGGTGTGGTTGGGATGCTCACGCTAGCCAAGACTTCAAAGGAGCATGTCAGGTCAGGTGAAAAAAGGGGAGAAAAGGGGGAGGAGGACTTCAGACTCAATTTTCACCCAATACTACATTCTACCATCAAAACTGACAGTTATTAATGTGTAATATTACTAAGGGTGTTTTAAAAGGCCGTGGAAGTGATGGGAAAGTGATGCTAACCCTTAACTTAGTGTTTAAGCCCCACTGAAAACGAGCCAGCTGTTTATCTGACCAGCAGGGCAGTGATACATGTTGAGTTATGATTTGGGTAGCCATATGGCAACTGGCCCTGACAAACATACTCCATGTTCCTTATGAACAGCTGTTCAATCAGAGATGGACAACTCCCAAAATCTGCACATTCAGTCATAGGGCAAAACCGCAAACAACGACATCCACAATGTGTCATTGTGTTGTTGTTACTGTCTCTGTGTGTAATGCTGCTGCTGCACTGCAATTTCCCAGCTTGGGATTAATAAAGTACATCTATCTATCTATCTATCTATCTATCTATCTATCTATCTATCTATCTATCTATCTATCTATCTATCTATCTATCCCAGATAGCATCTAGTGAGTGAAAATACCATTTGTATGTTACTGGTTTATTGTGTTTGATAATTAAACTTGTTAATTGTTAATGAAACAAATAAAACAAAAATGTGCCAATGGGGAGAGATAAATCCTCTTGTTTCCAATGTAGTTTCACTTGATTTTCACTTTCACAAATTAAGGAGATTTGCGACTCAGTGAAAAAAATCTCACTTCACTGGCAGATTTTTTTCTCCTGCTATACGGAAATAAGATTCTTGTTGAGGTGGATATTTTTTGCAGTGCACAATAAAAATCTAAGTCTGGTGTTCAGTGCCCCCACCCACCCAGCCTCCCAGTGCTCAGTGTCCCCAGCGTCCTGTAAGTCACCCAGAGGTCAAACACACGTCAGTCCCGTCCGTGACAGCTCCCCTCCCACTCCACAGTCACAATGTGACCTACATACTCTCACCGGGAGTGTCAAAGTCTCACGAATTAAACATCACAAACAAAAATCCTGAGTTTGCATCATCAGTTTACTTCACTTACATCTTCATCACAACTCAACAACTGCATACCTCCCCCTAGCGCCTGGCTGCGTGCTGACGTAGAGGTTCCCCACTGTGTGCGCTTATTAGTTCAGTCTAGTTCTCGGACCATCGGCGGGAGCAAAAACTTTTAATTAGTCGTGACAGATCAATGTGTTTCCAGTGTCACACTAGTTCGTGTCAAAACTACATAGAAGATGCGTGCGTACTGTTAAACCAACAGAACAGACAGAAAACGACTTAGAGCAAAGGTTGAGGGAGGAAACATGAAATCCCCAGTCGTGATGGGACATGAAATAAAGTACACACCGATGGTTTTAAATTATGGAAGATACTCACAGCATGAAACATAAGCGGGAAATGGCTGAGGGAAATTCGCAAGGTGTAATGCAAGATTCATTTGATAAAACAAAAATAGACAATAGGTCTAATAGAGAATAGTAAACTCAGGACCTACCTGGTTTGGGTTTTAGGCTGCTGCTCAACATTATAAATAACAAATAAAACTTACTTAGGCCTCTCACAATAAAGTCCTGCGTTATTCACTTCACCTCGAATTAATTAAGTACTCTACACTGAATGCCAGTGTTGTAAACAGCCAGCAGCTCATTTTGACCCCACGCTTTCTCTTTACTCTTCATTAAAAAAAAACTAAAAAAAAAACTTTTGCGCTCAAAACTTGCAGATGTCTCCTCACCTGAGGCATATGCAATTCCAATCCAAGTCCGACAGAAAAACGTAAAATCTGTCTTCATTTCCAGATCTCCTGTCCAGTCCAGAAGGGTTAGTCGGTATGTTCATAAGAGCCGTTAGTTTTAATAGTGGTGGTCAGTGTGCAAGAGGTGCGTAAGAGACCGGGGGGAAAGTAAAGTCCGCGGATTGGTAAACTCAGGTGAACCTCAGCCAAGCTGTGCCTCTCACTATAGCCCACTTCTGCAGAGAGGATATGCGAAATCCGAAATGCTGAGGACAAGAGAAGCGGCTTTTCCTGCCAAAAGGATGCATAAGGCACTGAATGGGATTTACAATGATTTCCCTTTCCCTTGCTCGTGACTGGAGCGCGTACACACCCACCCGTCCAGCCATATAAACTCCGGCTGAATTGCAGGGGGACGTGTCGCCCTCCATGGCAAATTTTCATCCTCTGCGAAAAAGAGCTATAGTAATCCTTTCATAAATGTTAGTATACTAAACAAATATCTCTCTCTACATGTATATTATAGTAATACCATAGCAGATCAATATACCAGTATAAGGTCCCTAAAGGATTATTATAGGGATTGGGTGGATAGGGTGGGTGGATTCCGCATGAGTTGCTTCTGTTTACACTTTTTTATTGATTTTAAATTTCATGGATTTTTCATTTAGTAAGAATTGAAAAGCATCCTCAACCTTTTGGCGTTAGGTAACTATAGGATCATCACAAATTCTTAAATGCTGTAATCACCCTTATGAAAAAGAACTTGTATATAACTTGATACTAATGATATTATATCACAAATAAATACAAAATCCCCACAGGAATATGGGCTTTTTTCTTTTTACTGGTGAGTATAAATGCGTGTGGGCATTGAACAGATAGCTGAGGTGTCACTTCTGCACACTTCATACAGTATGTCTGGAGTAACACCCAGGGAATAAACCACTGTGAAGGATGTAATTACTTTTGCAACAGGGTCAAATGATATTATCATCTAATGACGTCTCCAATAGAACGTAAAGGATTTGTAACATTATCTGCCCTGCTAGCCCCGTCCACCCACACATCCTCCCTCCCGAGGGACTGAGGAAGTGTGAATGAGAATCATGGTCCAGTTTGAAATGTCCTTGGTGTGCAACTAACAGCCCTGATTTACTTTAAATGGAGTGATTTGGGAAATTGAAAACCCATGTAGTAAATACACAGAAACAAAAAGTCAAACAAAATGTCAGTGTGTGTGTGTGTGTGTGTGTGTGTGTGTGTGTGTGTGTGTGTGTGTGTGTGTCTGCTTGCGTGTGCTCACATTAATAGCACTTGTCTGATCTTGAGTGCGGGTCAAACCTCTTTGTGACCACAGAAGAACCTGATGGCCAACATGCCCATTCAAGCCACTACGATCAATACCTAAAAGAGCTCCAATTTCCTGCAGCATGAGCCTGCAGACACACTGATAACATGCGGCATCTCTACTTTGAAATTCATCACATTAATAGCAAGGCTGTCTGAATCCAGACTCAGACTCAGTGTGAAGTGAGAACTGTTGATGTTTGGTTCATTCATCAAACAATTTTTGTCAGCAGCTGTCAATAAAATATATGAGGAAACACAGTTTGTACCCAAACAAATGAGCTCACATTCTCACCAATTTAACTAAAAAAAACCCATCTGGGTAGAACAGAGCCAGAGGACTTATACATATTTAGTGTGAGGAATAACAGGGAGTCAAAACAACACTTGATGTTATTGTGGGCATACGTTTCCCCAGATCCCTTACAGCAATCCACCTCTCTGACCCTAAAACACAGTGTTGTGACTGAATGGTTGCAATTACAATGTTCCCCTGGCTGAAGCCCTACAGCGCCCTTGGCTCCAGAGGAAAACAAACACACTAAATCATGGTGCTGGTCTGTGAACAGAGCTCTGTCCGGGGAGTCTTATTATGACTATAATACAGATAATGTCACACGTGTATAAAAACACTTCAGTGGTCAATATAACAATAAACTGTGTTCGTAAGCTCCACCAATTGGAGAACAGTGATAACAATACGCATTATACGGGATAACATGCTCATCCCTGTTGTGTCAGATGAAAGGTTTCAGTTTATAATCCTGCCGGCTCCTGAGGGAGAGCTAAGGACTCAAGGACCCGTCCTTGAAGTGCCAGCACTCCATCCGGCCCATCCACAGGTCAGGAAACACATTACTGATCCACGGCTACTATCATAGGAAGGATATGGAGCATGCATGCAACCCGCTAACCCACTCACTCACTCACTCACTCACTCGCTCGCTGGCGTTCATGCACATGGTCCCATCTACTACCCTGCAGTCTAGGAGGCTACTTTGATGTGGCTTACAACTTGGGAGTCATTATTGAAGAGGATGAGGTTTATGTGTTTTATTGTGGCAGCCACAACTTCAAATCGAACAATCACAGGTTATGCTTGCTCATTTCATTTGGTGGCTATGGCACTCTGCCTGACTAGCGGACTGAACGCGGCAACAGCTTGCACGGAAATTATTCACCAACCAAGCATAACACTAAAAAAAAATCCTCTCAACTGTATGGGGGTCTAGCATGCTAGGCTACCCAGTAACTCCTGCGATCTCTTAAACTTTTTCCAGTTTAAGAGATTAAGTGTACTACTTTAATCATGAGGAACAGATCAAGCAGCTAACGTATGGCATAAATGCACCCATTTGGTGTGGCTGCTGTAGAGGAAAAGCATGGTTCCCACTGCGATGCTGTTGATTGTGCCACTCTCCAATCAGCAGAGGAGGCCAGAGCATCCTGCTTAGCATGCCCCTGAGGCCCGTCAAGCAGCCGGGAGGCATCCCCACTGTCATTCTGTTTATCTGACCTTTCACCTGGTAGAAGGAAACAGGACGTTGGTGCTCTTGCGTGTTTGTGAAGATAACTGAGGGCCAGCCTATCCTCGCAGTTTAAGTGTCAGGGATGGCTCATGCATTGAAAAGTTCCACTCCAGGTGCGTGAGTGTCAACCCCCCCACTGTTGGTCCAGTTAAACTCTGGAGTCCCATAAACTGCAACACAAATAGTGTTTTGCTTTGATGATGTTCAGTAGCATCCTTGATTCTGCACTTTTGTACTACTATAACTGTGCATGTGACAAATAAAATGAACCCTTCTTTCAATCATGGTCATGTAAGAGTGGCAGTGTCGCAGCTCCAGAAAAAAAGTGAAAACATTTAAGAAAACAAAAGGGATCTAGTTTATTATTTGCTTAAACATGTTTTACAATAACCTTTTTTTTTTTTTTAAATCATGAAACAGGTCATTTCTAAATTACAGTTGAATCTCATGCTGCATGCACACAATCGTTTGCAATGATTGTGTGTAAAATGTATTGCATAGATAAGATACAGAAAAGAATCATATTTTAGTATTTTAACATCCATGACACCGTGATAATGTATAACAATGTGCATTGTTCCGTATATATGGTAGCATTTACGCATATAAAAGTACATCTTTGGCACAATCTACAACAATCTATTTGTGAATGAATTCATAATTATATAGAAATCAAAACATGACAAATAAACAGGAATTGTTGATCCATAAAACACTGTACAGACTGAGGGCACAACAGTGTGTAGGTGTTGTAAAGTTACACAGTAACACTTTACTGTGAAGGAACATCCAAAATGGAAATAAATCATATCATACACACAGTAATGGATAATAATTATGGCAAAATGTATTTTTATGTAACATTTCATAGCAATGTGAACAGAAGACATGGTTGTTGGATGCGGATTAAACTCCGAAAGGTGCAAATGATAGAGAGGCTTATATTTTTAGTGCGTCGAGTGTCATGAAAAGTTCTCATAGGTTCCGTTTTAAAAAATAAGCCCTATTTTACAAGTGAACCCAAACTTTAAACTCTTATCGAGGAAAGAATGATATAAAAACCCCAATGGCAACAACAGCAGTACTGTCCTTTAACAGTCTGGTGATAAAACTCTTTGGTAAGAAAGTGAACGGACAGCTCTTGCGTACTCAAACGTTTTTCTCGACAGCACCTGAGTTAGCCAGAAAAAGTGACAGGGGGGTAGTGGAGCAGCTGGATAGGGTGGGGTCTCTCAGTGTTTTCACTAATACAAGGGCTGAAGAAGGGGAAAACCTTGCCCCGAGGCCCACTGGTAAACGTGTAGAGCAGACTCATATCGTCCGTGTTGTAGAAGGACACCCTCCTCGCCTCACAGTCCAGGAAAACCCCGATCCTCTGGGGGGAAGAGCCGAGCTGCAGCCTGGTCCACGGCTGGGTGCCGGCCGAGTACTCGTCCCCGTTACGCAGCCGCAGGGTCCAGTAGCCGGTTTCGGGGCTCAGCTTGATCCGGGCGTGCCGGTCCACGCCCTCGGACGCCACGCCCAGGTCCCACTTGGGCTTGGAGCCCACCCCGACTTCCCAGTAGTGTCGGCCTGACTGGAAGCCCTGGGAAGCCAGAATGTTGACACACTGGAGGAAGCGCTTGGGGTGGCGCTTGTATGAGATCATGCTGGCGCATTCGACCGCCGCGGTTTTGTCCCTGGAGACGTAAACGCTTGGGTGGGCCGTGTCGACGTCGAAAGTTAACGGGGCAGGACCTTTGAGGCGAGACATCAAATGACAACAGTGACAACTTCTGAAGTGAAATTCAAATGTCACGTTTTTAAAACAATGGTGAAATTATTGTCACTCCAACACATAATACTCTGGTAATTACTGAGACTGCGCAGGCTTTCACCTCAGGCCTTTTATATCTTGAAATGGAACACATCTAAGGGGAAATTACCTGGCTTCAAAAACTTGAACATCTTTCTCCATGTGATGTACTGTAACGGGGCCATGTATTTGTTGCTGAAAGCGTTTATATCAAGCTCCGGGGCCATATCCACTTGTACACATGGTTGGCTGAGAAAGCAAACACACATTTAGTTACACATGGGTCATTTATTCTCAAATGACACCACCTGGACATAAATGGAAATGTAAATCAAATAAGGTGACAGGTTCAAAAAATGCCGAAAGGAGTCAATCAATCATGAAACTGAAATGGATGCTTACCTTAGGCGTGGGAGCTGGAGGGAGGGGAAGGAAAAATACACTGACATTAAATTGATGCAAAAGTCATTCGTCACTTAGCCTGGTCAGATTAGATGACACTGATGGTTTCTATTGAAATTTCAGCTGTGGTCACATATTCTAAGCTTGACACTTGACACTATAAATGACCGTGACTTGGAGGCAGACAAAATTCTAAGAAACTTGAATTCTAATCCAAACTTCTTTTATGGCTAAGGCTAACAACTAGGAGAATCTACAACTCACCTCAGCTAGTACACTGTTATCAGGGCCATCACTGGCCTGCTGGAGGACTTTCATATTCTGCTCGAGCTCCCTCACTGCCTCCTTGCTGGCCTCTAGGTGGCGCTGCAGCTGTGCCAGCCCCTCCTCCTGCTCTCTCCTGAGCTGCTCCAGCACGCAGGCCTCCTCATCCTGCAGGAACTGCTGCAAAGCCCTGAATTCCCCTTGGACACGAGCCTGCAGCTCTGCTCCAACTCTCTGAGGCAGGAACAACAGATTGGTGTAAAGTATATATATGGTGTATATAGTATAGAGCTTCAGGGGCTCAAAATATTAGTTAAAACATTGTCTACTTAGAATTTCAAACACTACTGAATTCTGATTTACACACCGAATCTGTAATCCACAGTAGCAGAACAAAGATTAGTTACAGCGTAACCGTAAATGACAAATATTTATGGAAGTCCCTATTATGTGATAAGGCAGGTGTAAATATGTGGTGACAGCATTGCATGCATTAATATATAGAGTAATATAGTAAGTATTCTGCACAGAGAAACACTTTTCATTTTCCAATCTGAAATATTAAAGATAACTGAGCTCATGGTAACCATTAAGAAAAAACTTTTATCTTTGATTGTTGATTGGAAACTCATCTCAGTGAAGACTTAATGTCCAAACAAGGTATGATCTGTCCTAGTGGCACAACTAAAGTCTAGACTAACAGTCTAGTTACAAACTAGCTGGTACTACACTTCATGGAATAACTTAATAAGGAGTTATGCATACCTGATCTGATACAACTCAATCCCAGTGCAGAAAGGTATTTAAGCGTGAGAACACGATGTTTTATACATATAAAAGCACACACTGCCACTTACTACATCTGCAAACACCACCCAACATGCACATAGACATATTGCAAACAGCCATTAGGAGGGACATCTGCATTCTTATCTGTTTGTTAAGTGCTGCCATCCCTTGGGATCACCAGAGGAGTGTACCTTTATGGCATCCATCTTCTCTTTGTCTTGGCGGATAATGTTGATGAAGTCCTCCCTCTTAAGGCAATGACTCGCTAAAGTATCTTTCAGTTGTTTCTGATAAGAAATATGCGAATCAAATCACTGTGTGCTGAACAACAACACCAAGAAGAGATTTTCCAGAATGGCAAGGAATGCAGAAAAAAAACTGTACGCATGCCGTGTATTTGTGTCCTTTGCTGTAGATAAGCCTTACATCCTATCATATAAAGTAATATAACTGGGAGAGGAAGGCGAACTTTGGCCTGAGCAATTCAAGCATGAGCTATGATTCAGCGAACCAGTTCAAACAAACACAGTTCTGGACTATAACAAAGAACAATTGTGTTCACTTTTTCGAACTCAAAAAGGCATACCTTGGAACATATGGATATTTGGAAATGGTTCACACTAAAAATAACCAATGTAGCTGAGTAGGAAGGTAAGTGTGCTCACCTGTAGATTCTTGACATAACTGTCTGAAGTGCTGGCCCTAACCCGCTCCACCATGGCCGTCACTAGGTAGTTGGTCTGGAATTGTTTGATGTTGAACTCCTTGCGGCACTGCGGGCACGTTACGGGCCCCTGGGTCCCTCTCCAGTATCTAGAGATGCAGGATTTGCAGAAGTGGTGCATGCAGGCCAACATCACAGGCTCTCGGAACAGGTCACAGCATATGGCACATGTCAGGTCCTCTCGAAGGCTGCCCTTGTTACTTGCACCAGCGGCAGTAGCCATGATGGTGCGGATTTCTTCTCCAAAAGTTCCTCACCCTGATTAAGTGAAAGCAAAGGCCAGAAAGAGGAAAGAGGTGGGGCAGATATAAACATCCCCTTTCTGAAAAGTTTAACTAGTGGCTTAAGGAATCAGTCAGCTGACATAACACACCATCTAAAAACAACTTCCACCTACTCAGCAAATAAGACTGTGTTAATCATTAGCTATTTCTGGGACCACAAAGTGCGTTATGCTCTCACTTTTGAAGTCCAACACTGATAGCAAGTCGGAAGTATTAACTTTTCGCTTACTCGTTGATAGCTAGCACACTATACAACACAACTAACTACTGCAAGGGTAAACGTTAATCAGCTTGAAGGGGGTCAAATGAGAGATCACGGGACACTGTTAGCTTCCTAGTAACGTTTGGTCAGATATTTGTTTTGTGTTGTTACACTGCCCGAAGCAAGCCTGCTAGCGAAGCTACGTTGGGCCGCCAGTAAAGTACCTGTTTAAGCAACATAACGCACAACCAGTTTGAAAAATGTGAAATTATGACTACAATCAACTTTTGGTTAACGTTGGTGAACTTACGTTGTTTGTTAGCGGAGAATCTGTGTTCACGTAACGCTACTTCAGAGTGTCCCCATCTGCTCGCAGGTCCTTCGGCTGCTGCTGGCGTTGGGAACACAAGGTACTATGTGTACTGCGCATGCCCAGACATGAAGTCCACGTTTGATTGGTCCACAAAACAAACAGACGGACGTGATAAATGCTGTTACTTTCTCTTCCACGTCCCTCAATGGGTTTAGTAGGCAAAGAAATTGGAATGATTAAATGTATTTGGTAAATTCATCACGAGTATAGATTTGTAGCCCCAACCTTTGTGCCGTTCTCGATTATAGTTAAGCCATTTTCATTTCATGTATTATGCCTTATGCACAATGCATAATGGCGCGTGATACATGTCAGGTTTAAGGGAAGCTAATTTGAAATCTGTTTGTCTCTTACGTCATGAGGGAAAAGGATATGGTGATACAATTTGATCCAGGATCAGTGCTCTTTTGGAAACCTCACAGACCCAGATTATTGTTGTGTGCAGTCTTTACCTGTTACCTGCCAGTTTAGCTTTCCTAGATGCATTAATCAGACAGCCTTAGAAATATAGTATATGCCGCTAGAGATAACTTGAATGTCCTACACTAATGTTTACCCAGGGAATCCAATTTCCAAACTTCACAGACTGTCCTTCGTTTTGAATCAATATTTTAATTACTTAAGGATTAAGTGCTGTCATCTGCACTGGGGCTTATAGCCTCCACCTGTCAAGCTTAACCTCTGTGAGAAATACCAGTACAGCAGTGAAAGCAAAGAATGAATGTTTGTCTTTCTTTCTGGTCTTTCCCTCCATCTTTGTGTGTGTGTGTGTGTGTGTGTGTGTGTGTGTGTGTGTGTGTGTGTGTGTGTGTGTGTGTGTGTGTGTGTGCGTGCGTGTGTCTCTGCATAGTATTTTGTGGCTTTGTGACTTGAGCACACAATCTCTGATCATCGTCAGCTCAGTGACACCAGTGCCCAGTGCTCTCAGAGGGGCTGGAGAAAGCAGCCATCAGATGCAGAGTTGTGAAGCATGAAACATATGGAGGAGACTGCCGCTTCAGATCTCACTAATTAGGTACATGTAGATTAGTACAAAATTGGGTACAAGTAGATGAATGATGTTACATAGACCAAAAAAAACACCAAGTGTTTAACTGAAACTTTTTTGAATTTGTGTCAACAGAACAAAATGTTTTCAGAAACCTTGTAAGGGATAGGCAGTTTTGTCCCAAGGAGAGAAATCGGGTACTTGTAATGCCGGGATGAGAGATGCTGCAACTACAGTACCAACCTTGACTGCAAGACGACTTGGATGCAAGGAGGTCAGGGGATAGCTCTCATAATTGAAACTATAAATTGAGGGCGAGAGGCAGTTTGCTCCAATCAATAAGTTTAATCTCTGTTGCTGAGTCAATCAGAGGACCAATTATTGCGTCATCAAATCAAACCTCACTAAGAGGATTCAAGGATACAGTGATTGATTCCCAGAACAATAAATCTAGGCTGGGGCTCCTTGATTGTTACGGAATGAATAGTTTCAGGGAAGTGCATAAAAGGGGCCCTAAGGAGACGTGATCTCCTTTTCCTTACAATTCACAAAATACCCTCAGTGGGTGGAATGGGATTGAATTGGATGTAAGCTCCCTTGTTCTTGTCTGTATTTGGCTGACAACATGTTTCAAGGTCTTCCCTGATTTATGAGTCCATTTCTGTGGTGCATTCTGCAACTCATACCTTTGGGCTCAGCAAGTCTATGGAAACTATGCAGGCTATTTTGAAGGCTGTTATGAATTTGCTTCACGATAAAACCTGCTACATATAATATTTCTAGGCAGCTTTTGATTAGTGAATCACGTTTCAAGGCATATTGAGGATGCTTAGGTTGTTGACAATTTTAAGACAATTTTTATCTGTGGAAACTTTCTGTCTGTCACTGTAAAAATAATGAGCTGTGGCTGCTCAGATACTCTGTCAAACAAGTCTAGTCAAGTTTATACAACAAAGCCTCAAAGGACAAAATATTTCACTATCTTTTGGCAAAGCTCTCCAAGTTATAATATTTGTTTCATCAAATAATGAGAGGGAAATTGTCCCTCGAACCCTGCAATATAACCTCAGTTATCCAACCCCTCCCGGGAATGTACAATGCACAAAATATATGGTGTTTTTACCCTCCTGCTCCCGAAATTCCTGTGCAATGTTGTGGATAGCTCTAAAGCAAATAATAACATATTTATTAATGAGTTTAATCTATTTTAGGAATTCATGAGGACTTAAAAATATGATTGTAAGAGAAGATTTGTGTATTTCTCCTGTCTTCCCGGGAATCAGCTAACTTTGACAGGGATTTCATTGCATTTTTCTACTCGAACAATGCATCGTAGCCTTACGCAACAATATGAAATGGTTTAATAGTGTAATACAGAAATGTAGACGACAGAAATTTGATCATTTGTGACAATGACGCATTTGGATGCAATGATATTTTTTATGTGAGGACAGGCTTTACACCCCGTAATGATCCAAAGTTCACTCAAAGTTTTATACCTGAATGAGACAGCAAAAACACACGACTTTCACTGGCTAACCTGCATGAGAATGGAATAAAAACTGCAGAATGTTTGGTGTTTCAATCAAAAGAAACAACGTTCAGTGATCCACTATTTCTTATTTTACTGTTCACACAGATGCCAAACTTTTACATTCGGTCTCATAAAGGCAAGCCTTGCAGAGTCCTCCCATTAATTGTCCCTTCCATTGATTTGGACGGTCAACACTGAACCGACCTGCCTCAGGAGCGCACAAGATGCGCGCTTCAGTTTGGGAGGAGCTTCGGGATTTTCCCCCCTTGTTTCGCACCACTCTCAAGTGAAGACTGGTTTGCAAAACGAGAAAGGTGAGTCCGTGAATATGTGGATACTGTACATATAGATTTGAAATTAATGCTCAGCTTCGGAGGCAAGTTTAGTATCAAAATGTTCATCATTGAGTCGCAGGATAATTTCCCTGTGCTTGTGCGACAGTGTGAGGTGTAGTTGCTCCAACTATCAGCTACATGCGTAATTTGGATAGGAGACAAAATCCTGGATAATGCGGGTGAACAAGTGTCACAATTACGTACCGTATCGTACTATTTGTATTGAAAGGCAGAACGATTTGCACCTCTTGCCGGTTTCAAAGGCTTTGAGAGTTCACTTGGAAATAATTTAATGCGCACTATTCAGTAAGATAAACAAAAAGGCGAGAAATTACGCACGAACGAGGCATCAATGCGCATTTGATTAGGAATAGAGTATCATCATGAATCGGTGGCAGTGCTTAGAGTTCATGAGAATCCGGTTGTATTATTGCTTTTTTTTTGCTCTAGCAGGTGTAGGATATCCAGCGCAACACATTCCTCAATTCCTTAATGGCACAGGATTGCCTCAAGTCAAATATTAGCATCGTCGATCACAAATGTCTCCAATGACAAATTAGAGAGATGTGTGTCAGTGCAAAGTACATATGCCACCTGCAGTATGCCTGATAGATCCCTCCTGTGTGGATTTCTGCTCTTGTGACTGACAGGATTCAGGTACGGGCTGTACATGCTTGGGTTTGACTGGCATTGCAATGCTGCAGATGTTATGACCACAATCTCAGTGGTCCCTAGAATCAGAATTATTCTGCCAGTCATTTCATGACTCACTGTGTATCTCCTCTATCGTTGACACTTTCCTTCGGGCCCAACCTCTGCCTTTTTATGCTGTGTATCTTTGAGGTGTACAGATGTGTACAAATGTGCCGGAGCTTGAAGAATCTAAGGGATTCAGATCTATTACAGACACCCAGACACACTTTAACAATCAATGCTGCCTAAACCTTCTTGCTGCTTAAAACCCAAAGCTGCGAGGACAATATTATTGTCCCAAATAGGACAAATTTGTCAGGCAAGAAAACAAGGAAAGGCAATGAAGTATGTCCCATAGTCCCCAGCCTTCCCAATGCTCTGCCAAAATACAGGATCCCCAAAGGACCCGAAGAGTGTCTATCACCAAGGAGATGGCCTCTCACGATGCCTTCTGCCTCGATATTTCACTTAAGTAACATGAGGAATTGAGTGTCAGACGTAAAAAAAAATGTGGAAGGTTTATTCAGAGTGATAAAAACTGGAGAAAGGCTCCTCTCAATATTTTCCTTTTTTTAATATCGAATAACAAAAGTATGGACTTAAGGATTAGCTGAAAACCTCCTGGGCTAGTCTAAAATCACTTACTGTAACTATCATTTGATCTACTTCATATTTACTCAGAGATTTAATCGTCAAACATGGCCTTCAGTCTGTCTTTCTATGTGTCGAGAGACGTCCTCCTCTCCGTGCTCTGCAGAAGCTCGCCGCTGATGCATTGCTAAGGATGACAGGATCATGGGTGGACTGATTACAGATAATGACAGTTACAGTGTTACAGGGGGTCAGGGTCGCTCTTCCTGTCAGGAAAAAAAAAGGATGACCACTTAACATTCCCTTTGTGCAGGCCCAGTGTGTGAGTGGCATCTGACTGGGAGCTATACAGCGTTGAGTTGACTGACTCATACTGACCACATAGCTGCCTCCTTCGTGTTCCTTCAGCCTTTATAATGGCACAGGTGTTTACGTCGCTTGGAAAAATCTGCGTGCCGCCAGCAAATCTGACAGATCTACTCGGGGGCACGGACAATGCAGCGCTCCATAGAAAGTGTTTTAAGTGGTAGTCTGTTCTGGGTGGTTTGAGAGCAAGTGTGTACAAAGAGAGCTGATTTTCTATGGATGATTTTCTCATCTATTACTGGAATGCCTCTTTAACTTTTTTCAGCGTTTCAGAGCATCCACTTCCTCTATCCAATCTCAGGCGATTGTTCTAATAATTAGGTTGTGCATCGGAATATTCTCTTATCTTCCAAATTGCACGATTTAAAATAGTGGATGCCTATAATAATAGTGTGACATTTACCACACGGCCTACCCTTTTCATGTGATATGAATAGCATATTAAAAGAGTTTTGCATATCATTTTGCTTTTGTGAGATTTCATTAGAATTTGGATAGAGTCAAAGCTCTCACGCTTAGACAAAAGACTGAAATAAATGTCATATTTTCTATATTCATATTTGTCTAACTATCTAAACATGCTGAGATGGGAATGTCCATTGTCATGAATTATTTACAAGAACATTTCATTGAATCACACTGGACATAATAATACAATGGAAAGTGAGGGACAGAGACTGAATTATTCCTTTCACTACATAAACATCAGTTTTACACACTGCTTCGCTCTTCTCTTATCCTGTTGGGTCTGTCTGGTCTGTCTCAAAAGAAAATGTGGTTTCTCTCCTCAGGTGTTTACACAGCCTCGACCCAGCTCCTATAGATAAAATGAGCCCCACAGACCCGTACAACTACACCGGAGGAGAGGGGGCGGCTGGCGAAACAGATGCCTCCCAGTGGCATCACGGGTTTTTGGTTAACGACAGCATGGATTTCCACAGACCCGGTTTCCACACTGACATCACCAAGCACCTAGGGGTCCAGATCACCCTGATCACGGCCTACTCCTTCATCATCCTCCTGGGGCTGCTGGGGAATTCTCTGGTCGTCTACATGATCATCCGCTACAGGAACATGCGAACCGTAACCAACTTCTTCATAGCTAACCTGGCCCTGGCGGACCTTCTGGTGGACACCCTGTGCTTGCCCTTCACCCTGGTCTACACTCTGCTAGATGAGTGGAAGTTTGGGGCCGTGCTGTGCCACATGGTTCCCTTCGCCCAGGCCCTGAGCGTGCACGTGTCCATCCTGACGCTGACCGTCATAGCCCTGGAGCGTTACCGCTGCATCGTCTTCCACCTGGGTCAGCGGCTCACCTGGCGCTCCAGCTTCCTCATCATGGCCCTCACCTGGACTCTGTCCGCTGTCCTGGCAGCACCCCTGGCCATCTTCAGAGAGTACCGCCATGAAGAAATCCCCTCCATCAACCTGCGCATCGCCGTCTGCTCTGAGAAGTGGCCGCACGGGACCAGCAGGGACGGAGTCATCTACAGCCTCTCCATGCTCCTCCTGCAGTACATTCTTCCCTTAGCCATCATCAGTTATGCTTACATCTGCATCTGGGTCAAGCTGAAGAATCACGTCAGCCCGTCCAGCCGTAAAGACAGCATCAACCGCCGCAAAAAGACCACCAAGATGCTGGCCCTGGTAGTGGTGGTGTTCGCGATCTGCTGGCTGCCCTTCCACGTGTTTCAGCTGGCCAGCGACCTGGACCTGGTGCTCAGGTTTATAGAGTACAAGCTGATATACACAGTGTTCCACATTGTGGCCATGTGTTCCACTTTTACCAACCCTCTCCTGTATGGGTGGATGAATAAGAACTACAGGAATGGCTTCCTCATGGTCTTCCGCTGTGAGGATAAGCCAGATACTTTCCACCCTGAGGGTTCCTTCAGGACACGGTCCCTTAGGGGGCTGACGCTGAATGGGCGTAATGGTGGACACCCTCCCACTGCTGTGTGAGCTGAAATGTGAAACAACCTGTATGATATTCTTTGACGCATTACACAGCCCTCTGGCTTGTTGTATTTGTGGTTCAAAAGCAGCCTTTTGACTTGAATGATCTGATCTTGAGTACCTTTTATGTCAGTGGAGAGGGCTCAAAGCTTTGCATGTGAAATGCTTTATGTAAGGCTCTTTTTTGTTTGTGAACGGTATTTGTGCAAATGCATTTGATGAATTGATTCAAATATGTGTTTAAAATGTGTATAGGGTGTTAAGTAACTCATTAAGACAACATATACTGTGTTTACTGCAAATGCAGATTCTTGTTGATAAGTAATGTCCAATGAGTTATAGGGTCATTGCACCTCTATGGCTGTAAATGTGTTAAGAAGAAGAAGTTATTTATTGTGACTGTGAGAACAAGTTTAATTTTCATACCTACGTTTCTATTTGTTGGTTGTTCAAAACAATAGGGTTGCAATGTTGTGTTTTGGAAAAATGACAATGTTGTAGCAGGTTAACAGTTATGTGGGAAGTGAGAGCAAAGAGCTCTTCATGTCATTTTCACAGAATGTAGGCAGGAGTCATTTCCTTTAAAACATATAAAAAACATTTATATTGAAGAAGTCAAAACATACAATTTTATGTTTGTAGTTTATGTCCTTTGTTGGTGGTCTTTTGGATAATACAGACCTATGAAATAAAACCCAAATGCCAAAAAGACAGTTAACAAATGCATTGTGACATTTTTACAACTTCAAAGTGTACTAATGATTAAAGTCCTGAACACAAACTTTGAGTCTGCGTCATCCAGTGGGTCAGAGTAACATCTAACAAACCATCTTTTTGATTGAATAAGCAAATTGTAGAGAAAACATTGTGGACTACACGCTGTGATTCTTCTTAATGAAAAGAAAAAACGTACTTGTTAGGACATTGTTGGACTTTCAGTTCCCACAATATTGATTTCTTTACTTGTAACTATTCAGTTACCTATCCCTTTATGTATGGTAAATTAATATATAAGCTCTAAGGTAGACACTGCAGATATTGCTGCGGAGACCACCAGAGAGCTGATTTTATGCAGAATTGATTGTCGATTGTCCTCTAGTATAGTACACTAAACGGGCTAATTGTAAAAAGATTAAAGCCTAGGTCAGCATAGTCATTATAATGCTTTTTCACTTTGTGCACAAACTGAAGTAACAGCTCAAATCAAAACGTCCAAATCTAGACTGCGGCTACATATATGTTTTGCATGGTCGTCTGCTGCCCTCTAGTGTTCAACGTGGACTTTGCATCTGTTACGAACCGGATATGTCGTTGGTTTATGACCTTCCTTTAGGTACGAGTCACGTTTGACATGTAACTGCTCGAAAAAATTCTTCCTAGCAGGAGTAGAAAATGCAAATACTTCTATTTTGAGTGGTCTCGCCATCCAGGTAATGGTCATCCTTTACTTTTTAAATGAACTCAAGTTTCTAGTCAATATCGGTCAATGAAATTAGGTCAAATTGTGAAATGTTAATTCATTCATGGCGTTTGCTCCCTCACCGACATGCTAGGCTAAGCTAATGCTAGCTAGGGTGGTAACGTAACTGCCCACACTTTTTAACAGCCATAGCGTTATAGTACGGGAGTGCGGATGTGGCGTTTAGATTATATCCTTACAGTCTACCCAGGCTGTAGCAACGGCTCGATTGTTAGTCACTGTTTATATCCATCAGTAATAATGTTAGCCTGTTGTTAATCGTGTCATGGCAGCACATTGTATAGTTAGTTTTAACCGGTTTTTCCCGAAAGATTTGTGCCTTGACGGAGTTTTGCTTGATTGACAGCTGTCACACGAAGAGCCGAAGTTGACATAGCTTCTGCCTTATTCCACTACATTACAGAATACTTGATATAAGGAAATTACTAACCGTACAGTTCCGATTTTGAAATACTTCGTAGAATGAGGTGATATTTATTAACTGACTACCTTATAATTACACACTTGTTTTTTTACACGCCAATGTTTTTCAACAAAAAATATCAAAGTGTAAATCTTATGATTGAGAGTGCTGCCAGGTGATTTTCAACTAAATCTATGTTTTTGTTTAGTTCATATGAGACTATCTTCTATTTCTGTTAACGTGCATTTTTTAATCATAATCCCTTCCCTACATTAAATACAAGTTTGATGTGTAGGATTTGTGTGTTTTGATCATTTATACCCACGTTGCGCAGATTTTATTGCGTAATCTCAGCTATTGCTTGATCTGCCTCCACCCTATTGACTGAACTCTGTTGCTCCTGATTCAGATGGTGTTTACTTGCTGAGACTGGCTGGAGCTCAGAAACCCTAGAACTAGATTTTCCAGTCCTTTCCCGTTGTGGGGAAACCTCTAAATCAAATCAAATCAAATCAAATCACATTTATTTGTATAGCCCTTAATCACCGTTACAGTCCCTAAGGGCTTCACAGTGCCCAACATGTGAAAATAATAAATGATTAGTACACGATACCCTAGATGGAATGCCTTTACCAGAACTTGTGTCACCTATAATATTGGTAATATGCAGTGGGGGGGTCACAGATTGTCATCCTGTTTTATCATGTGAAAGCCAGCGTTGCATAAATCACTCAACATGTAGCCAACATGCCCTATTTATCTCCACAGGGTCTTGGCAAAGTAATCAGAGGGAACAATGGTGAAGTATTACTGCTGTGCAGGTTTTCTAAAAAGTTCCTGGGACCAAGTGTGTGTTGCATTCTGGCAACGCTATCCCAACCCTCACAGGTAAGGGTAATGAGAGAGGGAATTCGTGGATAGACTTTCACCTCTGATATTTGCCTAATCTTCTCTAGCTAACCAAAATGCATACTATAAATAGTTGGGATTGTGTCTGAACAGTCTGTATCTCTGAAGCCACCTATCAAGCGACACAGGTACTGCACACAGGAATGTTACATCTTCTCTTCTCCCCCAGTAATCATGTTTTGACCGAGGACATCATTTTCCGAGAGGTTTCTCCAAGCAACTGCCTCATTTCCAGACGTCTGTTGACCAAAACTAGCCGGGCGCCTCGCTGGATGGAGCGGTACCTTCCGAAGCACATGGCTAGCTCAGCATACATCATTGAGGATTCCATCGTGGACCCTCAGACCAGGACCATGACCACACTGACATGGAACATCAGCCACGCTCGCCTCATGGTACCACAGCGCCTGCTCCCATTCAACAATGCACAAAATAATAACTGGGCTTTTTCTGTTGGAGTAGTTCCTCCCATCCAGACTCAAAACACACATAGCCTAGCCTTTCATGTCTCTGTTTGTTTTCCCTCTTTTTGTGTGTTTGCCCCAGTCTGTGGAGGAGCGTTGTGAGTACCACATTAACCCTGAGAATGGCAGCTGGACAGAGATAAAAAGAGAGGCTTGGATCTCCTCCAACGTCTATGGGCTTTCCAGAGCTATTCAGGTCAGTAAATTAAAGGGGAACATTACCTAACAAGCTAGGGAAAGTGATGTGGGGGCTTTCCAGGAGGGAGGCTCACCCACCTGAGTTTCATGCTGTGATTGGTAATAGAATACACGTTCACATATGTTTTGTAGACACATTCTCTGTCAAAGAGCTTCGCCTGTCTTGATTGACATTACCTGTGTCCTCACTTTCCAGGAATTTGGCCTTGCAAGGTTCAAGACCAGTGTTACAAAGACCATGAAAGGCTTTGAATATGTCCTGGCCAAAATGCAAGGTGCGTTGTTGTTTTTAAGTTAATAATTGTTATCCAGCTATATACTTACAATCAATTTGAGTTGGTCCCTTATCATCATAAGGGATGGCTTATGCAGTTGTGACGCAGGGACAAATGCAATAAACCAACTGAAATTACCTGAGAGGGTTTGCTCACCTTATGGGGTTGATTACCTTGTGAATGGGGTGGGGCAGTACACTCAGCTCACAGTTTGGTTCAGTACCATTTTCACAAAGTTTACATGGAAGCTGATTTTGACTGAACCTTGTTTATTTTTGAGGTACAAAATGTGCAAAACAACATTCACTTGTTTTGTATGTTAACACGTAGTCCTGTATTGTTTAAAGTGCTAATCATAGAACCTTTTATTAGAAAGATCAGATATTTGCACTTTACTCTAACATAATTTAAAACTATAAAGGGGCAGAAGTGTTTCCATTGAAGTGAATAATTTTACCTTTCCAGGATTTAAACAATATTAACTATAACATGTTACCACTCTTGCAGGCGAAACTCCATCCAGGACCTTGGCGGCAACGGCTACTGAACGGGCAAGGGAGACGGCACTGGCAGCTAAGGAGAAAGCCAAAGACCTTGCCTCACATGCCCAGAAGAAACAATATGTGTGATGGGCTCACACATGGTTACATTGCCACTGACACTGGGACAGATTTATCTTTAACCCTCCTTATGATCCAGTTTAGTATTGGGGGTTAGACAAACTGATCCTGTTCATGGGCACATGCCACACTGAGGATGCCTCTGAGACGGTGGGTGGACCATTAAAGGCCTGAGCTGGGTTCAAGAGCCTCCTATTCCTGTTTTACAATGATTTTACATTTGATACTGAAGACTACCATAGATCTAGTTATAGTATCTACCATAGATCTATTTATAGTATCTACCATAAAAGTCTGAGTCCACTACCAAGAACTCTTTAGTTTCATCTTCATCAAATCTTTATCAAATACAGATTTTAGTCCAATATTTGTCAAACAAAATTTCATAATTTTCAAAAATAATGAATGAATTTATAATTACAAATATTTTTCAACAAAAAGTCCTTTTTCAAAGTTAAAGCACAGCAGCGACAATAACACATAGAGGACCATACTAATTTACTCACTATCTGGTATTAGTTGTTGAAATAATGTCATGTATATTGTAATGTAACAAGAAATATCAACTGAGTAAAAAAATGGTATTCGTTTTTGATAAATGATGAAAACAAACAGTTCTTGGTTGTGGAGTCAGACCTTTGGACCCCACTGTAGTTCCTGGATAAGAAGAGAAGGAAAGGAAGCTTTCATTGGATGGTTGAACGCAGCTCGGGGGTGCCATAAAGATAGTAGCACTTCACCAGCCTCGATACCTGTTCCCTCTGTGCCCATCCACATTATGTGCTAGTTACTCTGTTTCATTACAATACTAAAAGTATTTGCTCTTATTTTGTAATACCTCTCTACTTGACCGTAACAGCTTCTGCGATTACCACAGAATAATTATGATTTATCAAAATTTATGTTGAAGATTTGTGTTTGCATTGTAAATATTGTTTTAATCTCACATACAGTCATGCTATGTTTATCAGTTCAGTTTACCCTAACTTAATCCTCGCACCTGTTGATTCATGATTTCATTGTTTTGTTTTTCCAATTCAGATGATATTGAATTGCTTCAAATTGAAGTTTAGTGTGACGATGGGTCCACATTATTTTCAGTAGACAATGAATACACAGGATTTAAGTGCTTTGGATCACTTTGCACTTATTGTGTAAGACCTGATTTCAGTGGATATCAGCGTCTGTACCTAAATCTGAAAAGTGCTTGAAAGTGTATTAAAGGCAACATTGATACCTTGTTTTCTACATCCATTTTGAGTTTTTCAAATCTAATGAAAACCCATGCAAAGATATGCTCTTACTATCGAAATGTTATCAGCTTGTCAATAAATAAAAATTGTCTTTGTAACCATCATGCTGTGAGCTCTCTGACGACCAAGGGGCATCTCCCACCATCAGTTTTCTTCTGTCTGCTGTACAATGTAAATTGCATTAATGATGCATGTAGAATAAGTAATATTGGGACTTTTAAACCATCTCAATTGGAATTAATTCCCTGCTGCAATATAATCTGAAACGTATTAAATATAGAAAATATTTATTCATAAAAAAGGTATACACTATTACAAAAAATGCTACATAATATTACTGGGAGGAGAGACAGATGAATGAATGCATACATACACTTACAAGGTAATAAGGCATCTTGCATATACAAGTCTGAAGTCAAAATGCACTTCAGAGTATTAAATACAGTAATTAATAGAATACAAATACTTGTAATACAGCGAAGGTTGCATAATGCAAGAAGCAGACATGTCCTGACTTAATTTACTGCATGCATAATTGTAATGTGAACACTTCCATCAGACACATTTGACAAAATGTTAGCAATTATTAACCATTGTATATCAATTGTATTTCTTTTGCTGTTTGACCTTAACTCAGGTATAAGCATCAATATTCTTGCACAAAGTACTAAATAATTGTGTACAAATACACCAAATGAGTATGTGGTATAATTACTTAGTTACCAGATATAAAATGTGCAAATATGACCAGTTTGTTTCTGTTCGCTGTTCAGATTAAGATACCCACAACCCTTTTGAGACGAAACAAGTGCAATGTGTGGATGTTTTGTGCAACAGAGGAAAAAGAATAAAATACATGACAATTATCATTGTGACATTAATACAAAACATATTACAGGTTACTGTATAAGTGCGTGTTACACATTAATTCTTGAACAATGAGCTTAGTGCTGAAGGAAAGCTGTATATAGTAGTAGACCAAATCCATTTTAAGGCAGAATTCAATATAGAAATCGTGAAATAAGTTAAATATTTCAAATAAAACAGCCCTTGAAAAATGAACAGGAATTAAATTATTTTGAATTCTTGTGGTAAGTGGTAACAAGTACACACCTCATGGCTTTTGGATAAAGTTCCATTAGTGGATGATGCTTGTAAATATCTATACACGTGTAATGTTTTCTTCCATCCCAGCCCAGTGATTTTAACTGCTTTTTCAGTGCAAATGGACACAGCTTATTTGGGCCCAACATTAGCATTTAGTTTGTAGCCACACTGTTACAAATTATGAAAAGTGAAGTAAAAAAAGGTATCCCCTTCCATCAAAGATAGAGCTCAACTGTACAGTAACCTCTCTCTCTCTCGTCCTCCATTTTCTTCTTTGCCTCTTTTTGGAATGTTTTCTCCTTTCCTCCTGGTTAGATTAATGACCTGGTTTTTACTGCTGTCATAACCAGGCTCTGTCCATGCTGGAGTAACAGTGGTCTACATCAGTGTGTGTAACGCTCAGTCCATCAGAGTCCACACACTCAAACACGATGCTCTCCACGTCAACTTCCACATCCTCTGCAAAAACACAACAAAGATTCAAATCCCATTAGCAGAAATAAACATGAGAAAAATACACTTCAGTCTAGTCTTTGGTTCAAACACTGCATATTTTGTCAACAAACATTTGACATGATTAAGTAACAAAAACTAGACACCATGAACTTCAATTCAAATGACTAGACTACAATGATGTATACATGTTTTAGTCTTGAGAGAGAGCATCATGTGAACATTGATTCAACAAAACATCTGTGATGGGACGTGCCTACTAACCACTAACCCCAATGACATCCTGTATCATTCTTTTGACACCTGTATCAGACTTCTGTATGAATGCTCACCCTCGATTACATTAAAAAAAAAAAAAAAAAAGGGACAAAAATATGACTCGGGACAGTTTGGTTTGGATGTAACAAAAACGAAAACACCGAGGGATTTGTTTAGTTAAAAACAAAACCTATAAATAGACTAAAATGTGACCAGAAACTAACACGTCTAAGACCACAAACAAAATCTTAAACTGTTGCCAAAATAACACTCGTTAGAATGACTGTGACTTGGGCCTCCTACCTCTGTCGGAGTCGGACCTCTCGGAGGACATGGCCGAGCCCAGGCTGTCGTTCCTCATCCTCTCTGTGCCTCTTTGCAGCTGCTCCAGCCGAAACCGCAGCTCTCTCTGCTCCCAGCGCAGGCGGCCCTTCAGGTGCTCTGCACGCTCATCCTGCTCCTGCAGCTTCTACGGTGAGGAAGCCAGAAAGAGAGAGATGAGCACTAGGCCACAGACACAGCTGAGACTGGATGAGAAAGATAGTGCACAGTAATAGAGCAGCAACTCGTGTAAAACTTAGACACATAGTGCAGAAGTTACGAGTAGTTGAATACCACAGAGACAGTTTTAAAGGAATGCACTCAGTTTTGGGGGAATTGGCCTGGTGAACCGAGGATTGGCAAAATAAAAATAGATAAATAGAAAATAACGTTCTATCTTCTTACATTAGATAATGTAAGACTATTACATGATATATAGCACAATTTCCATGACAAATATTTGTCGGTCTATGTTGAAAATGTCACATGTCACACTGCATAGTTGACCTGAATGTCCCATGTCTTCTTTCTGGCTACAACTATCACTAAAGACCAATACTATCAGGACAAATTCGATTTGGGTTTTTATTCCTCAAAAGGGAAGTTGAACAACAAGCTTGACATTAAACATTTTACTGGTTGGAAAAAAAAGATTATCAAGAAATTTCAATGACATTTCTCAAACTATATGCATGTGTTCCATTTTCCATAACTTTGACCATGACCATTGGAACCGTGATGCTAGTTGCCTACTGTCATTTAACAAACTGTATGCCAACTGGGTAGCATGTAGCATCTACTGGAGACACCAGAGATGATTTTGGTGCTCCTCCCATCATGACATGTAAAAGGTAAGTTGACCAGCAAGCCCATTTCCCCAAAAGTCAGCATAGTCCTTTAAGAGCAAGTCAAGACAGAGTAGCACAGAACAAATAACAATTTCTTTATTTCATCCTCCCAAAGTTAAACTTAGCGTATGATGCTGTGGTGTGTCTACCTTTATGTGGAGCTGTGCCCGTCTGAGCAGGTTGAGGGTGGTGTTCCTCATCGAGTCGGACGAGAGAGGAACCTGCTGCTTGAGCTGCTCCAGGCAGTGTCTCAGCTGGGCCCGTCTACACAGAACAACAGGAAGCAACATCTGACACCATCAATGCAAGCACAAACAAGACATTTAAGAGTTTAATAAAAAATAAACACAACTAGGCTCTGTCCTACCACTGAGTGTATTATAGCAAACATAATAAATGTCTCTTGAGATGAAATGTAGACGTCAATGACATTTAGCTAACTCATACTCAGTGAATCCTATGCAATTTCAGACTTGTAGCTACTAAATATATATTACCTGTTTTTTTCCAGCTCGTTGTGAACTGACCTGCAATTAAGAGACAGTTTAATTATTTTCAAAAACCAACATGACAATTATTGCTGCCTAGGAATAAGACATGCAAGAATGAACAAAACTGGCAGTTCAAGAAAGAAATATACGTTTCTGATATGTTATGTATGTTACCTATTGCCACCAGCAGATATCTTCTTGCCCTTCTGTTTGTTTCTCTTATCAGAGTCCTCTGGACTGAGAGGCAGCACTGAAGCATACCCATGTTCTGCCTCTGTAGACGAAAGACGCCACACTCTCATGTCAAATAGCCATGATCTAAATCAGTGCACAGGCTTTGAATCTGAAGAGTAATAATGTTACGTTTTTCATCACAAGTACCACTATCAGTAGTAGGTGCTAAATGATTTATATATTAGCATCTACCACATAATAACATAGCATTAGTAACAACTAACGTTAAACTAAACTGACGTGAACAGAAACACCAGGGTGTTGTCATCAACATCACCGGCTTGACGTTTTGTTTTCGAGTTTTGGCGCCATCAGACAGACAGATAAAGCCTTTGCAAAATGTATGTCTATAGCTTCACAAACACGAGTATCCGCGTTAGATGCATTATCTACAACGAGTAAGAATAGAATAAAACATGCAACAAAGCCTCTTTAATCCCACTTTCATTCATCCTGTAATAAACGCTGAGCGCCGCTGAGGTACGTTTTCAAATTGGAGCAGAATTGGCGCCTTTGAGTACAATGATGTGACCGATATGTAGGTCACTGAGTCAAGCAGGAAAGCTCGACTTTAACAACCTTCTCGCTTAGGTCTCGATGACTGGTGAATCAGATGCCTCTTATTATGTTTTTGTATATTTTTCCATGCATGTTTGCATATTCTTCATTGTGCATTTTGCTGTTTTAACACGAACCAACTTCCTTCCTCGTAAACTGACAGTTGACAGGCAATAATTACCTCGTTCTTTTCTCTCCAAAAACTCAGCAGCCTGAAGAAGCACCTGGATACTGCAAAAGTTCGCTTCCATTTTAAAGTTGTTCAAAGTAAATGTTACGCGGGCAACACTACTACAACAATACTACTGACAGTACTAGCGTCCGGGGGCTTGAAAAGGCTATGTGGTACGTCTGCAGATCAACGAACCCCTACACTAATGCTGCCTTCATGCGCACCACGTAAGCTCGGATTTCTGAATACAACCGTCGTCCATACGATTTTTCGGGCATTGGGGCGCTGCTTTTGGATGGAAATAATAATACAATTGACCCTATGAAGAAAGTGTTTTTGGTGGCTGATGTTTTATTTTAGAAATCAAGCAAAATAGAGCTACTGTGTGCTCCATCACAGAATGAGGAGGATAAAATGTGTATCATGCATGTAGTCAATTAGTGTTTTGATTCATTTAATAAAAACAAAATGTGTGGAAATTCAAATTTGAATGCCTATTACAGAAACATTATACATTATACACATACAGAAACACAATTATTTACATAGAATGGCAAACAACAACTTACAACACAAAATTCGTCGCTGTTGTTAACAGTACGGCGTACATGCTCTCTATGTGCCAAAGACAAATCCGCGTTCCTCCTCAAATTTACCACTTTGTTGGGTCGTTTATGTGCGGTTTGTCATAATTACGATAATGCCGCAAGTACGTGAAAGCAGCGACCGATTACGTAAAAATGTCTTAATGAAGCCCCCGTCCTTGACCACTCCCTCGCCCTAGTTTTCAAAGTTCTACAGCTCTATTTTTGATAATTTAATGATATCGCCCAACATAGTGTGCTTATGCTTATTTTCACTTGTTTTTTATCCACAACTTACAAAAACAAAAAAAATCTGTCCATCTGTTAGCGATATGTGTATGCTGCATGTCCGCTTTGTTTATTACTCTCCCTTTCTACTGTGTGAATAAAATGTATTTATTTCAAAATATTTTATACGGCATTATATGCCACGCGTTTTCATTTTTTATTATTTATACCCAGCAGTTTCAACGATTTGATCAAAATTAACTTTAGAAAGCTTAAAGTGATTCTACGTTAAAATACATAAGTACTTAGTTATCTAGCATAAAAGCATCATATGCTTGAAAACAATACAATGTGTGAAGAACTTGTGTGCAGGGCCTACTTCATCGTGTGCGCGCACTGTAAATATGCTACAGAAACTCAAGAAAGTGGGAGGCTTGCCACCACTTAATATGGCAGTGTCGAGCTTCACCGCACGAGAAGGCACTCAGCACTAGTCTCAGTGAGACAATGAAGCCTTTTTGCCAGCAGTATCTTTAACCTATGAACTCCAGAGTGTGCCAGTCCTCCGCCATATTGACTGTTGTCTTGACTGGAGAAGATAGAGAACATTTGAGGTCTAAGAAGAAACGAAACTGTGCTCTTAAAATCCCCAAAACTGGTGCAAACTGGGCTCAAGGATATTACAAACACTCGCGTAATGGCAAGAAAGAAAAGCAAGCAACAAGGGGTTGCCCAGAAGGAGCTGGTGCCCGGACAGCAGACCATATCGAAGAACCCTGTCTCTCCCGGCGATGCAGCTGGCGGTGGTGGCGGAGATGCAGGGCTGGATAGACTGGCCACCAGGGCGAACCAGGTAGCTAGCAGCAAGCGAATCGCTGCAAAATAGCTAACTAGCCTCTGAGCTAACACTTCTCAGCTAGTACAACCATCATCCATTGTGCTTTTATTTGTGGAGATGCTGCGAGGATGAAGTTCCACTATGCTTCTCCGGGTTCAAAGTTATTTTACGCCATTTATAATTTGATAGGGACGCAGAGAGTGTTCACGTCGTCTGCCACATTAGATAAGTAATTAAATAAATAATAAGCGTACCTTAGCGAAAAGAGGCGTCCACATCAGGCATTTGAGGCAGTCTGTCTAGCATCGCAGCCCCTCAGGTGACATTGTGCCTCGGACGAGTCGTCCTGTTTCCAGCGTTTTGAACTCTTCACCTACCCAGCTAACGCTAGCTAGTAGGTTAGCCATGCTAACACAAGCTAGCGTGCTGCAAATATGCCTATTGCTTACACTAAACCCATCTACAATAATCACTGAAGCAGTAGTTGCTAACTACCTAGCTACGTAGCTAGCTGAAGGAGACATCAAATTCTGAGGGTAACTGCTAACTCTCATACTTGTTATTTATTGACCTTATTGCTGGTCTTAATTTAACCTTTACTTAACCACTATCTACGAAATGCGACACAAGCCAACGTTAAAAGTTACGATGCATGCATTGCATACCTAAATGTAGGTTAGTAACATTAACTGGCTCCAGTTGAGGATAACCACACAACTAAAAGAAACAAACCAGGCATGCAGCGGTCTGCTACCGTGTCCTCATTAGCTCGCTAACTTAGCCTCTGACATCAGCTTCACTACTTGCTTTATAGGTACTTGCATTGCTTCAGTACATTTCAGACCACATGCATTACACGTGTGCACGATTAGAAAAAAAATCGTATCATTTAGAAATGCAAGGAATCTTGTTTTAAAGCAGACGATTGTTGCAAATTGTCAATGCCAGCTGGAATCGCCTAGCTAGCCATTACTATAATCACCTGGTCTAACTGTAAATGTGAATCTCTTCGAGCAGCCATATCACTGTTGATCATCGAGGCTTTTTATTGACTCGCCCATCCTCTCATCCTCCACCTAGCCTATGCACACCTGCTGCCTCCTGTGCCACCGTGAATTTAAGGACTGGGGAGCAGGCTCTGTGAACGGGCTCCCTGGGGGCCATGGCACCAAGCTTGCCGATGCCGTGCCCTCACTGTCCCAGTCACTGCTGGGAGAGGTGCCTCTGTGGATCTGTCAGAGCTGCAGGAAAAGTGTGGAAGAGGAGGAGAGGCGGAGTACCCAGGAGCAGCCCACACAGGTAAATACAACAGGACTGACTTGGGTTATATTGCGAGATTTTTCTGATCACTGTCGATCCTGTCAGCTCTTAAGTTGTTTTATCTGTCTGTCTGTCTGTCTGTCTGTCTGTCTGTCTGTGGCACCTTGTATTATTGACTTTAAACATGCATCTAAAGTTTTTTCAAAAGTATCCTATTTCATATGCTAAGTGCCTCCTTTCCTTGCTATGAGTAAAGTAGCCACAGCTATGAACTTTGGTTTTAGATTTGTGTACTTTGTTTGTTTTGTTTTTAACATTATAAATCCTTACTTAATGGAAACCATCCCTACACATTGCACTTTTTTCAAGTCTTATCAGGTGAATATGGTACTCTAGATCTTTTCCTTTTTTGTGGTAATATTTTGTTATTATTTCATAGTATACTGGACAGAGCTAAACAACAGTAGTCTACAGATTCTTTTCTACCTCCTTTTCATGCTTTTTGACTTTCGTCTTGTCTTGTCATACTCCACTAATCTGTGTTACAAGCAGGTTCTAATCTTGGTAGCCAAGTGAGAAATGTCAAAATGTAGGCCAGTGTAGCCAGCCCTATGGTTGACCTCTTGTTTATTATTTTTTCCTCGCCAGGTACCATTGTCTCACTCATCCTCCTGTAAGTCCCAGAGCTGTGGGAACGGTTACCCGGAGCAGAGTTCTGTGGATTGGGACCCAAGCTCCTTCCTGTCAGCCCACAAGCTGTCGGGTCTTTGGAACTCTGCCCACACCAACGGAGGTGTCCACTGTAACCACAACGCTTCCTCACACTCACAGCAAGGTCTGTCATCACGGGCTTCCACAGTGGGACTCTTTGGTCATATGTTGCACCTGTTGTTGTTGTTGTTGTTGTTGTTTTTTTAAATGGTAGCTCCATAAAGCAGTTTCTTTGGTTACACTAATGGAAGTGGCAGAGTTTCAGGCTGTATTGAAAGTTTCAGTCACTCAATAGTGGTGAAATGGACACAAATTTGGCAGGATGGGAAAATAAGGCCCAGGTCAAAATAGCTTGAGTTCTCCTTGTGAGCCACCGTCCTCCATGGCTAGGGGTTTATCTAATTATTTGTAAATGTCTGAAATATACCTTTCTGGCCACTTTCTTAGGCTGTTTGTCTGCCATGTCTCAGAAGAATAAAGAGGCATCTTTAGAGGGCAGTGAAGTGCTCTGCTTTTTAAGTTCCTCGGAGCTCAGCATCATGAAGGGCAGAAATATTGTTTTTAGATGTGCTTGTTGTCAAAAACTATTGAATGCACTTATGTTGCTGAGATATATTTAGAAATGGCCCAATTTCCAACAAAAGTGTAATTTTAACCCAAAGGACATGGCTTAGATTACCTTTTATATACTATTCAGGTGGCTTCTAATATGTTTAAAATTTGACTTGCTGCAGATCAATAATTGTCACTAATCCTGACTTGCTAATTGATTTTAAAAGCTTTATATTCATATCCACATATAATGCAGAAGATTTGCTTTTGAATTTATGTAGGAAAATCAATTCGTAAAGTAACTATGTATCCAGTTCTACAGTTTTCTATTTCAATTTCTGATCATTTTGTTGATGAGAATATTGAACTGTTTATAAAATGCAAACATAAGTAAGCTGTGCTATAAACAAAATCCTATATCAGAAGTCGGTGTCTGCAGAAAGGTTAGAGCAAAGCAAAATAATTGGGGAATTACAGCATCTATGTATATTTAACCGATATTCCTAACCATTTTTAGCTTGGATCCTATTTTCCCATAATTTTCATATATCATTGGTTTCTAAAATCTCAGTTGCTTCACTATAGAGCTACTTTCATCTTGCATGCCTAGGTGCGCAGCTGTCCAATACAGTCATATCAGGCCGAAAACATGTCTTTTTCAACACATTGATTGCTCACTCTGTAATGAGACATGTCTATTAATAGATGTAAATGAAAAATGGTCTAAAGTCATACCTTTCTCTTACAGTTTTGATGCTACCTTGGCCATTGCTTTAGCTCTTCCATGTTTACATGTCTACATGTGCCACATGTTCGGCTCCAGCTCTCAAGACTCGCGCCTCTGTCTGCAGTCGCTGTCTCACCACTCAACATGGTAGAACAAAATTTCTTGTGTGCCTCCGCTGTGTAAATTAGTGGAAAATAAATAGTGAACATTTTCAGGTCATGAACTGACAATGAAATGTGTCATTACAGGGTTGGCATCAATGTGTTGACGAGGACATGTTTTAGGTGCTATTGGGGTAGTTGGTTCGGTTAGTTTCTTTTGTCTTTTTCATTGGCCCGATAGGATTGTATTGGAGAGTTACACGCCCAGGCAATCAAGATGGAAGTAGCTCTATAGTGAAGCAATTGACCTGATTTTGGTTAGAATCAATCAGTATGATGGAAAATAATGGGAAGATGGGGTCCAGGATAGAAATGGCCAAAATTATCCTTGACTATGGGTTACAGGACAGAGCTGGTTGTCTGCAGGCCTGTGCAAGCGCCTTCAAACACACATCTGTGCCTCTCCAAAATGGACTGCATAAGAAACATATTTTGTCATTGCTAAAGAAATATCAAAAATAACTTCTTCAGTATGTTAAGGAAAATTGTGATTCAAAATTTCAGATTTTGGTTTCAATTGATCAGCATGATGAGAAAATGAGGCCCAGGTTGAAAATAACCAGAATTATCCTTTAAAATCTTTATGGATTTTAGAGATCATTTGGTGGAAATATTGCCAGTGTGATTGGTATTGTGCAGTGATGGGGGCTGAAGAATCTCAAAGAGTACATCAGTATGGATACTGGAAACGCCTACGAGAACTTCATCAAGGAAAGGTCACATTGGAGCGCAGTCAAATGCATTATCCAAAGAACAGATACAAAAATAATAAGAAAAGAGATGAGTGAAGAGTTACTAAAATGCTGAGATTCTATTGGCACAGTAGTTAGCTGGCACTAGCTAGATAAAAGGCACCCAGAGTTAGCTGAGGGATGTTTTGTAAGTGAGAATGAGAACTATTTCTAGAGGTTTTTCTTAAGCTGGCAATTTTCCATAAAATTAGAAGCATGACATTTCTTATTCGGTTACACTTTATGCATTTGGATCAATTCGTTCTTGTTTTAGAATATGTAGGCTATTCTCATATTACTTGGTAGAAGTTGGTACATAACTGCAGCTTTACTTCTTGTTTAGCAAATACTAGCATGTGTGATCTAGCCGAATTGTATTCAGGCTAGGTGACTGCCAGTATAAATGGTAAATGATGTGCAGGGCTCTGCCGTTCCTGAATGGACAAAACTAATCAGAAATAGCATGTTTTACTTTCGGGGATTTCAAAATTTTACATGGCGTTGACAGAACAAACGGTTGCAAAGCCATGAATTCTGCTGGTGGTTGTATTCTACGTACACTAAGTAATAGCAAACCAACATTTATCCCAAGAGGGATATGAACCGAGCTGCCAATTTCTTGACATATTGTAGCAAATTCTTAAAGGGGCATTAAATAATCGCTGACTTTTATCAACATCTGTTGTTAACCAAGGAAGTGCAACTACATCAACAGATTTGTGGTACAGTTTACAGTGGCCTGGAATTGACAAAAATAATTAACTCACATTTTCACAATACAGACAAATAAGCTAGCTACTTAGTATGGGCTGGAAAGCCAGAAATCTCAGCACCTGGCAAAGTAATCATTGAGGCATTGGTATTGATCAACAACACTATCAAACCCCTGCAGATATATTCAGTTTGCTGATAGTTTGTGCTATAGAGCAGTGGAAATCACTTATTACACTTATTGCACCTTTAAATCTTCACATCATAATAAGGCCATTTTAAGCACAATAACACATGCATATCAGATATGACATTAATTATTGTGCTTAATTCTGTCTCTGAACCAAAATATTGGTGCCAGCAATATTGGTGCCAGCAACATTTCATTAAATGAAAGTTCATCCCTTGTAAATTCATTAGAAAGTATTTTTTCATCCACAGGTATAGCAGGAGGATCAGCCTGTCATGAGAAAAGAGGACCTCATGAGGCACCTGGGAAATCTGCTAAAACGTCAGGGACCAAAGTGTGCCCGTACAGTCACCCTTCATCCCAGAATTCCAGTGGATCTTCTGCTGGGAACGCCCTGTCTACCTCAGCAGACCTTTGTAAGACCACTCCCAAGCACTTCAAGACCATGTGCCGCCGACCCACCCCACCAGGTGAGGAACATTTCTTTGACTCTGTTAATATGTCTGCAAGGAGCAGTAAATAGTAAATAGTCCCTGCCCCTGTTTTTTTTTAGTCGTTTTAACATGCCCTCCTTGACTTCCCCTTGGTACTTGGTGAGCCGTAGTGCCTACATCGTGTGAGTAGCCACTTGCAGAGCAGGGGAAGGATCTGAGGGGGAGATTAGAGTATTTGAAACAGAACGCACTTGCCCTTAAGCAGGCTCAATAATAATAATTACACAGAGCAAGAGTAATAAAATATCACAGATGAGTTCATGAATAAGATTAAATTCTCTGAATATGCTTTGTTTACTTACTGTGTGTGTGTGTGTGTGTGTGTGTGTGTGTGTGTGTGTGTGTGTGTGTGTGTGTGTGTGTGTGTGTGTGTGTGTGTGTGCGTGGACATTTTTTTAAGTTACCATAACTACTTCTTCTGTTTATGTCGAGCCCGTTTAGCAGCCTTGGCACTGTTGACAGGTTTGGGCTCAGAACTGTTGATGAAGTCTAGCAATTCATCCACGTCCCGGTTGTCAATGTCTATATATATAGACATTGACAAAGATCGATCCTTTTTATATATATATATATATATATATATATATATAAAGGATCGATCTCCGAAACTTCACTTAGTTAGCAGAATAATGGAATGGCACTCAAGAAGTTGGGGAATTCCCCCGAAGGGAAGTGCCAAGGGAAAGTTGACGAGGGCATGTTAAAATGAGTAATGAAACGTGGCTTAGCGTGTGCATGAGTGGTTTTAGCTATCACAGTGGTTTTCAATCATGTGCCAACGAGGCCCAAGACTATCTAGGTTTTCATTCCAACCAAACCCCACACTCTGATTTCACTGACTGGCAAACCTTCGACCAGAAAGGGCAGGACTGTTCAGTGATATCAGCTGGTGTGTTGTTTTGATGGAATGAAAACCTGTATAGTCTCGGGCCTCGATGGCACATGATTGAAAATAACTTCCTTGTCAGACACTTAAAGTAGGGACTGTGTAGATTTCCTCCCATGACAGGAAGTTGTGTACACCTCAATACAAACTTATTCACTGTATGTAGAGATGCTCACAACACTTGTTGTGTAATTTTTGTCACAGATAAGTTCCATTTTCTCCTTTGCTCAGGTGAAGCCTTCCACCCTAGTGACCACCATCAACATTCAGACCTGTCTGTACCCCCCAATAGTCCCACTGGCCTCTCTTCCCAGCATTCCTCCCTCCTGCCACCTAAGCAGAGTGCTGGACAGCATGGCCATGTAACCTCCTCCAGCACTGGTGTGGCAGCCCATGCTCCCTTTTCCCCACTGGTACCAAACCTCCATGGCCCTACAGCCAAACTCACTTCCTCTGGGCCAGACAGCCCCACGTCTCTCCATAAGCCAAGTCCTTGCAAGAACTCCCACATTCCGGCAGTCAACACACAACACAGCAAACTGGGCACCTCTCTCATGGGCTGCAACCATCCCTGTAATGGACACAATGGGGGAACAGCGGCTTCCTCCAATGTAAGCCATCTAACAGCTGGAGCCTGCAGGTTAGTCCTAATTGTCCTTTTTTGACAATGTGAAATTGAGAAATTAGTTATTTACTTGATAATCCAAATGTGTTGTCTAGTAGGGGAGTGATTGTTCATGTTGATCTATCCTTTTTGTAGGGACCAGGCATGTAAGGGGCACAAAATGGGGACTAATGGGGCATTGTGCCACCCTCCGTCTGAGCTGGAGGAGGGGGAGGATGAAGACAGCAGCTCTGAGAGAAGCTCCTGCGCCTCCTCTTCCACTAATCAAAAGGATGGGAAGTACTGCGACTGCTGCTACTGCGAATTCTTCGGACATAATGCGGTACTTTGGAACTTTTTTTGCTATCCTGTTTTGAAGTACTCAACAAGAATTTTCTTTACTATTACTTTTTTTTATAGCTGAAATCCTGAAAAGGAATTAGTAATGTATGTAATATTTTATCTTCTCGCAGCCTCCGGCTGCTCCAACGAGCCGTAACTATGCTGAGATCCGAGAGAAGCTCCGCTCTCGTCTGACCAGGCGTAAAGAGGAGCTGCCTCAGCGTCAGGACTCAGAACTGACAGTGGCTGGTGCCATTGACAACCGGGACGTGGATGAATTGCTAGACTTCATCAACAGTTCTGAGCCCAAACCTGTCAACAGTGCCAAGGCTGCTAAACGGGCTCGACATAAACAGAAGAAGAAGGTATGGTAACTTAAAATGTCTTGGCATGCATTTGTTTCACCCATTCCACTTTAATTTTTGGATCATCTGGTTTATTATCACTTAATAATTTAGCGCTTGTGCATATGTGTCTGTGTCTTCAGGAAAAGGCTCAGCAGGGCAACATGGAGGCTGCAGGCAGCGACCCCCACTCCAATCCGTCTGAGCCTGGTGATGAGCCCATTCCTGATGGATCTGAAGCCAGCCGGTTGTTGGATTGGCCTCAACTGGAGCTCGAGCGGGTCAACAGTTTTCTCACCAGTCGGCTGGAAGAGATTAAGAACACCATCAAGGACTCCATCCGGGCCTCCTTCAGCATGTATGACCTCAATCTGGATGTCAATGACTTCCCAAAGAAGGCAGCCACCTTGGAGAGCAACCATTTACTGTCCCACCTCAATGGTTCATCTGAACTGCAGCAGATAGACCTTGACCTGGCACCTCTTTCACTGGGAAACTTTAAGAGCCACCTGGATCTGGTTAACGGATGGGAGGACACGGCCACTATCTCATCCTCAAATACCACCACCACCACCACCACGGCAGCAGGGGTCACTGCTGGGCCCAAGGATGTCCAGCGGCTGCATACTACCCCTAGTCTCTCCAAGCTCATAAGGGTTCGCTCCCCCGAAAGATGCACTTCCACGGGATCTGAAAACATCCCGCAGGTGCCAGCCCAAGCAACAGCTAAATCTAAGGAGGATGCCCCTGATCCCAAGAACACCACTGCCGGTGCAAGTGCTACAAAGTCAAAAAAGAGTAAAAAGCAGCAGCAAAGGCAGGAGCAGCTTACGTCAGAGCAGAATCCAACCAAACCCACCAAAGCTGTCTGCGGGAATGAAACACAGAAAACGAATGAGTGTAAGATGTCTGAAATGAGTTGTAATGGCTCAAAAGCTGGGAACAAACAACCCCAGTACTCTTCAGACAACCAGAAAAATGGGCCCAAGAAATCAGAGGAGGGCAGATCATCCAGACAAGCAGCCAATGGAGCCCCTAGTGGTCTCTCCTGTGCACAAAGGGGGAAAGGTGACACAGAGACACGGGGAGGTCGATCTGAGCAGGATTCAGATGGCAAAGCTCATCCCACCGCACAGCAACAGCAGCAATCCAAGGGGAAAAATAAGAAGAACAAGAACAAGGGAGAAAAATCCAGCACTGCTATTGGTACATGAGACCACGTCTCTTTATTTATACAGTATGTGTTTGTATGTATGTGTTAAGTAATTGACCTTCATCTTTTTTTTCTTATCTTTATTTCCTAGATGATGTATTTCTCCCTAAAGATGTGGATCCAACAGAAATGGATGAGATTGATCGAGAGGTGGAATACTTCAAACGGTAGGCTCATACCATCAACATGGCATAATACTGTGGCTAGACTGGTCTAACTTCTTATATTGATTCATTGTCTTGCATCGCTAAAAGCTGGTGTTATTTGTTCCTCTTTGTGTCTCCCTGTGTCTCTGTTCACTGTAGGTTTTGCCTTGATTCTGCAAAACAGACCCGCCAGAAGGTAGCGGTGAACTGGTCCAACTTTAGCCTCAAAAAGGTTCCTTCGAACGCAGCTCAATAACTTGGATGAGTGCCAGAATAAAACTTCCCACCATGAACTGTCTTGATAGAACCCTGTTTGGCCTGAGGCCTTTTCTCATTCCCTGTTTTCTTCTCTTCCTCACTAAGCCAAGGGACCCTGGTTCAAAATCTTTTTTTTTTCCATTCAAAAGACTGAAATACTTGCAGCCAACAAGCCAGGGATCATTCACAAGGCCAACTCTACCCTTTGCTATCTTTGCAATGTTCACTAAATGAGAGGTGCAAAATGGGGGTAAAACATCTGTTAAATCCACTGCATCCATGTGCTTAATTATGTAGTATGTAAACAGTTACCTTACATGAAATAAATATGTTTTTATCGCAAATCTGGGACATTTTAACGTTGTTGAACTTCTGAATTTCAATCAGTTCAATTTGGTGCTCTAAAAATAATGTTGCTCATCCATTATTATTGCATTGCATTGTGGTTTTTGGGCTTACTTCCAACTACACCAATCTCACTAGATGCTAGAGATTTCATCTTAGAATATATGACGTTTGAAGAATGTCCTGTTAAGGAGGAGGAGCTTAGACAAAAAAAATGTAGCTTACTTTGGGGGGGAAAGACCCTCCATTTTTCATGTGGGGGAGTCATGGCATTCTGGTCTCATGGAAGCGACTGATGCGTTGACTGCGCCACGCTTATTCTTATGTTTTCTTGCAAGCAGACTGCAGTGCATTTGGTGGTTCTTGGCTAGTTTTAATTGGAATTGCTTGCTCAGATAATTTTTAATTTTTAATCAATAATAGAAAGATGAGATAACCACTTGATTATCTATCTGTTACACCGTTTTGTATGAAATTGAAATTATTTTTTTAAAAACATGAATGTTCGCAACGCTATCAGTACGCCAACAATACGAGTATAAACTTGTGGGGGGAAAACATCTATTTACTGTGCAACGCTTGGCTCACAGTATGCATCTTAGATGATGTAATGAGTTAAAATCAATTTCCCCATGCATGATATGTAAAAAAAAATAAATAATAATTATACTGCCCCCCCAATCCTATATTAGGCAAGTTCACTCTGTCTGTTGCTTCAGTGTCTATCCTCCCTTGGTGTTAAACTTGAACTATTATCTCCTCCATGGTGTTCTATAATATAGCTCTATAATCTGACGTGTTGTCAACACTATCTGTTGTCCAGTACAAGGAAGTTTATGAGTACCCTACCCTACTGTCTCGACACCCTTAAACTGTTATTTTGACCCCTAAATTCCAGCAGTGACACAGATCTCACAGTTGAAGGTACACCCGTGCACGACATTCATTTTAAAGTTGGGACCTATCACATAATGTTTCACGCAATTATTTCAATGTTTGTACATATTGAGTGATCTTTTTTTTAGGGTCTTTAAAAGCCTTTGTAATGGCATTCTGAGGGTTGCGTGTGACATATTTTCAACCATGCTACTATTTTCACAGTACTGTGACCTTGGTGGCACCCTCCACCTCAGCTAACGTATCTGAAGTCCCAAGTCTTGATTATCCTTCTCTGGCAAGGAAACTGATTCAAGAGTTGATGCTGTTGGGAATGGGGCCTTGAGTGTCACATTAGTCACCACGTTTCATTTGAAGGCTTTCAGTGACATGGTTTATTTCTTTCCTAAATCTGTGCTGAGATTTTGTTTTCATATAATATCTGATGCTTTCCAGGTTATATTCACCTAGAGAACATTATCTTAAATGTTTGGAATGTAGATTTATACCAGTTATAGCCAAGTGTATGTTGGCTTATTTGTTTTTTATTATTCACTTTTGATACTGTGAAAATCTTTCGTTCAGAAAGATTAAAAACAATACAATTTTGACAAAATAAAGTGTGGTGTTTGCTTTCTAATATTTTTCCCTGGCTCTCATGATCTTTCACGAGAATGAGATGCTTCTGTACAAGCCAAGGTCATGCCAACACCAGACTTAAAATTGGAACTACCAACCTGTATGAAACGAAACGCTTTTTTATTACTCTGAACAACAACGAAACCTTACTGGGTCTGACGATGGTGCACAGCAACGTTTATCGCGTCAGACTAGTTTGGCCCTTGCAGTCTTCCGTACGGAAACAAAACGGGTTTGCGTTCATGTGTCGTGTTTTTGTGCTTACTGGCTAATAGTAAAGTTGTACTTATAGGTATATTTAATGTATCTTATGCAGATTATTTGGCTATAACGGCCTGACGTTAGTTACAGGTAGGACACTGCAACACCGGTAACTAAAATGGAGACCGAAAATAAGCCCAAAAAGGTAAGTGAGCGTCAGCTAGCCATCCGATTATGGACTGGCTACGTTAGCTAGCTAGCCTAGTAATGGACTTGTGATGGTAACGTTAGCTCACATGCAGGCCTACCTAGATGATCTGCTACGCAATGTTACAAGCCGTTGAACAGTTAAAACTACCACGTTAAACTTAAAATAATACTGTCAGTAAAAATATAACCTGTTCTTGGTGAATGTTGAGTACCGATTGTAATTTGAGTTTGATAATGTAACTGAACGTTAATCACACATAAAGTTAGAGATCAGTGGAGAATATTTCGAAACAAAGTATAGTTGATTTGTTGCACTTACCGTTACGGGAATTCGAGTTAAATACCAAATTACTCGAATGCTAAACGTCCATAGGATAAATTGTGTTGATGTGTAACGTTAATTCTTTCATCGGGTTTTGCACCACTGAATGATGAAAGATTCCCGAAGCGTCCTGTGTCAGGGCTGACCTTGCACCAAACTTACTATTATTATTTTCCTCATTGTTGCCGTTTTTTTGTGTGCAATTGCTGCTTAAGAAGTGATTTAGCCACTCTCAGCTCCTCAACAGGTTGTTTCAAAGCCCTGACGGCAAAAGGCCAATAGTGTGTGTACTTAAGAGTTCACGCTGTAAAGTTCGTGCTCGTGAACCTCACCTGGCCTTAGAAAAGAGGGGATGCATTTCTCGGTACAACCCAAACCCTGGCTAATAATGCATCCCCCTTTCACTGGTCAATTCTAGACTGGGTGTAATGTGCTCCCTTCTCTCAGTCCTGGTGACAGGCCTTGCTGCAATGTTTTCCACAACCTGGAGGATGCCAGCTTGTTGGTTAAGGCAGGTTAATCAGGCGTTAATCAAGATGAGAAGATTTAATAGTATGTATGTATGATTCACTCTCATTGAGAGACAGATGCTTTCCGTAGTAGAAAAATGTGACAGAACTAGCTTTTTAGAATGTTGTTCAAGGTTTAAACTTTGATCAAAGCTTAAGCCTACATTTTTAGATGCAGTATCATTTAAAAATCTGCTAGACAGTGATGTAATATGGCCAACTTACTTAAGTCTTTTTACTAAGTGTCATCAGTGTAGCAGTGGAAGACAATGCCATTGCAATGGATGTGATGGCATGTATATTGTTTTTATCATATAAGCAGTTGATTCCTCTAAGGCCCCTTACAACTGATCAATCTTCTGCAAAAAGCATTTTTAGTGGTTAGCTTAGACTATATTTATCAAGTAAGTATACATTATCAAACTGAATTTGCTATCCAAAATCAAGGTTCAATTTGGAACCGAATGTAATTTAAAAGTATTGAGTAACAACCCAATCTGCTCCTGCTGAAATGTCCTTGAGCAGGACTGAATCCACTTCTGTAGCTGGCACTGCTAAGCTGAAGCAAAGAGAGAATTTATCCATCAGGGAATAATAATATTAATTTGTTGATGCAGAGACTCCATGGGGAGGAAGAAAGGGCGGGCTCGGAGGGATCTGAGGATGACGACTACGTACCATATGTTCCTGTCAAAATAAGAAAACAACAAATGGTAAGTATAGTTTGTCCACCCCTCTCGTTGGCGTGTTCGACCCAGGATCAAACAGATCGTCTTGTTCTAGGGAATTTTAGCATCGCTGTAAAAATTGTGTGTTTACCTTACAGCTGCAGAAGATATCACGCCTGCGAGGGAAGGCAGTGGAGGACGATCAGAAAGACAGTGGAGGAGAGCAGAGGGATGAGGATGAGGGTCTTGGTCCACGCTCCAACGTCAGTCTGCTTGACCAGCATCAGCACCTCAAGGAGAAAGCAGAAGGTATCTAGGTTAAACAAGACGCACTGAAGGATATGATGGATAGTTCCCAGTGTAATTCATTCCACTGTATAAGATCGTATTTCTTCAGCCGTTGAATTGGATTATATTTAATGTGATTCTTTGACATTTCACCTATTCTATGGTTATCTATCTATTTACAGCCCGTAAGGAGTCAGCCAAGGAGAAGCAGCTGAAAGAGGAAGAGAAGATTCTTGAGAGTGTTGCAGAGGGCAGAGGTAAAAAGATGAAGGAATGTTGGACTAGGCTGCATGTGTTGGGACAAATACAAATTCTGTACAGAGTTGGCGCTTCTTTGTTCTGGTGTGGGCCACTTAATACCTATTAATAAGCAGATTTACTTTGATGTATGTAAAGATGTTAAACATAAAGTGCAAAATTGTTTCAATTGTTTCATTGCTCTCTCTTCCAGCTCTGATGTCTGTGAAGGAAATGGCCAAAGGTATCATATATGACGATCCGATCAAAACCAGGTGAGTTATTCGCAAGTGAATTCTATGATGTAATATTGTATGTGGAGTACTCCTACCCTTTGCTATAACCTGAATGTCGTCTGTAGCTGGAAGCCTCCACGCTATATCCTGAATATGCCCGATGCGAGACACGAGCGCGTTCGGAAGAAGTTCCACATCCTGGTCGACGGAGACGGCGTCCCTGCTCCAATCAAAAGCTTCAGAGAGATGAAGTTGCCACCAGGTTTCACCAGTCACTGTCCTTCAAATGATAACTGATCATTGTGTTTGTTTGAGGCTTTGCGTGGTGCCACATTATCAACAAGTGACAACAAATCTTGTTACGTTTGCAGCAATCCTGAAAGGTTTGAAAAAGAAGGGCATTGTGCACCCCACCCCAATTCAAATCCAAGGAATCCCAACAATGTAAGTAAACCAAACCAAACTTGTTTCACATTCTGGCTCTGGCAACTTCACATGTATACTGTTTATGAATTGACTGCAAATGTTTGCCTGTAGTTTGTCAGGTCGGGACATGATTGGCATTGCCTTCACTGGTTCAGGAAAGACCTTGGTCTTCACGCTGCCCATCATCATGTTTTCCCTGGAGCAGGAGAAAAGGCTGCCTTTCTGCAAGAGAGAGGGACCTTACGGACTCATCATCTGTCCATCAGTAAGACGTACAACACAAACCTAATTTAATGATATATTGACCAGTAATATAAAGTTGGATTGTGGTGCTAAAAAAAAGAAGGATCTAATGCAGGACTTTTTAATAAATGTTATAATAATTGTTGTCTCATTCTGGGACAGTATGACTTTAAGATTTGTCAGTCTTTTGGTAAATATCTGGTATATGTAGCCCGACCAGAACTACATTTATAATTAATTGATTGTATGCATGCTATAAATCCCTTGATGTATAGTACTCTGCCATTTGAGTTAGGAATCAAACCATTAAAGGCACAGTAAATTAGTTTTTCCCCCCTTGCTGTCTGCACTTCAGACATGATGATTGCATTTGATGTTGAGAAAATTCTTTGAGGAGTTTTCTCTTTTTTTTTCTTTCTTCTTGTTATTAAACTCTTGACTTCTTAAGCATGTCTGACTTTATGACCCCTCCCTTTACCCCAGCGAGAGCTGGCGAGGCAGACCCACGGCATCATAGAGTATTACTGCAAGCTGCTGGAGGAGGAGGGCGCTCCTCAGCTGCGCTCTGCCCTCTGCATAGGTGGGATGTCTGTCAAGGAGCAGATGGAGGTGGTGAAACAGTAAGTATAGGCAAAGGTTTGCATCAGAAATTAGATGCCTGTCTTACATCCCAGAATTTGCAGTTTGAACTGGTGTTATGGAAAAGGGATAAATCCTTCACCTACTCAAGGAGAACAGATAGGCAAAGCTTTAATCAAGCATTTTGAAGCATTTCAGCTGTACAGAGAGTAAATATATTTGACAACATCCACAACATTTTATCATTTAAAAACAGAATCACAAACAAATCACTTTTCTAACTGGTGCAATACAAGGATTTCACATGTTTTTAAACAGTAATTGTTTTTGTTCCTTTTGCCCCTTTGGCTTGGACAACTAAAACAACAAAGTAAAAGGAGAGTAGGCCTGATGACTCTGTGTCTTATTGGTTATAGTGGGGTCCACATGATGGTCGCCACCCCCGGCAGACTGATGGACTTACTGCAGAAGAAGATGGTGAGTCTGGACATATGCCGCTTCCTGGCACTGGACGAGGCCGATAGGATGATTGACATGGGCTTTGAGGAGGACATCAGGACCATCTTCTCCTACTTCAAGGTCAGGTCTTAGTTAGTGATGTTGACCCTCAAACACCAGGAACCAGATGTTTTTTATCCCCTTTGTCTTTCATGTTCTGGTTTTCAGCCATCACCAGACAAGAACAGCAAATAGTGAAGAATAGAAATCAAATTGCCTGTTATTAAATAGTTATTCCTTCATTTAGGGCCAGAGGCAAACCCTCCTTTTCAGTGCCACTATGCCCAAGAAGATCCAGAACTTTGCCAAGAGTGCACTGGTCAAACCCATCACTATAAATGTTGGCAGGGCCGGTGCTGCCAGCTTGGATGTCATCCAGGTATGTTCATGTTTCAATGAAATGGACTTGACATTATCTAGACTTGGTTAAGGGATTTAATTACATTCGTTTGAAAAGCCCAATCTCATGAAAGAGAACTGGACATAAACCTTTCTTCGTTTGTGTGAGCAGGAAGTGGAATACGTCAAAGAGGAGGCCAAGATGGTGTACCTGCTAGAGTGCCTCCAGAAAACGCCACCTCCCGTCAGTACTTCCACCTGATATGAGCTTAACATATGACTGAAACGCAACATTCAAACACAAGTTAAAGGGGCTCTTCTTTCGGATTCACAGGTGCTGATGTTCGCCGAGAAGAAAGCGGATGTAGACGCCATTCATGAGTATCTATTGCTAAAAGGAGTGGAGGCTGTGGCTATCCATGGAGGAAAAGGTAGGAGGAACTTTCTGTTCTAATAATTATCTGTACATATTTCCTCTTACTCAGATCTGTGAGTTGTGAACTTGAGAATGTGGAAACACACCACCATTAGATGAGTACTGGAATGTCCAAAATAGGATTGGGCCTCCCACTTCCTTGTAGTTTCTAATCATTACCACCAGATGCCAGAAAAGTCTTGTAGTTTGTTCGCTAATCATCCTAGTCCTCATTTTGTCAGTGCCACGCCAAGTAATGATGAATACTTCTTGATGTTTTCAGATCAGGAGGAAAGAACTAAAGCCATAGAAGCATTCAAAGAAGGAAAGAAGGATGTTCTAGTTGCCACAGACGTTGCCTCCAAAGGTCTGGATTTCCCAGCGATACAACATGTGGTGAATTACGACATGCCTGAGGAGATTGAAAACTATGGTGAGAGAATACAGCTGTGATTTGAATGACATTTTCACAGGCGATGCTCAAAATTGGTGTGTTGTGTAATCTTCATTGTTCCCTGACTTGTTCAAACTGCTTTTGTTGAAATAGTTTTATCTCTCAGTCCATAGAATTGGAAGAACTGGACGATCGGGCAAGACTGGTATTGCTACAACCTTCATCAATAAAGGCTGCGGTAAGACACGATCAATCAAGACACAGGCTCTAATTGATCACTAAATAGGTGCATTTGTTGTTTATTACAGTGGATTTAGTTGGCTAAACATGTCTATGCCTTCCACCACAGATGAGTCAGTCCTGATGGATCTGAAAGCCCTGTTGGTTGAGGCCAAGCAGAAGGTTCCCCCGGTCCTTCAGGTGCTCCAGACAGGAGATGAGACCATGTTGGACATTGGAGGTCAGTCTTTCTTGCCAACTGCTGTAATTCTCATCTTTTCTTGGGCTACATTTTCCTGACTCGTGCCTGACTCAATAATCTTCTTTCTTTCTTTCGATGGACAGTTTTTTTCAGTTTTGACTCAGATACCCAGAACCAAGTCTGGCAATATCAATATTTTCAATATCTGAGAACCCCTGGTTGCTTTCTAACATGACTGTTTTTTATGGTTTCATAGGAGAGAGAGGCTGTACATTCTGTGGTGGTCTGGGCCATCGTATTACAGACTGTCCTAAGCTGGAGGCCATGCAGACCAAGCAGGTCACCAACATCGGGCGGAAGGACTACCTGGCCCACAGTTCCATGGACTTCTAAGAACTTCTCGATATGGATCATTTCTCCAATGCTGGACTGAAATGACAAACTTTGCTGAGAAAGTCTTTAGTTATCTGCATCATGTTGTCAAACCAAGGAAGTGTATTTTTATTATTGCCTAATATAGTTCACAAGTCTGTTAGATAAAGCGATAGACAGTTTCCATTGGTGCAGCTTGCACAACTTTTTTTTTTTAAACAGTTGAACCATTTTCTCATACTTGTTCTGAATATATGTTGCTTTTGTAAAATATTTTTAATAGTCTGATTGTAAATAAAAAAACAAAATACCTGCTGATTTTCTTGTATTTTCATATCTATATGAATGGAAATTTAATAAGGGTGTTGTTTGGTGAGGATATTGCTTAAACAAGAATAATGATGCAAAGGGAAGTTTGTCCTACTTGAGGAACCGTAAAACGGAAATTGAATGATCTTTCTTTTACAACAGCAAGTTGCTGATCAAAGAGATCTTGTCCTCTGCATCTACTGCACAACTATAATTGGAAATCAATGTTTGTGTCGAGTACTGGTGACGCAAAGGAAACAATTGTGGCATACAAATTTAGATGAAGCTAAATTCTAACTTTAGTAGCATCTTGACCACAGAGCAGCTGCCTCTTAGATTGAAAGGCTGAAGCACAGAAGACGAGTGAAGCAGAACCATGGATGTCATTTACAAGGAGGGGATGCTGTACCTTCAGGCGGTCAAGTTTGGAAAAGTAAGTTATGTACAAATACTGCATACTTCAAAAAAGTGTTTTTCGTTTATTCTAAATGTTTTTGACTTGATATGGGTAAGTAAGGTGCTTAGATGCTTAGCAATACATTTTTGTGTAAAGGCTTTAGATAACGGAACAGATGTCATTTGTCACAGAAGTGTAGTTCAGGCATGCAGTATATCCAAAGTTATAACATGCAAAGAGAGTTACCTTCAAGAGATTCTCATCAAAATATCCAACCAAAGTATGTGAAATATCTGAAAAAGTGTAAAATGTCTTATATTATCTAATGTCAAGGCCTCAAAAGGTATTCAATATAGAAATGGTCTTTAATATAGCTAAAGACTTAAACATTTTAAGTCTTAAATTCGGTTTTAGAGGATGAAAAAACATGTTTTTTTGGCATGCTGTTCTTCCGTAGAGAAGTTAGTCCAGTCATGCAGACCATATCGTCACCCTCTTAAAATAATGGCCTAAGTCATTTGTGAGGAAAATTTTTTTTTTTGCATAAGTCATCTCTTCATGATTCTAAAACTTTTTGAAAAACTTGAAAATATGACTTAGGCCATTATTTTAAGAGGGTGACGGTATGTTCTGATGTTTTCATTTTCACTTTTTTTCAAATGTGAGATTGGTCTTATATTCAATTCTGTTATTAAAAAAGGTCTCAAAGTCTTAAATTGAAGTTGTGAAACACGCAGGCACGCTGATCTCACTCTTCTCTCGTCCACTACAGAGAACGTGGAGGAAAGTATGGATGATGCTCTTCAAGCCCAGCGCCTCGGGGGTTGGCCGGTTGGAGATATATAGTGTGCGTGACGCCTGTAATAAAGATGCCATGTCCCACCAGAAGAAGCCCCCCCAGCTGAAAAGGGCAGGGAAGAGGGTTGTGCGTCTGGGTGACTGCCTCAGCATCACCCTTGCCCCAGAGGAGTCTTGCCCCCCAGGGTGCAGAGCGCTCTACCTGAGCACCACCCAATGCATCTACACCCTGGCCTCCAAGACATGCCAGGACTGGCTCCATGCCCTCTGTCATCTAGCCTTCCAGGTACCATTCATCTGTTTACTTATGGAGTTGGAAAGTGCAACGTTCCTATTTCGTTTATGTGGAGGGATTAAATTGTATTGTAAATAGATAACAATTATGGGATGGGGAGGGGTTCCATTGTGCCCACACTGAGAAGAGGTAGCATAATGAGGAAGTTGATATAGAGACAGTGTCTGCCACTTTTCACTTCTCCAATTCTTGTGCTTGCACAACCTCCCGTCTTTCTTGCTGCTTCACTCATTGATGTCATAAAACAATGATAAGAGTGTGCAGTGCACTCCATGTAATGTTTACTATGCCACTGTGTTTGCAGAGGGATCCTGGAAAATTAGACCAAAGCACTTTGGACGGAGGAGAGGGCTTGTTCATGGAGGACAATGACCTCTATTCATCTTGGAAAACGGGTAATAATCACTTGTTAATTACAAGGCAATAGCTGATCAATCAACAAGCATTAACAAAATCAATAATAATGTTCAGTTCAGCTAAGTGTTTAGTGACTGTCTGCAGTGCTCTTTAATACAGGTATGTGTTTCCCAATATGATGGAGACATAATATAGTGTAAATATGATGATTAAGGAGAATGGGCAGGGAGATGTTAGCACACAGCCACTAATTTATTCAAACATGAAGGCCATAAAGTGTCAGTCAGCTCTGGCTTATCCACGTGTATTGCTTATGAATATTTGCTAGCACTTGGAGTTCCCATAAGAGAATAACATGCTGTCGCTGGAGACTTGAGATTTGGACGGAAAATCCGGAAGTCGGAAACTCAGGACTTGACTTGTCATGTAAAACTAATCCACAAAACGTTGCCATCCAGCACTTTGATGCTTCATTGAAATGTTTCGATATCTTTATGTATTCTCGTGTTTAGAGCCGAGCCTCTCTCCAGAGCAGTACCATGTCACTGTCCAGGCCACAGAGGCATCGAGGAGGTGCAAGTTAGATGGGGAGTACCTGTTCTCCCCAGACAGAGAGGCTGGGATGCTGATGGACGTCCATACTGGTCACACCATCTACCACTGGCCATACAGATTCCTACGCAGATTTGGAGAGGTCAAGGTAGAACGCTTGAATTCCCCCTATATCACCAAAGCTTCATAAATTGATTGAAAGGGTATTATCATATCATTCATGATCGACATGACATCCAGTTCAGGTCATTCGCTTGTTTAAAGGTGTTTTAATAGATATATGTGCTCACAGGGGGGATTCAGCATCGAAGCAGGCCAACGCTGTGATTCAGGACAGGGAACGTTCACCTTCCTCTCCAAGTGTGGTCCTCAGATCTACCAGGCTATATCCAAGCAGTGCTTAGTGGAGAACAAGACAAAGGACTCCACTGTCCAAGCTCCCAATGTCTATACAGGCTCATTATATGACCATTCTCCAGACAGGGCCAATGTCCAAGTACCAACCACAACCAGTTGGCCACTTGATCCTCCCATCTCCAATCCCTCAGATGCTCCTGCTGACACAGCGGTCAAGCCTGCCGGCGATCTCTATGCTAGTATAAACCACAGCCCTGCGTTGGAGCGCAGGCGATCATCTCTGTGCGGGTTGCAGAGAATTCTTTCTACCTACAGCTTGGAGACAGAGGAAGTTGAGAAAGGTGAGAATGATGATGAGGAAAGGTGTCACTCCCTGGAGGATAATGTTGGGGGGGACAGTATATATTACAACCTGAGATGGATGCCAACCAGGATGAAAGATCAGACCCAGCCTGAGACTGACCCTTCTCAGTGCATCTATTCTGCTGTAAACATTCCCGAGACCCCCTCTCAACTCCAGCCCCGGCCTCTCTTCCTGCCCCCCTCCCAGCCTTTTTCCCCACCCCAATCTCTTCCTTATCCTATGCCCAAGCCCCGATACCAGCCTCAGCTTCAGTCCCTTGTAAAGAACCAGATCCAACCTTGGTACCAGCCCCAGGATCAGGCAGAGGGGGCAGAGGAGATGAAGGGGGTGGAGGAGGCCCAAAGCTCCTCTCCCTCTGTTACCCCCACAGAGATCCCTGTCAGTTTTAAACAGAAGCTGTCAGAAATAATTTCTAAGGATCTGGCAAAGTTCCAGCCATCTCCTCCCCCTGGAGGTGGCAGCTCCCCATTTTCTCACTATTAGCTGTGAGACAGAAAGTGGTATTTTGCATTTTAAGACCGTCCTTTCGTTTATGGATGATCTACTTTCTGCTGCTGCTCTCGGAGTTCATTGAAAGATTAGAAAGTAATTTCTTCTTTTTCATTTCTCCTATGGTAACATGCAGTTTTCGGCTTGGTTATGGTTATGTATTTGTTAGGTCTTTGGTACATGCAAACTCCTTCTGCGGTTAGTATTTTTATTCTGTAGGTTGTTATTGTCTTAATTCAAAAATAATAATGGTAAATGGGCTTCATGGTTGAGTTTGAATTTGAATTCAAGAATAGCCATTAGTGATGCTCATTGATTCAACAAATGATTAAATGACCAGAATATCTTGAGCTCAGTTCCCCTTTTGGATTGAGCATCTTCACAATCATTAATAAGGACCTAATGAATTACTTAGATATGTGCTTATCAATGTGCTTATCAATGTGCTTTGTTCTCTTCGGCAGCTGGGAAGTCAGTGTAGCTTTAAAGTGCCACAGAAAAGTGTGACATTGACATCAATTCATAAACTGAATGAAAGCCTTGGCTGTTTCATAGTGGCGGTCTCTGTGTAAAACAACAAGTCTGTAAATAGGCTCAGCGTTGACTGTTTTGACTCACCCAGTTTCAGTGTGGAAGAATAGCCTGCTTACTATTGTATGCTGCCCATATTGTATTTTCAGATGAACGTTTAAAACAGGAAACAGAGTTGAAATGATTTCGTTCTATAATTGCATAATGAAAAGTGTCAACTTGTTTTGACTCAATAGCTGAATGTGGACGTATGACATGCACCCAATGTTAAAGTGCAAACTTTGTTGCCTTGACTAAGAGAGTTTCATTCCAAAATGATATATATAGCAATGTCAATTTGTTCAAAATCATGTGACACCTGCTCCTACAGAATGAGTATTGGCACAAAAAAAACCCAATTATCTTACATTATTTAAATTCTTGGTTGACAAAATGACTTTTACCGACTGGATTTCTGCATCTTAGAGGCAATTGGATGAACTAAGGTAATGATTCTTTCCCAAAATTGATATATAGCGTTTTGGAAATGAACTCTTCATATTGTGTTCTGTATTTTTGATTGAAATATTGAAGTTTAAGTCGCTTAGTACAATGTTGCGCTGATATTTGACTGATATGACTCAAATGTGCACAAAGGAATGTAAAATACACATTTCTGAAAGTTTATCTTTGTTTATTGTAGCAAAAACAATCCTTATAAAATACCCATATGTATAAATATCAAAATAATTGTATTTAATTTAGACATATGTCACTAACTAGTGGACATGTAGTTGGTTCAGGCCAAGTTTAAAGTGCAAGGAAAGGGCTCTGGGAGTTCATGTTGGCCTTATATAATAAATTCAAGATCTTAAAACATGTTGATTTCATCTGTACCTTTTCTTCTGGCAGTGCAACATCTAGGCTATCAGTAATATGACAAGAGATCAACATTTCTACATGCCATACTATTTGGTTCTCCTGTCGACGTCTATGACACAGACACTGTAGTCACATCATTTTCTGGAAACCAATTAAAGTCACTTTCTCAGTCTAAACTGACCATCCTCTGCGTCACTGTGATGCGAGGATTCCCCATCACTGCTGTTGGAAGCGGTCTTATATACTGGTCCCAGGTCAGATTTAGGTGTCGCTAGAATGATAAGGTGACCTACGGAGGCAGAAGAGTCGCACTGCTCTCCGATCAGCGGTTGCTGAGGGGAATTCACCGAGTAAGAAACGTCACTTCTCCCCGGGGTCCCCGCTGGAAGGAGGCTCTGGATCAAACTCATCCTGCAGGCCTTGTCTGCGGGACCTGGATGGGGACTCATACACTCCTGATGGACCACGCCGGCCAGCAGCTCAGACAGCTCGGTGATGTAAATCTGTGCCATTTGGAGAGTGTCGTATTTGGACAGCTTTTTCTCGTTTTCCAGAGATGGGATGACACTTCTCAGCTCGTCAAACGCTTTATTCAGGCCGTGCATCCTCCTCCTCTCCCTCGCGTTCGCTGCAACGCGCCTGTGTTTCTGAGGGCCGAAGTTGCTCGTCTTGCCTCCTTCTTTATCAATTTCTGCCTCCATAATACCGGAGCTCATGCAGTCAGGCGGTTTACTTGCTGGCATACGTCTCTCGAGTGATGAGTCTGCGGATCCGTGCGCGTCCCTCCTGGAAAACGCACGGATTGAATTTATAGGTGAAGATATCCAAGTCTTGGAGCTGATGTGGGCCAGGTTGGGCTGCTCCAAAAGTGTGAAGTCCTCTGGGTATTCTGGCCAGCTTGAGAGCTCAGTTTTTGCAGTCATTACTGTAATAACCTCGGCGAGGAAAGGTCAGAAAGACCGTAGCTCTAATGCCCTCTTCTCTTGGTGATTTCCACTGCACCGACACCTTCTACAGCCCACCTCTGTCATCTCAGCCTCCTTCCCAGCCCTTTAATAGTCCAGACATCCCTGCGGCCCCAGGAGACGCTCACAGGTTGGGAGCAGCAGCCAATCAGACACAAGCCTCTCACCCGGCCTGTCAAAGAACAATTAGACAAAGCTCGAGTTTTTTTTCTCTCCTGCTACCGCTGTGCATTGTAACTAAATCACGATGATGTTAGGCGTTTAGCTTCTTCACATGGAGGGTAGCCGACAGTATGAATCTTTTAAGAGCGTTATAGGTGGCCTAATGGTTTTTTAAAAAACTTTTAGGAGGCATTAAGCAAGATAGTCTGATGATTTCTTTTTAAACTTGCCTAAACATGTAAAAATGTTATTTAAAACAGGAAATAAAAGCTATTAAGTTCACGCAAAGTGAAAACAAGCTAATCAGAGTTTGTTGGAGTTAAAAACCATTAAAACAATGACGCGATAAGTTAGAAATGCAGCTGTATCTACATCACCACACCACTATGATGTCAAATGGATTTGGATATATTTCCCCTTAAGCAACGGAATTGAGCTCTGATCCGGTGGAGCTGGCGCTGAAATGCAGGTTCAAGTTACTTCTCAAACAAACAGTAAAAAAGAACAATGTTTTGCGGATTATTTGCAGAATAATAAAACGAACAGGTGTGAGGCAAGGCTTGAGACACACCTGCCTGTAGCAGAGCCGCAAGAACTGATAAGTTGTCTGCAGGCAATCTATGAATCATTTAGCAATCAAACGATGCTCGAGAATTAAAAAAAATGCATCTTGTGGCTCGAGGGGAGAAATTACAGAAAATATGATTGTCTTAATAAGATCCCATGAACTATTATTATTATAATTTTATAATTTTATTATATTATTTTATCGTCAGGTACATTACAGAATTAGCATCAAGTTGATCTTTAATAAACATTCAATGATTTTATTTATTTATTTATATGTAAGAAAGATAAATTAGTACTAACAATCTTGGTTAGGAGCACGTGACTGTCGTGCCTATCAGCTGGTGTCCCTTGGCACCCTCACACAAGCTACACACCTCAGCCAGCACCGCTGTCACCCACGTCTCCCATATGCTGCTCGCGCAGACACAAAAACTAATCACTCATTAGGTCATGAATTAGGCTCCAGCGAGTAGAGCCATTTCGCCATCATCCCTGCGGACAGCCAGTGGGAATATGAGATCCAGTGTATTGGGATGGTTTCCACCTGGGAATGATGATGGTAACTTGAAGAAATTGCTATTAAAATGTGCCAGTAATATACCCTTAATTCAGGAGGTAGTCTCTCTCTCGCGCGCGCTCTCGCTCTCTTTAGTGTCTCTGTGTGTTTGTTCTCCAATGAGTGACTGTGTGTGTGTGTGTGTGTGTGTGTGTGTGTGTGTGTGTGTGTGTGTGTGTGTGTGTGTGTGTGTGTGTGTGTGTGTGTGTGTGTGTGTGTGTGTGTGTGTGTGTGTGTGACAGGCGGGGTCGAGCACTAGTAAGAAAATCAGCGTGACCTGCCTCGCCGTCAGCAGCTTAATGAGGCCTGGTCTTAGTTGAATAAATCGGCACGCTCTTCGTCCCGGGGAGTCCATTCATTTTTTTTTTTTGTTGGTACATGAATATTTCATTCCTTCAGCCCCACTGCCAGCGCAACAGCCTGTAACCCTGCGTGCCGACTTTAAGATGCGGCTACACCTCCCATCTGGTGCGGGGCGTGAGGGGAGTGCCGGCGGAGGCCACGGAGGTGTGAGGAACATTTCAAAGGTCAACCTCCAGTGGCCTCCTGGAAGAGACGGAGGCTGACGGATGTGACCGAGCAGGCAGGGAGGAGGCAACATGGGTGTCTTGTAGTTTCTGTCATTATAACGGAGAGAAAAGATCAGGCAACGATTGTGAGGAACTCATTTGCAGGCTGTATCTACAACAGCAACTAAAAACATCCCATCAGGGTTTTTTTCTTAGGGAAAAAAATCTTCTCAAGTGGTACTTTAGTCTTAAGAGCAAAGTTAGGAAAAGCTGATATTCATCAAATCAGTGTTTTCTTAACTTTGTTCTTATTTTGCATCCTAACAAACAAGTGATAGTTCTTTAAAATTATTTTGAGTCGCTGCAACATTTCTGTGTTGAAAATTGGAATGTATAGTTGTTTAGAAACTACAGGGTTTTTTTGTTTTTTGGGGGGAATGGGACTGAAAAAAGCTCCTCTTGAATGCAGAAGCAATTAACAGTTTTTTGACAATAAAATAATAATAATTACTCAAAAAAAAGATGTAGCCTATATTCAGGCTTTAACAATGTAATGTGTGCATGTAGGTGTGTGAGAGAAAACAAGTTAACCATAGCAATAACCCACATGTTTTGACTGCTTGCTAGTAGCTTAGGCTATTCAGTCTTTGAACATAAAATTCATCATGCCGTCACAATCCCCTTTAGGCGTCTTCAGAGCGTAGATTTGGTGACGCTACACGTGCTGGCCTGAAACTTTCATCCTGGACTCAGCCCTAAACTCCTCTGTTGCTCCTCTCATTCTCTCTTCCCTCAGCTCATTCATTTTGCTTCCTTTCCATATTCTTTTTCTTTTCCACCGCTTCCCTTTCCCTCCCTTCCTCTGATCTTGATTCTGCCCCGTTGACACCTGAAATTAATTTTAATATGGTATGAACAATAACTAGCCCAATATTGGGTGCTGTTTTTATCTAGATAAAGTGTCCCACTCTAACTATAGCTGCAGCAGAGTGGGACGGTGCTTTATAACCTTTTTCTTTTTAGCACCAAAATTCATTAAAACTGAAACTTAGCCAGACTTATCATTTTAGAATAGCTTTCCCTACTCCAGCTGCTTACCATCTCCTGCAAGGAAGCCTGGTCATTTGTAAAAAAAAGATCACACCCACTGTGGTGATGTCACACCAATCAAAAGCCTTTATATTCAGCACATAATCAGCTACAATCCAGTAAGATCATTTGTGATTGGCTTGCAAAGTTAGCACAGCTTTACACGCATTTGCTGTCCCACGCTAATAATTTATCACATTGACCAAATTATATCTGTCATCTGTCATATCAGCAATTGCTCCACGTGTCCCCAGAGAGTCAGGTGATATAAGCAGTGGTTTACTACTGGTTTAAGTGGCTAGCACGTTTTTCTAGCACTCAAGATAGTGTACTAGCAGTTACAGAACTACATTTCCCATGAAATGACCTCTCTTCGCCGTAAGGAGCGCACTAAAATGATTGAGTCTTTTTTTCTGGTGGGTGTTAAGTAATGTAAGTCTACAGGTGTAAGAAAGGTGGAGGCCTACAAATAGACACTTTCAGTCCATTGAATGGAATTTCCTTCCTTGCCAACCCGTCGGGACGGAGGAGCCAACACTTGGCTTGTGTGTCTCTCTGTTAATTAAAGACTCCTTGATTTTTAAACAGTAGGTTTCCATTTTTCACACAATAGACATTACATTCGCGCACAAGGAACAGTGAACCTCTTGATGTTGGAAGCGGTATAGCCTGTAATTATCCTCACCCACCCGAAGCTACGGAGGTGGTTCTGGTGAGCGAGACGTCTTGGGTCGCTTAATGCTGGGGTTTCACGCGCAAATGAGGGAAATTAGTGGCCTCATTAATTTGGAGGAAGGGAAGTAATATTCTAGTTAAAGTAACGGTCCATTAAGTCAGTGTTATCTGTGGTAGAAGGCTAATTGATGAACTTTGAGTGAAGCGCAATAATCAGAGATTACTTCTTCTTCTGCACCGTGTGGTTTATGTGCACGGTTGAAGCGGTTTATAGAACCGGACCGAAAAGGAACAATTAGCACTTTTATAAAGTTTGACATCTGTTAATATAGGGGGTCATTTGTAAACCGCTCTGAAACAACCCTTACATTTTTAACAGAGCTGCGTCAATAACGCTTTATCTTTCATCGCGAGAATGGCTGTATTCTGTGCGATTCAAAATGAACGAGATTTCGCGATGCCTTAATCGAGACTGTCTACAATTATCTGGCATTTTGGAGGAATCAGCGCCAGTCTGGGGCCACTCGTGCGGGGCCTAGTCCTCTCTGTGGGAGATGGAGGGGGGGGGGGGGGGGGGGGGGCTGAGGTCACGGCCTGGCACAGCATGATGGGGCCATCAAAAGTCAAACTTGCACCATAATGCACACGGAGAAGTCATGAGATATCAAAACACCACATGATTTCATCTTATCACATCAACTTATTGGTTGGGTTATGAAGGGTTATGAAGGGTTATGAAGGTTGGGTAATACCTACTTTATAAAATACTCACTATAATATTCCTATAGTGACTGTGTGTGTGCTACTCAATAGCGAGTTATAGTGATGTTATCATACTTTATGGTATATTTGATCTCCTATACTATCACTATAATAATTCTTTATTATTCCTATAATAATATTCCTATAGTGACTTACAGCGTGATACACAATAGTAAGGTTATGGGGACCTTATCATATGTATTGGTATTTTGTATCTTTTCTCTCTAAAGGGTTTTCTGTGGTAGTATAGTAGTTTGATCTAAAATGTATTCTATCGTTTTTTCATGTAAGGGATAAAATGTGTTTTTGCTCTTTTGTGATAGTCTAGACAATTTCAAAAACATGGACGATAAGAAGTTTGTTTTAAAAGGCCACTCAAAGTATTTTATTCACGTATGGCTGAAAAAACAATTTAGTATGAGCTATTTTTTTTGCACTGGCGCACCATATGGCAGATAGGCAAATGCGGTCTATAGGAACCAGGGCATCAAAAGAAGAAGAAAGGCTCCCAGACACGTCAACATCAGGGCCTCTGAAAGCTGTCAGGACTGGATGAACACTTACAATGCAGAATGGATGCGCTAGTGTATTGTTGTAACCTACAGACGAGCTGATACAAAAAAATACGTCCTTACCATTAATCTGAAGGTTTATAGGGTTTAGGTTTTTTTACAGTAGAAAATACCTTCATAACTTCTTAGAGTGCTATTAGGTGTTTATGGGACTTTGTTGCATGATTTCAGTCAATACGTTCAACGTTATTTTAGTTATTTTTTGAGTTTACACTTCCCATTTACTAGTATTTTGTCCCTTTGCAGTGCAGTGTGGAATTGAGATTAACCTCTGGCATCTCTGGCATCAAAGATTTCTTCACTACTGGTTTCACTAATATTTATTTTATGGGATCGAAGTTGTATTTGAAATTTACACTGAAATTGATTCACTTAGCTCTGGATGCCAGGGCTGACAGTGTTTGACAGCTAAACATAAATATGCTTAAAGGACGATCCTACTTGAAGTTTTTGTGAGCATTGCGATCATGCTTTCAGAGTTATGGGGACAAGACTCGGATGCGGAGTGATTATTTTCTTCAGGATGTCTGGACGTTAAGAGTTATATGCGTGTATACCCATGATTGATATACAAAAAAAACCCCACTTACTGAGACTCAAGCCCGAGCTCATTCTATCACACGAAACCAAGTACAGAATTTACATTACAATTCTGCAGTTCCACTTTGACACCACCAGATGGAGACAACACTACATACCTAGTCAGAATGAGTCACTATTGGGTGTTTCTGAAATTGCAAAGGCTGCTGTTATTTTTTCCAGTCGAACGAGCCTATGGATATAACAATTACAGAAACACCATATCAGCAAGCTAAATGAGCCTTTGACAGGGTTATTTTCCAACACTATACCAGACATAAAGATTGAATGACTTCTGAGTGGGGCTATCTCTGGAGGCTTCTGTGATAGCCAACAATCAGAAAGCTATTTACTGTGAGGATAAAGATGTCTATCTTATCATAATAAGGCCGCCGTTCAGCTCACTGGGGATTAAATCCCACATGCCGTGTGCCATGACGAGACAAGATCCTATCTGTAGTATAACAATTGCAACTCTAAAAACAAATCGTTTCTCTTGAAAAAACGACACCCCACAAACTTTCACCAGTGTGACACAGCCCAAACACGGGATAAGAATCGTGCTCTCACTGGTCATTCGTGACCACGTCATTGTTTCATTATTAGTGATAAGGCAAACCTTGATAAGAGAACGTCATTACACCTGGCAACTTTCTTGCAACTGCATGCTTCTGTTAGCCTTCCTCTCCAGTAGGGAGCAGTAGCGCTCTGTGTGTTGACGCGAAATGTATGTAGACAGTATGGAGCTGTTAGTTAAGATGAGCAACACTTTGTCCATTGACATCTTTGACCTTGTGGACTGAAATGAGTGTGCACAAAGCAAGGGCTGTGATGAAGCCATGCGGATATCGCACAATCAAATGGGGCTGTTTTCGATAAGTGGTCCTCTGAAAATGCACGACCTTCAATCTCTCCCATTGTTGTGAAGTCGGTGCTCTGCCCTGAAAAGAATGGCGAGCTTCTCTCATCTTCCTCACAACTTCCTCTTTCACTTTATCTGTCCTCCTGCCTACACTGCACATGGCATGAGAGAAATGTTGATGAACTAAGTGTCTCGCACCCACCCACTGGCTAGCTCCGTAATCCATCCAGGTGGTTATGGTTGGAGAGTGTTAGGATGCAGGGAGCAAAGCACAAAACTTCAGATAATTCATTTCTAATTGTGTCTGTTGTGATCAGAGTGTTAGTTCAACAACATTATTTCATTAGGCAGGTAGTGACAGGCTCAACCGGCAGCAATCATAATCATGTGAGTTCTGTAATTTGCCAGTCAAGATTGTTCAGCAACCTTCAGTATGGATTTTTTTATGATTGATTAATATAATAAGATTGAGCATCACCGATGTCTCGGTACCAGATGATCAAAATGATTTCACAAAAGTTTTCAGCAACAGGTTTTATGTCTTATGTTTTTGGCTTGGTACCTTGGGCGTTTGTGCTGCATGTACGCATTTGTTCTCTCTTTTTCTCTGTGTGTGTGTGTGTGTGTGTGTGTGTGTGTGTGTGTGTGTGAGAGAGAGAGAGAGAGAGCGAGAGAGAGAGAGAGACCTGAGTATTTACAGGCTGACAGCGAGACAGTATGTCCAGCTCCTCAGTGCCCTGAGGGGCCCATGTATAAATAACCTTCATTATGAAAAGAGCAATTTTCTGCACCTGCCTGCTAATTGTTCCCATGCTGACACTTGGGATTGGTGTGATCTCTCCTTTCAAAGCACCAACCTCAGATGGAGGGAGGTGTGATAGAGGAGTGTGGGGGGGGGTGGGGGGGACTTAAAGAGAGGTAGAGAGAGAAAAAAGAGAGAGAATGGGATCTAATTATTGAGGGTAAACAGCAAGTCTGAACACAGACAGTTAATTCACTGTTAAAATCCTTTAGTGATTTCCATCGCTAATAGGGGGGGGGGGGGAGGGGAAGGAGAAGAGGGTGCTCTTCTCTGCCGTCTTGCACAACTGGACTTAGATGAAGAAAATGAAATGTGGATGTCATAAATCTTTATCCGGGACGTATATTCCTGAGCCCGGGGCAAAACCGTATGGAGCCAAAAACTGGCTCTCCTCTGGAAATCGTTAGACCCTTATCCCTCATTGTGATCGCCAGTCTGCAAGGTGCAAGTGAGGGTGCCAGGGAAGAGTGCCATGGGTGAGGGGCGAAAGGTGCTCGGCTACGAGGAAGCAGTGAACGGAGATGGATAGGGCTGGTGAGGCAGAGGTGAGAGGTGTGTGAGAGAGAGAGAGAGAGAGAGAGAGAGGAGGGGGGGGGCTGGAGAAGAACTAGAATGTGTAGTGAGTATTACGTAAGAATGAAAGGTAAGAGATATTTTATTCCTGTGATGGCTCAGTCAATAATTTGTGAACAACTCTACCAAAGTTTGAATCCAGAAAAGCAAACTGAATCATAACAGTAGTAACAGTTCGGAGCCAGGTTATTTTCCCACCCAGTCATTACTCTGAGTTGTGCCACAGAGTTGACTCGTCGTCAATGGAGAATTTCTGTGTGATTTGATGATATCAGAGTAATGCTGCACTCACATTGTGGCAGCATGCCGTAGATGGCAAATTGGATTTTCATTGTTTTCAGTAGGAGAATGATCCTATGCTGATGTTAACTGCCAACGCTGGCGTAAATTGCTGCTTACCGTGCCTGCAGACAGAAATTGCTGACAGAAATCAAACTAAATTTCCCCAACTTTTGCCCTCTGCCGCGGTGGAAGACAAATCCGATGTCGAAAAATGTCATCTCAAAAACCGGCGGGGCTGAGGAGACAATGAAGATGAAGAAATGAATCGGTGAACCTTCTTCTTCTGGCTCTCCATTTTGGAGAGAAGTGGAAAATTATAGTTTGGCTGTTCCCTACTCTGGCTTCCTATTCATGTACAGCAGCAATCATGTTAAATAAGTTCAACAAAATATAACCTTCAGCCACACAATGCTTTCTTACAAAAAAACTTCAAATCACCTTGGCAACGAGGCGGTTTCTAGCCTTGTTTTGAAGTTTGCCGTCGGCCTTGACTGACATACCTTGATGCAATGGCTTTTGTTTGGCCACAATGTGAGCACATACAGTAATATGTAATATATCACAGGAAAATTGATTTTACATCCTATTGTAAAACATTCACCACAAAGAATGACCAGCCAAGCCTGTCAGCCGCATGAAGGATCACACAGCAGATAGTAACGCTACCGCAGTATCTGACGAAAACCTCACACGAGATACAAAGCAGTACATGTAACAAGTAGCCCGGGGCATCTGCAGGGCATCACCAACCTGAGAGGAGAGAAACACACTTGAATCTTGGCACATTTGTTTTCTGACTTTGTGCAAGACTTGTTCTTACACACACACACACACGCACGCATACACAAATCTAGAATAAACTGTCCAAGATCAATAACATATGTGAGTTCTGTTTGACAGTGAATTTCCGCTGTAATTGGACAATGGCTGGTGGATTAACCTCATTATGGGTCAGTGGGCATCCCTGCCAAGAATAAAGGAGGGAGATGAAAAATAGAACAGGGAGGTGGTGTTCGGAGGAGGTAGGGTGCCCCAGAATCCTGGCATCCCAAGGTCGGGAGCAATGCCCTCTGGCAGGAAGCACCGTGAGGAAATGCAGTGTTAGTCAGAGCGCCCTCACCCACCCCCTCACACACACACACACACACACACACACACACCCTCACCTCCTTGGCCCTGTCAATTTGCTTGCGATAATTAATCTCTCTCTGGTTAAATATAAAGATTGTAAATCACAGCATGATCCTGCACCATTAGGGAGCCTTCATCTGTCAGCTACAGACCTTGGCTAATGGTCCTTTGTAAGCAGAGCGCTGGCGGAGGCAACGCACCCGCCACCTACTGGCCCTCCTCATCATTTGTTTCTCGCGGTGATGTACCCGCCTCGCACCGTCAAGACCGCCGACACACGTCACACCGAGCAAGCACAGGCGCGGTCCACGTACACACGTTAATGTAATGTGCGCACGTGCACGCACACACACACACACACACACACACACACCAATTTGTGTGACATAGTGATTACGGTGTTGTGGAACAGTCCATCCGCTGAAGTATTTCGTATTTGGATGACAGGAGCCTCAGGGTATGCATTATTACCTCTGTCCTAACTCCCCTGCTCCGAAGGTTATGCAGACCCTTACGAGCACAATTCAGCTATTATTACTGTGAGCTAAAAACCCTCGTTGAATTCCTTTAAAGGCTAATATATAAACCATGATACCTAAGGTGTGAGGATAATAGGAGTAGAATTTTTCAACTTGTTATACATGCTGTTCATGGCCAACGTCAAGGCTTATGAGTGCAAAATGTAACCAATGAGGAGAATACTGTGTGTGTGTGTGTGTGTGTGTGTGTGTGTGTGTGTGTGTGTGTGTGTGTGCCTGAGCATAGGCATGTGTCCTTCATTCTTGTATGCTTAAGCGTGCTTTCTCGTTTCACCGTCCTCTGTGTTCTGCATGGTCCAACTCTTAAGTCACAGATTGAATAACAACCAAGGATACAGTTGCAGTTTCTGATGAGACTTTAATTCCTCACACATCTTTGTACTGTTGCTCTCTGCTAAAAACCAATCCGCCTCTTTTATTTTAAGACTTCCTTTGTATCCCTTTAGCATTGCATCCATTGAAACGTAAGCTTTGCGTGTGTGTGTGTGTGTGTGTGTGTGTGTGTGTGTGTGTGTGTCGGGTGGGGCGGTGGGGTGATAAACTAGGTGATAGTCTTTGAACGAGCTGTTAGCGGTGCACTGTTGTGCTTGTTAAATGCTTTGTTGGAAGTTTGACACTATACTTCTCAGGCTGAACTCAACAGTGCAGACAGTATCCTTAAGTCATGAGGGTGTTTCATGCTGTGCCCCCATGGGTGAGGGAGGGATGACAAGATAGCAGTGGAGGCAAACAGCTAATGTGGGCACACACACACACACACACACACACACACACACACACACACACACACACACACACACACACACACACACACACAGAGTCACCTTTAAAGTGTATGAGGGCTCCCTGATGCCGGTGCTGCCATACTGCATGACTAATGCAGCCTGCAAGTCACTGTTTCTCCTCACCAAGTCCCCAAGAGCTGAATTAATTGGCTGTCATCGCGGTAGCTCTCACTCTCTCTCTCACACACACACACACACACACACACATGGAATCATCAAGGTATAAATAAACCAAGTCAACATGGCATTTAAGTGACAGGCAACCATAAACACTCGGTGCAACATTCAGTGACGGGCTCTTACTTTGGGATCCCATCCAGCAGATGGACCACCTCGGCGGAACGAGCGTTTTTTTAGCGACGATCAAGCGCAAGGGTGACTAGATAGGTCACCTTTAATTATGAGACGTTCTTCTGCATGTATGTGCCCTGATGTGAGGTGACGTGATAGGGTAATGGTTTGCAAACCCTGTTTATATTGCTTGATATACTCAGAGTAATTGCAAAGTGGAATAGGCGCGCAACCTACAGTTGGAGTTATAACAACAATATCTGTTTCCATCTGGCTGTCAAGCGAAGTTTGAGTGAACTTTCAAAATGTCACAAAAAATAACAGTTAGGTGTGTTTCCATCAGCTGGATTTCAGCGATTAAATATGCTTCCTGAACGTAGATCGTAGCTATGTCAGAAAAAAACAAATACACCAGGAAAATGGAAAAAGTGAAGAATTGAGGACAGAATTGGTCATATTTTATGCTGCCCAAATATGAAAACAAAGATATTTTAGAGCACCGAGTAATGGCCATACAACCATGATGGCCTTCTACACAGGAGAGACAAACTACAGATACTTTGGCTAAAAAATTTCTCCATGTTTCCATCGCTATTTATTGCGTAACATCTTTATCCACAAATACCTTCCTACCTAAAACGTTTTTGCAAAAATTCTCAAAGCTACTTGTTCAACCTCCACATCATCTAGTCACTTGTTCACATCATAAAAGCAGCTTCTCATTCTTTTGAACAAATTGCAAATGCTTTGGCACATTCATGCAAATGATTATGTCCAACTGTCTGCTGTTTCCTACATTATCAATAGTTTATGTCATGTTGATCAAAATGTATTCTATTGGTTCTCTGTTGAATAGTCTCACCCCCCAGAACATCTAGGCACTAGTTCATTGCACAAGTCATTACATGCAAAATGGTTGAACCAGTTGTCATAATCTGTCAAGCATGTTTTCTAGACATTATACTGTTTTTGTAAATGTGTCCTGAATTGATGAATCTCAGTTGTTTTGGCTCAATTCTCCAATGACAGTTGAAGTCGTCAAATCAATATGTGAAATTCTTCACAACATTTTGTTCCTTGTGCACAACAGAAAGAGCATTTCTCTTTGTTACCATTTGCAAATATTTTAGCACATTTAGGCAAATGACAATTATGACTAACAATTATGACAACAATTATTGGTTGTATATGTCTTTTGAAATTGATATATACAGAAAAAGTGCAGCCTTGTGCATTTTCAATCATTGTCATCAAACCCTTCGCCATAGTTTCCATCAGTACAATGTTATATTGACAACATGGCAAAGAATTCTGACTCTCTTGTTTGTACTCAATGACACAAGGACTTGTTATTCTGATGCGCTAACATGTTCATTGACGTAAAGATTTACTTTTGAGAGATGAACCAAGGATCTTGAGGACGTTACGGGCATTTGCAGGTAATCCATTGTGTGGTACTGTTTGTACCGATTATTTCAAGAAATGCACTTAAATAAATGCGTTTTGCAAATCTTAAGGATGATTCGAGAAATGTACTAAAGCGACTGAGAAAAACTGTGAGAAAAATGTTATAGGAATTTGCTGCTTCCATTCATTTCTAATTCTGTACAGCATACATGAATGGAAAGCCATTACTGCCTCACACTCATACAGATGTTGCACAGTATGACCACAGTCTACTGTTGAGCTGCCCTCTGGACCACCTAGAGATGAAGTGCCTTGCTCAAGGCCACATTGATGATATATGTCAGGTCTTAGATATTCATAGATAGATGGATAGATGGATGGATGGATGGATGGATGGATGGATGGATGGATGGATGGGTGGGTAGGTAGGTAGGTAGGTAGGTAGGTAGGTAGATAGATAGATAGATAGATAGATAGATAGATAGATAGATAGATAGATAGATAGATAGATAGATAGATAGATATGAAAAGAAAATATATATTACAATTTTCCGTATTACCTTTTTATATACAACACAATGAAGAGGAAGCAAACCCTTTCAAATTGAAAAGCTTTGCATCCCAATCGTAAAACACTTAAAAACACAAAGAGCTTCTCTCCCCCTCTATTTGCATGGGCTTTGAACCGTAAACAACACCCGTGTTTTCCAAGAGTTTGCTCAGACTAAAAGAATAATGGATTGTCATTCCGAACCCTCAGTGTTTGCATAATGCCGTCTGAGTAGTCATGAAGTAGAATATTCTATATTGAAAGTGATTCTTTAGACGACTTTAGTCACGTTCATAAACCTCATCATCAGCGATCATTTCTCCGTGGCAGTGCAGCAGAAAGCTTGTGTATACTCAGTGAAAGTGAGGGCTTGTGATATGTCCACGCTTTCAAAGGGTGAGGGATTCACCTTTTGCTGAACCCAGACATGCTTCACACACGTGCATGTGTGTGTGTGTGTGTATGCATCTGGACGCCCGTGTGCATGTGTGTGTGTGTGCATGTGTGTGTGTGCATGTGTGTGTGCGTGAGGAGGGTTTGTTCTGCCTGTCTCTTTGTCCTTAGAGCCTTGCCTTTCTGTGAGACTCCAGATGTTGTCATCCGCTCATCTGGGATGAGACAGAGCAGTCAGGTGTGAGAGATCCTTCAACAACAGGATTAGAATGAAAATAAGGTTTTTGTTGTTAGATGCTCACGAGTAAAAGTTTTTTGATGAGAGACAACACTTCCCCATAGAGCGGTGCAGGAATGAGTCCTCAAACCAGGAAATTAGTTCGCATTTTTGCACTTCCGGTTCCCTCGTCTGGAAGTCTATGGGTTTTTTGAATGCCTGAAATAAGGTCTGTGGTTAACACAAGCTTCACGTTTTGTTCTACGACATAAAACAGGTCAGTAAATACCCCACTCGTGAATTTTGAAGCTTTTACTTGTCTTAAAAAAGGCGGTTGCTAACAAGTGGCTAAATGAGACTATAGAGGTTGTCGGGGACATTAAACAGCATCACGCCGAACAGGGAAACTCATCTACTCACTAGTCAGATTTATCAATTTATAGTATTTTTAGTGGTGGTGACGTTGAAGTCATGCGACCGTGGTGTAGGTTGTTTATAACGTTAGCTTTTTACATCTGGCGATTGCATTTACGCTTCAAAAATCATTTGTGAAGATTATCTTGCTGAACAAAATGTGTGTGGCAGTATCATAAACTTTTGTTTGCCACAGAGTTTATTTTCTGCAATAATCCGAAATCCAATGGAAAAATCCCATTGGCTTTTTGTCGAGGGAACCAGGGCGATGCTAACTTCCGGGTTGGCCTAGAAAAATACGTCATCCTTGCACCACTCTATTATAAGTTATGAATAGGCTTCATGTGCAGTCCCCTGCACTGCCTCTAGTGGCTTGACTAGGCAGCAACAGTTCAAGAGAAGAATTAACCTAATTCACACTCATTTATCCTTTACAGACAAGTGAGATGTTGGTTACGTTGAGACCCCTGGAGGATTAAACGCATTTGCATGGGAATGACTTTCTAAAATTAAAGAAAATACATACAATTAAAAAGAAACATGCTATGAGGTTGTCTCAAGTAATAACAGTGCACTGTTTGTGTCATGAACAATTAGCAGAAGCTAAACTCTGCAGCTGCAGAGGAGGTAAGAATAATGTAATTTTGTGGGTCTTTTTTTAATGGGAATTTTCCCCTCAGGAGATTTCACAAATAAAGTGACAGCCATATGCAGCCATGGATTATTGACTGAGTTGTTTACTTTGTGCAGAGCAATCACTAATCCCAATTATATTCTTGACCTAGGGCCTGTCCTTTTCATTTGCAGTAGTATCTGTATGGTGGTCGCAAACCGAAAATAACCTGTGTAATAGACACATACAGACAAATTCATTATGCCTGCACAGAAATGATGTTATTTTACAGTTGGTGGCCAGATGACAGCAGATATTGGTCTTGCTTTGGCTCCCCTTAGAAGATAAGTTACTTGCCCATTTTACGGTAATTCAAATTTTGTCTTTCTGCACGTCTCTCCTAGATGCAACACATATCAGTTTCTTCAGAGAAGTCAGAGGCAATGGCGTAGAAAAATGTGTGCTCATGGTACAGTACCCCTGGAGCCGGCAGGGGTCCAGTGCCTTGCTCAAGGGCCTTTCAGCGGTGATGTTGGGGACTGCAGATGTAATAGCAGGTAATCTGGTGGCTGGAACAACACCCAGTGATTAGTGGCAAGGAAAAAAACTGACGTCCCTTCGGTTATTTGAGGCGGGCCGCTTCACCTCTAGGCCAACCAGCCGCCTCTCTTGAGTCTCGATGTACTAATCCACTCATCATGATTACAAGCCCTGTTGACACCACTTCAGAAACATCTAATCATAAAATATAATCAAATATAAAATGTAAAGCCTTTCACCTTTCCTCACCAAGAAAAAACAAAAACACCAGCATTCACGCCTCCATTTTTCTGACCAAGCAGAAGATTCAAGGTGCCGTGCACATGAGGATGATGTATCGTTGTGTCGTTTAGTTGTGAGAGGCAGAGAAATATCATCGCATTAACACTTGATTTCCATTTGCCATGAATAATATCTTTTCTGTTCTATTTTCTGGCACATTCGTCTTTCTACAGCGCAACAGAGGAATATTGCAACACTGTATAATTCCAATGATGCTGCTTACTACTACAGTGTGATTTACTGTTCAAATGAAACATCTCGGAGATATGCCCTCTGGAAACACTCTCCCCAACCGTCCGCTGTAACCACCCAGCCTGACAAGCCTCTATTTCCAGTCTATTACCAGTCGGAACACAACACAAACAATGGCAATCGCCCAAACTGTCGGCTGAATGTCTTTTAACATTTGTTTATTTTTCTGCCATATGTCCTGCTAGAGCCCTGCGATGTGAAAGTCGCAGTCGCACTGAGAAAATGATCGCCGTTGTTATTCACGCGGTAGGGATGTTCGACAACAGATTCCAAGAATGAATTCCGGCAAAACAAGCTATGGGTGAGTGATAATGGCCCATTTGTATTGACAGAGATCAGAACTTAATTGGCTTTATAATTAACAGCGATGATTCCTCTCCCTTCTGCTTAGCCTTTGTGGGGCCAAAGCGAAATGGAAGGTTGACATTTCTCAAATTGATTTTGATTGATCTTGCTCATCCTACTGTGAGCAGTAGAAGGGAAAGGCTAACAAGACCTGCCTTTGAACCTGTGGCCATCCACAGGCTTTGGCATTTAGTAAAGACAGTCCTACCGCATGTCAAGAAAACATCTCGATAAATGCATGTGTTCCCGCTACATAACATGCCTGGGCTTGTTACTCAAAAAAGTAATAAAGGACTTATTACTCACTAGTACTTTACTTCTTCCTCCCTGGGAGCTTTACTTGACATTATTACAGAAACTTAAATGATATTTTTCTACCCTTCATGTTACTGGTTAATAATATTGCTGTAATGTGTTGAAAACAGAAGTGACTTTGCCTCCTTATCCTTCTGCTCAGTTGTAACGCCTGTGTGTTTGTGTGTGTATGTGTGTATGTGTGTTTGTGCGTGTGTGTGTGCACGTGCTGAACTTTTAACTGCGTGAATTTTGCCGTTAGCCATCCAAACAGCGATGCACAAACCTTGTATTTAACCTCACAGTGCATTAAAATGTAAAGTAATGAAAATCATAATAAGGTTTTTAATCACCGGTTCCTCGTCATGTTTGCTCACTTGTTAAACACTGAACAAAAGTATGAGGCTGCAACAGCAATTTCCGTTTTCATTTCAGGGACTCTCTCTCACTTAAGTTGATACGCAATGTAAGAGAATAGGATTTTTTTTTATTATATAAAAAAAAATTGTTTTACAGTAATTGGCCGTTTCTCTTGAGCAATTGTCCATTTTAATTAAATTTAAAGTCAAGCTGAACAAGTGCAGAAATAAGGTGGTGAAATAAGGTGTTTCAGGAGAAATCAAATGTGCTAGGCTATTGGGTGTGTAGGAGACGCTCCTATCTGAGGTGGCTTTTCACCTTAACAGTGACAGGGTGAGAACCTGAACTGCAGGCAATAGGTGCAGAACCTGAGAATAATGAGCCGTGCGCTGGCTGTCCTTCTATTCCTTTAAGAAATTTGTTTTCCCAACGCACACCCCCCGTGTCCCTCTTGTCCTTTAGATGCTGCTCTTAAGAAAATAGCTCTCATATGAAAATAGCACGCCATTCTTTTGTTCCTCCAATAAAAGATGTAACAGCTGCTTCTCAGGGAGTGAATTCTAAATGAGGCTTGCCATTGCCCTCCACTGTCAGATCCCACAATGACCTGGACTTCTCCTGCTTCCTGCCTCCCCTCTCCCTCCTCCTGCCTCTGTCATCCTCTACCTCTCTCTCCTCTGTTTCCCTCAACCCCTCTCCTTAAGACAACCCCCTAGAGCCGGGCGTGTTGACAGGGCTTTCTCAGTTGGATGCAGCTAGAGAGACGCTGATGTGTCCCGGGCCAACAGAGAAGCATCGCGGCATGCGATGCCACCTCCGCCCCTGCTCTTAACAGAACCCACAGGAGTACCTGATCTGCTGCTTGGAAAAGGGGGAAGGCTTTTTCAAAGCATTCCTGAACAATAATAGCACCAGTGTTGATGGCTTGTGATGTTCTCCTTTCGTAACATTGAGCTACAGTCAAGGTTCTTCAGGGTGTGGGGATGTCCCACTTCTGATTTCTGTTGTCAGTCCTGATTGCTATCTACAGAGCCCACAACTCTGCACTGACGAATGCCAAGCGCCTGAACCTTGGAACCGGGGTGAATCTCATGCTGAATAAATGATTCATCCTCGTCCAAAAACGAGTGAATGTCAGAGGAAGGTGGAGAATTGTGTTTGCAAGGTTTATCCGCATGTGCATGTTTAACAGCAGGATATGATTATTGAATGACTGCATCGTGCATTTTTGAACACGCCATGTGAAACGGCGAGATACGGAACAAGAGCAACGGATGCAAGGGAGGAGAGCAGCGTAGATGTGACAGATTCAGGGGGTTGTGTGAAAGGAGAGAAAACAGGCTGTGGGTAGAGATTTAGGCCACATTGGGTTTTCTTAATCACTTGCACAATATGCAATGTGTCTGCCACCTCAGATGTCCAGCTGCCGCTATTCTCCTGGGGAACGCAACTGCAATCAAATTACGCTGTGACTTCTTATGCAGAACAAGCTATTATTTTCCCAAAGCAACAATCTGATCATCCAGCGTCCCTAACAAGCAGCATCAGAAATCCCTCAGCCTTCGTCATATTTTCCTGGGTTCTGCAGCAAATTGGACTTTGGGATTGAATCGGCTAACCTTTCAGCAGTAATGATCGGTGATTATGTGCATTTTGGTATTGTAGAGAAGGGTGGCCGCTTCAATAGTGGGGGGGATTACCTGATTTTTATAGATTATTTTCCCACACAATTTTCAGCTCTGTAGGTAAAGAAAAATCATTGTTAGATCAGCTCAGTTTTTGAGAGGTGTCGTTGTTTACGCACATTAGAAAGGACAATAATTGCAAAAGTATGAATTTACCAGGCTTTCTTACAACAACCGCAAATTGTAAATGAAAAACACAGTAACCAAACCAATACAAATCAGTATCCTTTTGGAAGATATTTCTATATTTCAAGGATTCCTCCAACTCGTCTGTAGCCTTACTTGTTCCTCGTTCCAACATAACAGATGGATTTTCAAAAAATTTCAGTGAGCAGATTTTTTTTTTTCCATCTTTGATTCCTTGACAACACATCTAAACAAAGAATGGTCTCCCAGACAACGGGTCTGAGAGTCACTGTGTGTATGTGTATGTGCAGCGAGATGGGGGAGAGCGAGGAAAATGAGCAAAAGGAGAGAGAGAGAGAGAGAGAGAGAGAGAGAGAGAGTCTAGCAGGAGTAGTGTATTTTTCTCCTGCGTTTCCCCAGAGGGAAGGCCCCATGCCTTGATAGATTTATTTACCGTACAGTACATACATTGTACACCCTCCTCCCATCAAGCTGTGTACCAATGGAGAGGTAATGAAATAATAGGATCATCTGTTTAGTCAAGGCTCTGTTCCCTCAAAACCATTATCCTCACGGAGGATGTTCTGCCCCATCTCAGATACACTCACAGCAAAGAGGGCCGTGAATTCATCCCCCCATCTGTTATTGACCCGTCCTCACTCCTGTAGATGACTGCAGCGTCTGACAGGGGATCCTTGTTTTGCTGAAAATTTCTCCATCTCCTCTTGCTCACTCTAGTGTAACAGTAGTTATTACAAAGGATTGTTTCTATGGCTGACTCACTGGAAAAGAGGCTATTAAATGGATGATTGTGTCTGTTGTTTGCATCGAGGCACCATCTCTCCTCTCAGCAGACTCCAAATCCATCTCCCTGACAGTGAGGGTCAATGCAGAGGGTGCCTGGCTCTCCACTGTCATCAAGAGGACAGGAGACATGGAAAGATCAACCTCTTAGTGGCCTCTGAGCGGGAACGCCACAGCGCCTGACACATAAAAAGGACACGAGAAGGGAATGGAGATGTCCCGCACAAGCAAATAGTGCACAAGTCACCATACATCCTTGAAGAAAGTATTATCTTTGAGAACAGAATTCATTTTATTGATTTATTCATTCGGCAAGAAATAAATGTCTTTAGTGTTGCATAATAAATAAATTGCATGTACAAAGGAAGAACCTTACTCTCCCAGTAGAGCGCAGATGCATGGAAGCTGAGCCTCTGTTGTGTCGCCTTCCCGTAGAGCTTCCTCTGTCAGTATGGATTAGATAGTGGTGAGCTGGAAAACTTGCGAAAATACAACAACACCTCCCCAACGGCTCCAAACTCGCGAAACATCTGCAGCCCGGGCGTACGAGAAACGGAAAGGCTATTTTTAATATCGGTATTGAACGAATTCATGTATTTGATAACACCGAGGCGTGCGTCGATATGTACGATCAGAAAAAAAAGTCCTGATCACACATTATATTTTGATGTCTGATTTTATTTTGAAAAGACAGCTCAGTTGGTAGAGCGTGTCAGTGTCAGGGTCGTGAGTTCGATCCCCTGCTGACTGTAATGTAATGTACTACAGTGAATGTCTGACCACAATGCAGTTCCAAGCCTGTGTGGATACAAAGACAGGATATGAGTAGTAATGTTGCTTCTTGTCAATATAGCAGCATTGGTACCCAACTATTTTTTAGACAGGAATTCATTCCCCCCGAAGAACCAAGAAAAGCTTCTCTTGGGAACAATATTAGATCCCAGTAGAACCTTTTTTTTTAGGAGTGTGGGGGAACCAACTTGAACCAACAAGTTTGATTCACAATATTTGAGCCAATCCTCCATTGAGAGTAATAAATTATCAATGTAATACTTTCAAGAGCAGCCAACACTACTCCCCATATAGAATGAGGGGGGGGGGTATAGTACACAGTGAGCACTACTTGGCAGCAGATAGTTCGATATTCAGTAAATATTCATATGGCCGTACAGGTGGCAATCTTAGCAGAGAAAATATCTGTGACCACCACATCTGTCAGTGCAGCTCGCGGTGCATCTGGCCCGCGTTGTACCGCGGCCAGCTTCTCTAAATAGAGATAGAGTTTTCTCACATTCTCCCCCCTGCTACCACCCTCTGTTCTACACACAACATATCGCCACGACCGGTGCCAAGCAGCCCAAATTAAATCAGGCTTAAATAAGATATATCTCCATCTCTGTGTGCTAGGACGGACTGATCCTCGCAGCAGCGCTCTGACATTTCTCTCAGGCCGCGGGACGCCGCTGAAGGATTACCTCGGTGGGAGCGGGGCTGCATTAGCTAGCCCATGACGACTCACTCTATTGATAGCCGCGTGGCAGATACACCTCGGCCAGGAACCCTCGCGCACGGCCCCCGCTGAGGGAAGTGAAATGAGTATAAATTGTGGGTGTCAATTCCAAAGGGGAAAGCTGGTCATCTGTAAAAGAAAAAGATGTATGAGCACATAAGGATGGGTAATTCCACCCCTCTGCCGAGAGAGGACGCAGACTAGATGACATTCCCTCCTCTGGTCTGTGACGGGACTCGAGAGTTTCTTTCCTCACTCTCTCTCTCTCTCTCTCTCTCTCTCTCTCTCTCTTTCTCTCGTCTCTTCTCTATCACTCCGTTGCTCTTTCTCCCCCGTACCACGCTGGACGCGAGACAGCCAGACAGAAGGAGAAGGCAGACAGATGCACACACACATGGACACACACACACACACACACACACCCTCCCATTGATTTGCCTTCTGAGTTGTGAGTCACTGAGCCGTTGTTTCTCAGTGTTAGAAAGTGAAGGGAGCGATGACCCAACTATCAATCAAGAGCGAGAGAAAAAAAGCAACACCTTTTTCGTAACGGGCACGCGCGCTATTTGTCAGGCGACGCGTGGCCTTCTCAAGGTCACGTCAAACTGACAGCTGTGCCAGAGCAAATGTTGAACACCTTCTGATGCAGCCTTAACAAATTTGTTTAATGAGGAATTGATTTTTGCTCCTTTTTTAGTGACCGAGGCAGGCTGTCCCTCAGGCCTAGTAACAGCAGGCGGTTCAGCTCCATAGGAGCAACAATCAGAAGGAGAGCTGGTTACCCGGAGAACAGGCTGTAAGAAGCAGCTCACTGGACAGAATGACTCAGAGATAGGGTCATTCAAACGCACATGATGTCTACAGCTGTAGCTTGCTTCTTCCACACCACAGCAGGCTGTTGGGCTTGAACGGATAGACTCCTCTAATGCTAATGTGTTGTAGCCTAATGTTGTGGAAACAGATGGAGCTCAGTGATCAGGGTTGAGGGAAGCAGTAGACAGAAAGGTGGAAAACATGCTTTGCGGTGTGAGTGATCTCATCAAAACATCAGAGGGATCAAATACAGCAGGTCTGCCGCTTTTAAGTCGGGGTGCCCGGACGGAAGAAATATGAATAAAACATGGAGGACGGCTGAAGTAACATGGCTGCCGACCAAATGGGAGGTTTGGAATATCTAAAGAAAACATTTATTCATGACCAATGTGGTGAATACAGGATGTTCTTTAAGAGGAGGAGAGGCGCTCTGACAGGAATAGTGAAATACAGTTGATGGATCACAGCTTTATTGATTGGTTAAACACAGGGATTCACCTGCCATTGACTGAAATGCAGATAAATCATCATCTTCATTTTTATTCTGTAGGCTGCAGCCAATGAGGAAGAAAAAGAAAAAAAACGCCCACCTGAGAGGGCGTGGTCTTGGGTAAAGAATGCACTTGGCCTTGGCACCTTTGGATAATAACTCACAAAAGATGGTCAAGTCTTTCTAAATGGGTTAATGAAATCTCAGACTTCACCCAGCTGAGGAAGGAGCTATTGATCCCACTGTGGGGAGGAAATCCTATATGGCCATGCCGTTTCAGATTAATCACTGGAGATGCTGTGTGACAATCCCTTTGCATTGCGGCGGTGATCACACCTTTTCTGAGCGCGGTATGGAATAGTAATAACGGAGCGATGGCTCAAAGTCAGAAAACAAGTGCAGCCAATATAAAGGCAAATGTGTTTACCAGTCAGTTCAAAGTAATATAAGTAAGATGGAGGGAGGATGAGGAAAAAATAATCAAATGATTTCTAGAGTTTCTATCTCCTGTTTCGCTTCACTATTGGCCTGGCCGGTAACATGTGGCCATGTGTGGACTAATGTGTTCCACCGTGAATGCAGCGACCGCCTGTTGGCTTCGGCAAATCAATAGCTTGCAACACCCGTGCTACAAAAACAAACCGGATATTGCCTCTACTAGGGAGAAGTTATTTTTGTTTCACCAGAGGAAATGGCCACGAACGGTCGTGATTGACACGTCATGAGACTCGAACAACTCAAATCGCAGATCTGTCAGCGGCGATCCACGCTAAACCCCGGCAGATTAAGCAGGGGATTGGAGCGACTAGAAGTCCAGCTGGGGTGGATGTCTTGGCTGTGACATTGTAGATTATATGACAGCCTCCAGTTCTCCCAAAGACAGCAAGAATTTATGGAAATGGAAGCCGGGGTGTTGAGACGGATGGGAGCTGATCATTGTCTGTCCCATGCAGCAATCAGGTGGAACCCCGCAGGGCTGAATTTAAAGCAAATGTGCCCTATAAATCTCCAGGCTTCTCTGGGCAGCCTAATGAAAACTAATAGACAGGCTGTGAAAGGAGCCATCCATTCTCCTGGTTTTCCCCGCCCAATAACGTGTTACTTTCCTGTTGGCGTCGAGGTAAAGCTATAAAGTGTTTACATGCAAGTTTTCTCTCGAGGAAAAAACAAACGAGCCCAGAACGAGACTTTCTTTCATCGTTATTATTTAACCGAGCACAGGCCCGCGTTAAATATAGGGTGCAGTGTGTTTTAATCCAGTTGACATATTTTGGCGAGACACCTGGAGGAGCAGGACACGGTGCTGTCTGTGTTGTTTTTAACATAGACGTCATTGCTTCTCATGCATTTACAGTTTAAGCTAAAGCTAAACAGTTGTTGTTCAGGTTGTCGTGTGTTGTGTGTTTTGTGTGTATTTTCTGAAACATTTTGCATCCCTTGTTCATAATCACAACTAGCAAATTCACCAATAATTGTAAAAATTGATCATTAACGGTGCCTCTGTGTGCCTGTATATGTGGTTGTGCACATGTATGTGTGGGTATATACTACACTCTATAATAACATCTTATTTTAGAGAGGCCCATCCTGTGTGGAACCACGGGGGAGAGAGGGGGGAGGGGGGGGAGACAGGGAGGCTGTTGGTGATCTCAGCCTGCAGATAGGCACCACAGAGACGTTCCCAAATAGAATGTGACTTTGATTTCTCACCTCATTTCACTCTCAGCTGTCAGATAGGTTTCCGCTCAGATGACATCTCCTTCACGACGATGCGCAAAAATGTGGAACGGCTCGGGATGGAGGCAGCTGCTGCCTTACACGCCGGGGTCGTCTCCGTGACATCATCGCCTCCGCCGCTCTCCTGTGACTCGGCAACAACGGCGACGACAATTACAACAACAAACTTAAGCTGGAGCCACGCAAATGAAACACACACACACACACACACACACACACTGTGGAAGAATTTACCTTAGGTATCTTGATTTGTTTACTGTTATCCCCTATATTTCTTTAGATGCTGCTTAAAGAAATATAGGGGATAACAGTAAACAAATCAAGATACCTAAGGTAAATTCTTCCACACACACTCTCTTCTCTGTGTCTGCTTCCTCACCTTTCTGTGAGCAATGGTGACCCATTTATCTTTGATGTATCAGCGTCTTGGTTATACCTGTGCAGGGAAGTAGTTCATGCATAGCCATCTACCCCCCGAGAGCCTCAGACAGAAGCTCCATTATTGCTACAGTGACGTCTTTAAGGAAAATGAGGGATTGGTTGACACCCTAATATATACAGCACGCATCAATAAGGTATTCTGGATTGACTTATGTGTTATGTTTTTAATCAATAACACACTGCCTGGTGCCTGCTGCTCGCGGATTTATCAGGTGTGTCACACGACGGCATGTTTGTACAGCGAAACACCAAGGTTGTTTTTTTATCGGTAACAAATGGAACTACTGTAAGGTGGGAGCATGCTCGGACGCCCTTCTCTCGCCTATGTGTTGTAGGTGTATAATTCAGGTCGAAATGTGTTTACAGCACTTGAGATGGTGTCTGCCCAAGGTGTCCCTGGTGGAAAATGATGAAAAACAATAGTAACAAATGGCTATTTCCAGCTGATCCCAAATCCCCTGTGCAGCCTGACCGCATGAATAAGATATGTGTCATGTTCCGTAACTCCATCCTGTCGTTGCTCTCGGCCCATCTTCTCATCTTGAATCCCGGAGGGGTTTGAACAGGAAGATTGGGGAGTATAACCCAGGTCTCTGGCAGACTGACCAGTCCAGAGGATAAACTAGTTCACACTGCAGTCTTTGGCCATGGATTTATTGGCCATTGGGGACAGCTCTGCAACAGTATCTACTACCGCGGACTATTGAGAACATATCTGACTCATCTGATTGGCCGGCTCGGTCTGTGTAAGACACACCGGCAAGTCGCCTCCGTCCCTGTGAGGGATTATTAGGTAAATGGAGACTCTGAAACAATCAGGCTGCGGTTTGCTGGACCGGGCCGTTTTCAAACCTGTTAGCAGTCGCCCCGCCGGTGTCAAGAGGCTTACTTACCACCTGCTGGCTTGTATTCTGACTGAAGCTGCAGCACTTGGCGATGAACACTATCTCAATGAGACAGCTGGGTAATAGTAACTGGTCTCCAATGTTTCATCAACAGGGATTCATGTGTTATTCATTTTCCCCGGGTTGCCTGGCCGGTAGCCGCGTAACGACTGTTGATCAGCGGCGTCGTATTCCTGGATTGAGATTTTCACCCTGCTAAACTGCGCTGCTCATTATTCCTCAGCCGTCCCTCGGCGAGGCACAGCGGCGACGTTAAAACCATATAAATAACGTAATCAAGTCTACATCCTCAGGAACCTTCGCCGGCTTATAATCAAATTCTAATCAAATTCTCGTGCCGTTTTAAAAAGCATCATAAAACTCTGTTCAATAATTCAAACAGCAAATATGATATTACCAGGTCTTGTTTATGAATTCACCACTCTGCCACCCGTAAATGCACACTTCTTGCCCCAGAGCAACTCTGACTTGGTCCTTCAGCTGGAGAAGTCGGCGAGAGCTGGCAGCCACAATATTAAAAAAGGGAAGCCACTTGCTGGTTCTGCAATATAAGTGTAAATGTGGGCACCTTAGAACAGCTGGGTTATGAATAATGGAAGCAGGTTGCCCTTGATATTCATGGGAGGGGGAACATTCTGCCACTCAAAAACAGAGAGAGAAAGTTCACAACCTTTCCGTCTACTTCCCTTTTCCTCTGCGCTGTATCTGCACACCCACCCGTCAGACGTTGGTCAGAAGTGAGACAGCGGTAACAGCGCCGGGTGCTGCAGGCCTTTGGTTGAATTCACCCGTCTCTTTTTCCTGTTTTTTTTTCCTTAAGAGGTGCAAATCTGAAACGCTGCTGGAGAAGCATCTGTTACACTTTGTGGCAATAAATAAATAAATAAACGAATAGATGCCGCTCCCGCCGCCGTGAACGTTATCGAAGGTTTAGTGTGAGAGGTCAAGCTTTTAAGGCTGAGGCAATGTAGACGGGTAATTTTGCCATGACATTTTTGACATTTTCACAGTGAAACAGAAAACGTTCCCCACAGCAAACTGTAGTCAAACTTACTTAAACTGCCAAGAAACAATGAAAAGTAAACAATAAATAATATATATATATTTTTTTTTTATCATGCTTTTGTTCCTTAAATCCTTCTAAATTAATTTATTTTCCATTAACCGATTAATGTCTCAATTCTGAAGTACTGTCTCTGAACTGCTAGGTGGGCTGTCTCAAGCCGTCACAGGGTAGTACAGATGAGTATAGCGATGAGAGTTGGTGTGGAGGGGCTGGTTCTGGGTGATGGGAGGCTCCCACTTACCAACCAAAATGGCTCAAAGGTTGTTTTACAGCCTCAACGCATACAGACGAGGGCCAACGCCATGACCAACTTGTTAACTTCCCCAGAAACACAGGAAGATGAGCTCGCCCGTATACGATTAAGCTGCTGAAGAGATACACAGCCTTTGACTTGGTGAGTAAAGCCAATGCATTAAAGGCCAAGTCCCCCTTAGACGCTCTTACATTGTTGGATATCACCAATTTCTGATGTTCAATGCATTATTTTGTGAAGTGTTGGTTACATTTTTGGTGTACCCACATTCCCTCCATCTGCCTCATCTACTCAAGTTAGTGATTGCCAAGATTTCAACGCCCCCCAGAACTTGTTGCTTTCAGCTGTGGGTTATACATGTAGGTGGAGAGAGCAATAGCCATAGTGATAGCAAAACAAGAGTGGGAAATGTCAGCTTGGGTGTGTGTGTGTGTGTGCGCGCGTGGGGTGGTTGAGACAAATGGAATGAGGAACATATACGATCAAGGTTAGCTTTCCATCATCTCGGCTCAGCACCCCGTGACTGTTGAATACGTACTAATATATATAGAACATATTCAACTGTTCAACTATGTTATATCACACGGAGCCTTTTAATAGTCAAAGGTGCATTTCCTTTAATAAAATAGAGTGGAATATTTTGGCACCGCGCCAGCCAAACATTCTCCAATAACATCTTTCTCTCTAAATTGCCCATGCCAAGACATTTCTCACAGCAGAGATGAGCGCCGTTCACGTTCTGAACGTTCAACATTTTTTTTTTTTTATTCATTGTGTTGTTGTTATTGTCTCTGTGTGTAATGCTGCTGCTGCACTGCAATTTCCCAGCTTGGGATCAATAAAGTATATCTATCTATCTATCTATCTATCTATCTATCTATCTATCTATCTATCTATCTATCTATCTATCTATCTATCTATCTATCTATCTATCTATCTATCTATCTATCTATCTATCTATCTATCTATCTATCTATCTATCTATCTATCTATCTATCTATTATGCACAATGAATGTCTTACTGCAGAAGAAGGCACCTCTTTTTTTTCCAGCTGGCATGAATACTGTTTTTTTGAATTTTGCATCATGTTTTACACCGTAGTATCACAGCATGGGAATTTAAAGCAACTACAACCACTGTTTGAGGAAAATAATCATAGTATGCTTGTTTCCCCATTATATTTATTATAGAACAATGCATTACAGTGCATGTTAAATACAGTTTAAAAATGTAAGCCTGCATACTGTTTTTCTGGTCTAGTGGGGCGACTGACAGTAGAGAAATTGACGTCTCTTCCTCTCCTATGATGGATTTCTCCCTGTATGATTATTGAACGTTGACCGTCGGTGCAGAATGGTGAATCTGGAAAGAAACCTTTGCTGTTTGATTCAGAGGCACTGACACCAAAACCTGACGTTTACCGCTGATGTTTTAGATAGCTGAGAAATGGTCTGCTATCAAACTGGAAATATCTTGATTTGCTGTCACATTGTGTACCTTTGGCCACTAAAATACACCTTCGAACAACAAAATGGGAGAAAATGGCCCAGAACTGCAAGGGACATTTCCAATAGCTGTTTTTATGACAGTGTCAACGTGTTTTATGGTGGATTTTTCCTTTAATATTAATACCATATGCAATGTATTCATAGCAAACCCTACATTTGTATGCTTGGAGCTTTATTGAGCAACCTGTCTGGAGGATATTACAGTTTTTCTCAGTAGCTTTAGTACATTTCTCGAATCATCCCTTAAGATTTGCAAAACAGGAAGCACATTTCTCGAAATAATTGGTACAAACAGCACCACACAATGGATTACCTGCAAAAGCCCGTAATGTCCTCAAAGTCCTTAGTTCATCTCTCAAAAGTAAATCTTTACATCAACGAACATGTCAGTGCCATCAGAATGACAAGTCCTTGTGTCATTGAGTACAAACAAGATAGTCAGAATGCTTAGCCATGTTGTCAATATAACATTTACTCTGATGGAAACAATGGCGAAGGGTTTGATGACAATGATTGAAAATGCACAAGGCTGCACTTTTTCTGTATATATCAATTTCAAAAGACATATACAACCAATAATTGTTGTCATAATTGTTAGTCATAATTGTCATTTGCCTAAATGTGCTAAAACATTTGCAAATGGTAACAAAGAGAAATGCTCTTTCTGTTGTGCACAAGGAACAAAATGTTGTGAAGAATTTCACATATTGATTTGACGACTTCAACTGTCATTGGAGAATTGAGCCAAAACAACTGAGAAAAACTGGAGTGAAAGTCAAGATTCACCTGAGAGCAATTCATCAATTCAGGACACATGTACAAAAAACGTCTAATGGAAATGTAGAAAATAGAAAACATGCTTGACAGATTATGACAACTAGTTCAACCATTTTGCATGTAATGACTTGTGCAATGAACTAATGCCTAGATGTTCTGGGGGGTGAGACGATTCAACAGAGAACCAATAGAATACATTTTGATCAACATGACATAAACTATTGATAATGTAGGAAACAGCAGACAGTTGGACATAATCATTTGCATGAATGTGCCAAAGCATTTGCAATTTGTTCAACAGAATGAGAAGCTGCTTTTATGATGTGCACAAGTGACTAGATGATGTGGAAGGTTGAACAAGGAGTTTTGAGAATTCAATTCTGATCTGAGAAATGTACCAAAGCGACTGAGAAAAACTGTAAATGAAGTTATGAAACACATAAGGAGACATTGTTGTTTCTGCTATGCTGCTACATATATAGCTTTCTATCATGATCACATTTCGTCAATAAAGTATCATTATCACATTGTTCAAACTCTTGCTGTTGTCATCAAGTTTCCCCACACCCATTTTAATGAAACTGGCTGGGGGTGTGTATCTCAGCGGGGAATGGAGAGAGACGCTCTCTTTCATTTCTCTAAGGGCAAAAAAACCTGAACCAAAATACGACGTTCCAATAGGTTTTCAGCAAATTGAATGTTCATTGATCTCTTAATAAGTTTGGTCTCATCACATCAACAAAGTGACATCATTTTAGTCTAATTAGCATTCATTTTTCACAGTGCTTAGGGGTTGCCTTGTTTCCACCCCAGGTATAAAAAGGCTTTTGATGAATGTTTTTGTCATGCTTTTCATCAACAATAAAAATACCACCGGTGTTCTCTATTGAATTCCAAAAGTTACACACCACCCAGTCTCTTGCAGTTTATGCCCTCAGTGGTCAATAGATGAAGCTCTTGCTGGTGATGTGATTTGTAAGCAGAGGATAAGATGTTACATCCTATCCTGCCTCACACATCTGAATGTAGAGTCAAGCGATTAACAGAGAAACGACGCGCGAATGCCCCAAACATCCATATATTAAAGCATGCTGAGCCTAATGAACACCCATCTTATTGATGATCCCACTGTTGTTCAATTTGCCGCCATTAAAACATACCTCTGTTCCTCTTCACTTTCTCCTTTTCAGTTGGTAATATCGTCTCATATACTTGTTTGTATTTCGAGAGGAGTGAGAAATCCACAGCCTTTTTTTTTTAAATCACAAATTGCGTTGGAGTGGAGTACAAAGTGTATTTCTACTACTTTCTGCTCTCTGTGTCGCATCATCATTATATCCCACAATATTTTGTGCTGACACAGGCGCTTGCAGAGAGCGTTTTTATGTTCCAAGGAGTGGATACTGGTTTGAAGGCTGTGTCAGTGCAAGGCAGGCTTCAGAAAAGATCAGGGCAGCGTTTCTGATATAAAAACAGGTGTACCACCCTATCACGTCCCGAGAGCAACCGCGCTTTGATATGCTCTAAAGAATCCATTGATGTCTCAGACAGCACTTTCTCATTTTTTCCCCGATAATGACAGAATGCGGTGCTCTACAAATGTTAAACCAGGTTTGGGGGTCAGTTCACAATTTGTGAATTCTCAGTTGAGTTGCGAAATCAAACAGCACGTAGAACTTAAATTCAAATCAAGCTGAAGTAGAGGAAGTAAAGGCGAAATTCAGTGGAATTTACTCATTGAGACTATAACAGCAACAGCAAATGTTGAACACAGTGGCGGCCAGTGATTGGCTGACTAAGTGGGGCGGGTCATGACAAACAGGAGATCATACTCACTGGAGTGCACAAACAACAGGGCTTTGGTCTTTCAAATATGACTCATCACGTCTCTGTGCTCTCTTGTGCCATCTACTGACCATGACTACAATGTTTGTTTGAATGGGGTTCAATGAGAATGGTCAGGGCGTTCTGCCCAGCGCCCCAAATGCTATCATAGACCTCAAGTGCAGTCCTTCCAACAACCGCTAGGTGGTAATGCATGTCAATAGGGGCGGCGCCCCACTCGGGGCGACTCGGGCGCCGAGTCGTACGTCCCTATGGACAGCTGCCACTCAACATGATTCATCCCTAATTGAGAAGAAGACTCTTTATATACTCCTGAATATTACAACTACATTGTGAAAATGCAATACTGTGATGGGAGATGGGATGGGTAAATATTAAGAGACTATCCACTGTCACGTGTGTTACAGTACGTGTTACAGTAGGAAACTCCCACATTTACTGGGAAATGTGTACATTTCTATACAAGTTCCCACATTTACCGTAACACCGACATGTTACACTTGCCACACCCACACAAAGGCACATCCACATGCACACACATAATGGGAAACATAACAGAGCCAACACAGCAGAATGAAGATCCATTTGCCAATTCTTGATTAATTAATTTGTCCGTTTACTGAAACGCATGAGGAATTCAATTAATTTTATAAAGTGGAACAATATTGGGCCTAATCAAAATAAATGAATCCACAAAACCAAATCATTGCTATTTATTACAAAAACACATTTCTCCAATTTTGTTCGATGCTTTCCAATACGCAATAGTTGACCTGTTGTTCCCAGTTAATTAAAGACATACGCAGTTCTGCTCAACGCAGCCATTCATTTGGCTCTGACATGTCACTTGACCCTTGATACAGCTTGTACATGTCCTTCGTACATCTCACCTTAGATGCCATGATAAACACACACACACACACACACACACACACACACACACACACGCGCGCGCACACACACACACACACGCTATATAATAGATAGATAGATAGATAGATAGATAGATCACTTTCAGGTACTAGACCTATATTACTTGGTGGAAGAAAAACATTTACTTTTTACTAAAACTAAAATACCTTTTAATTAATTAGTTATTATTTTTATTTTTTTTATTAGTGCTGTTTCATAAAACTAGCCTTTGTGCCAAGTTAAAAATCACTAAAATCACTGTGAAGCACAAACTCACTGCAGGCTCAATCTATAATGCAGCATAATTGCTGTTTTTGAAGAAAGAAATCAAACTTAAGTGTGTTCATTTCTCAGTGTTTGTTCTGATGTGCTAAACAGAGACGGTTACAGCCTCCTCCACAGTTACAGACTGAGATCGACTTGTTTTGCCTCCTCCCTTCCTGTGCTATAGACCCATTGAGACCTGCTCTGCTGTGCCATCAGTAACCTATACAGCACCGCATGTCAACTCACAAGTGACTGCCACAAATATCAGACAACCCGGATGAGACACTTTATCACATTTCATTGCTTTTCAAACGTATTCCAAGACAAGGACAATGTGATTTATTATTTATACTCCCAAAGCCACCTTATCCTTCTCTGGCAATGGACAGGCTAAAAATAAACAATTCATTTAGGAGTCCTACGCACAGATAATAGCTGCTATGTGCTTTTTCCAGTTTGGCATTGTCATCTTAGACATAATGCGCTTTGAAGTACAGTGCATATTTATTATTTATATAATATAATATAATAATTATAATAAACCCAGCCAAATCTCCTGAATTTACATTGATTGAGAACTGTTGATCTATTCCCTTTGTTGCTTGGAGGGAAATGTGTATTTTTGCATAAAACCTTGTTTTTTTTTATGGTATGATACAGAAATAAAGTCTAGTCAAAAAATCATTGGACTGCATGCAGCTTTGAACTGTGATGTATTTTCGGTGGCTTTAATTTAAAGCAATTACAGGTCTCAGAAGCCAATGGGAGTCTGGGTTACAGGACAAGGTTACCTTGCCAGGCTGCTTATCATAGAGAAAGTGGCCTGCTAGGACAAAGCAATTCAGAATTTTATTATCATTCAAATTAGAACATATAGAGGGCCTTCTATCCGATTGGTGAAATAATGGGAGTCATTTATCTAGCTCTCACCGACCTTTCATTTCCCATTCATGTCTTATTAGTGGAGCATACATCATCATCCTGCCATAATTAAAACGAGAAAATCAAATTGATTGTGAAAAAAAGCACATGCAGGTAAGGATGGACTAACGCTTTGTGTTCCAGGTAGCTTTATTTCTCTAATCTGCCTTAACTGGCCTTTTCTATGTTGATTTTCTTTTATTATTTGGCTTCTTGATCATACAGGAGCCCCGGAGGGACACTTAGCAGATGTCATTGGTGTTCAGGCATTAACACAATCAGAACAAAAGCATATTAGAGCACCATCATGAAAGGTTTCCTATGCATAGTCTTCATAGTCTTCACGGACAACGAAATTATAGTACTATGAGCTGAGGACTGAGACGAGAGTGGATTTATAATGTAAAAGTGAGTATTTTTACAGTTTAGAGTGATTTCTTTTTCAAGGCCACAGTAGTGGTAATGTGGGAGAATCATATTATTAATCACACAATGTCTTCAGACATTATTCTATCCTCTAAAGCAAATTGAAAATGACATGATGGTATGGTACCTGGGCTATAAAATCAAGCAGGGGGCTTTATAAGAAACATGAGGCACCAATGTGGCCACTTGCTGAAACAAATAATTGAATTTGGAATGATGGTGTAGCTACAATCATGTTTCCAGGTATTCACAACATATTTAACTTTAACAAATCCAGATAAGAACTGAACACAAAGGAGTTAACTACTCATTACAGTACAGTTCAATGAGCATAACTCAACTGTGTGTCTCTTCTCTCCTATATCTGAAGCGTGCAACCCACCAGAGGTCCACCTTGGAGAAGATAAATGGGTGCGTTAGCCTCAAAGTAGCCTTAATGAGAAATCTGTGGGAGATGCTCATATTTTATCTGCAAAATAGAACAAAACAATTCTCCCCAAAGCCCTCTTAAATGCTAATTGAATAGTAATGCAATGCCTCAGGCATCTTGTTGTCAGCTCATTTGGGCAGTGATTTGTCTCAATCCGTCATAGGATCCTCACTTTTGGCACACTCTCAATGAACTGCTCAATGTGCCATTGAAATTCAATTTCATAAATCCCTGTGCTGTAAAACAACGTAGATGCCAGGCCTTCTCTCCATTTTATGTCATCCCGATTGCTCTTTTGCAGAGATTCGTCACTTGGAAATATATAAAGTTTGGGAAAATCAATGTATCTCTTCTTTTCTGGTTGCTATATTTCTCTGCATCAGCAGTAAGAATCTAGACAGAGGTCCAGCTGAGCTTGTGATCCAAGTAACCTGACTGCTCAACATATTTAATCGACATTCTGTGTCGTGTGAAAATGGATTCCCCCAGAAACATAACAAAGTCTTATCTCACTGCCGCACTAATAAAAATGATGGATAACATGGGAGCCTGAGACGATTGGAGACAATTGAATTTCACCCACATTATGTAATTCAAACGGTGCTTGGAGAACAAGCTGGAGTCTCAGGTTCCTCCTTGCCTCCTCTCCCCCACGCAGGGTTATTAAGAGGCCAGAACCCGGCCATGACAGATACAGAGTGTTGGCTGATCCACGGGCTCAATCGCCCCCCCTGAGGAGCTAATGCTCATCCAAGGACCAAGGATGCTGTACTGGGGACACTTGCAATAGTTGGTGATGAAGGTTTGTGTTTATTTCTGTTCTTGTTTGAAGGAATACAATAAAATTAACACAGATTGTGTACATTTTCCCAAATTCTGACTAGATAGGCTGAGCTACCACCTGATTATGTTTTAATAAAAGTGAATATGAAGTATGGAGGTGTCTAACATTGCAAGATAAAGCTGGTCCATGGGTGTGCCTGCACATATGACTGGAGATAAGATATATTTCCATAATGGTCCTGCTCAATGAAAAAATGCAAAATGCATTAGAAAGTGGCAAACAGAGACTCTATGAGGGAAGCTATAATTCATTACACTTATCTGAGTGAAATATACACCTGAATACTAGCCAATGGAACTGTCTAGGGCATAAAAGTACTGTGCTGGCTTGGGCTCAAAGCAGGAAGATGTAAGACCAGGGAAAATCTATCCAGCTAGTACTGCGGTTACCTTCTATTTATGTACTGAATGTACTGAAGCAAAACCTGTAACAGAAGGATAAAAGTAATAACCACTCTAACAAATTAATAATGATAAAGGAACAAATAAGTTCCTTTATTCATTTTACATAGTAATCCCAATAAATTCTGTGTTCGTCCTTTATAATAAATACAGTGTTTAATTTCTACACATACTGACAGTCTGCATGAGAAGCAATGTTGACCTTTGCTGTCTGACACCATCTTTAAATTATCTTACACTTGTTATCGTGTCCATGCACAAATTTTTCCTGCAAGCATGGCATGGCAGGCTTTGATTTCTAAGCTTTCCCGGCACCTCCTCCCTCCTATATTCATTTGCATCCATTGAAGGTCAGCGGCAGTCCAGCAGTCCATGGCAGGATGGGGTGACAGAGCAGGTTAATTGGTGAGTTTTGTTTTTCATGCTGTAACAGATGAATGTGGAAGGGAAACTCTGGCGTTACCAGATAGATAACAGATTGCTTGCAGCGGTCTGGTCTGCCGCAATCTCAGTCATAGTGTCAGAGTGAAGAAAGAATTAATAATTAAAGAAAGAAAGAAAGAATTTTATAATGTTTTACCTTCATAACTAATAACAAATAATAAAATAAAATAAATAATAATTGCATAACTTCAATGAACTACATCATCCTCAACTCAGGATGATAAATTTAAACAAACTCACCTATTCCTCAGGTTGTGGGTTTTGAAGTGCCCTCTCTAAAATATGAATCAGGATCAAAGATTTAAAAAGTACATTCATACTGCATGTTGCAATACATCAAAGCACTTTGACTTCTAGGACTTTTGAGGTTCAACAAATATTGAAGACAGATCTGTCTTGAAAACAGGTCTGTTTTGTATGGCTACCTGCCACGGACCTTCATCGTTCTTGCTCTGATGAGAATTTGAACGTGTTGTTTCTGTTACAGCTTAAGAGACAGTATGTATGATCTTGTATGATCTTGATTTTTTACACTGCAAAAACGTTCATCTTGACAAGACGTTTTAGTCTCATAATCACAGTCATACATTTGAGAGAAAATTTCACTTGCTTGTGTATTTTCACATGTTTCAAGAATTTTCTAGAAACCACTGGCAATATAGTGAAATAACACAGAACACTGGTATCAAGATATTGGTAGTCGAGTCAAGATTTTTTTTTAAACTAGATGATTTGTATTGAAAACAAGTTAAAGATTTCATTCACTCATTTTCTGAAAAAGTATTTTAAGATTCAATATTGTGTAACTGTCGGTTCCTGTGGGCTTATCGTTCGACACAACCCGTTGTCTTCTGAGTTTATCTGGATTTGTCGTTGGTTGACAACACTTAGGAATGGAATATTATATTGCATCGTCACAGGATTAGACATTATTTTCCGTTGGTGGCGATGACTAAGCCCTGTCTAAGCCCTCGTTATGTTTAATGGTGTGAGTTACTGCCTGCCCTGAGCATTGTAACTCACAGGACGCAGAGCATAGAACATTTATAGACCCTTCAGTCGTTATACAGACCCGGGCAGGCTTCTGCAGTAAGCAGGGAGAAAAAGAATAACAATATTCCTCACCGTGGCGCCGCACTGTGATACCTGCATTTTAAAACTCTCACCTGAGGAGATGATGATTTATATTATTTATATCTTTTACGGCAGTGCTGTTGCAAACATTTCTCATACTTTTCCAAGCATCCTGTGTATTTTTGTGATTATTGTAGAAGGATCCACTGAAGTGAAGTGGACGGGTCGTATTGGGGGTCAACCCATTATCTCCACTAATGTGCTGTGAGATTGGTAGCTAATTGATATTGCATGCTAATTGATATTAGCGCCTGGCACTTTACCAGCCTTAGGCCTTACATACTGTCCACACAGATACAATTAAGTGGAGCTGTGGGCTAAAACTCATTTAGTAAAATACTCACTCCTCTTCACGGTTATGTCTTGGTGATTTACATCCAATTTTTCAAGCTTCAGCCCGGGACACGTTACCATAACCACAAAATCACGACCTACAGGAGGAGGATGCTACTGTTAGCTTGTTAACAGTGAGGATCTGAGAGGGGAAGAGAGCATAACCAAAACCAAAAAGAGAGAAGAGACAAGTAGAAATCCAGATGATAAAAGACCTGTGAAGTGAAGCAGGAATATGAGCATCATCATCCCAAATTAGAACTGCATGAGCTATGAGTGAGAGAAAAAAATGTTAAAGTGAAAATTCAGCTTTGTTCAGTTGTCTTGGATCTTTGGAAATCTCTCCATCGTTAATGAATTGGACATGTCTGAACTAAAGAAGACATAATTACAGTACTATAGCACTCATAATGTTTTGCAGAATAGGAAACCTCATTCTAGGATGCTCATTTGATTTTTTTGTCTAATGCCAATGACACATTGTTATGTAAGAAATTGTTGCAATGGATTTTCTGGATTTGTGTACCAGAAGGTGATATCTGTGACAACTTAAGCACCAAGAAACATCTCTGCAACAACCAATAATAAAGCAGCAGGCTATTATTGTGTCCACCTCCGAGAGAAAGGCTGTGTATCTGAGTGGGGAAAAACACACCGACAGGGCATACAATCATCCCTCACTCCTATCACAAACATTTAGATCGTTCCTCGGTGTGCCTACATGCTTGGTCCCTCACACTCGGACAAATCCAGAAATATTTTGTATTATGTTGGCCTGGCATGATTCTAGATATTTGGTCACATTTGTCACCAGACAGTAAAATGGTTAGAAATATAACTTTTAAATGCTAACAGAGATTACAGAGATTACAGAGACTGGTAGAAATGCTAGCCAGTTAGCTGTACCTAGAGGAACCATATCTATCTGTAGACTAGAGGGTGTTTTCACAAGTTCATGTTCATTTATTTTGAACCCTGGAGTCATTTCCCCTTAGTCCGGTTCATTTGGGCATTTAAGAACACAGAGATCGCACTGATGCAAACCAAAACAACTGGACCAAGACCTTGTTGAGAGAGTAAATGTGCTGCAGCCATTGCTCTAAATAAGATTCCTGCTATTTCTCCAAATGGTTGCATCTTATAGGAATACTGCAATCCCTTTACTGCACAGTGGTCATGTGCTCTTTGCACAAGGGTTTTCTGACCAGGACCAGGCTGGCACATTTCTGTATTCAGAGTCTATTTCCACCACATATATTTACACATTTTAAAAATGTTTTAAATACATTACATTTATTTATATATGTTTACTTCTTACTGAAACGTTTTTGGCTAATAGAAGAACAAAAACAGCCTAATAATTAGAATGTTAGAATTGTTTCTTTTTATCCCTCATTTTTTGCTTTCATTAAATTTAAAGAACATCCTATTGATTTATGTTTGTGTTTACATGTGAACCTTCTTTCAGATTAACTGTCAACTTGTCAAAAAACAAGAGCTGTCATTAGTCATTAGTGTAGATCTAATAGATGTGACGGAGATGGCAAAACGCTTTACAGAGAACAAGCTGATGAAATGTAACAGGGTTATTGCAAGAAACTGGATTTGCTGGTTTGTTTGTGGAAGGATGTGTTGTTCTGAACATAAATGGCATGCTCTATGTGGGCCTTGAGCCCTGCAGCCACACTGTTTGCCAGGAGTGTTATGAGATGAGATGCTCTACATGACATGCCGCTACCTCAGTTTCCATGGTTACCACACCTGATTAGATATGAAGTCATGCATGTGCCCTCTGGAATGTGACAGCAAGACGAGCCGGATGGCAGCTCTCACCAAGAACCTGTACTACTTAGAAAAACAACAACAAGAAAAATAAAGCACAACGGCGCTGTAATCACACCGCAAACATGTCATCCTCTTATATTCGGGTTTAGCCTCTCGACCTACCAGTGATGCACAGAGAAGTTGTGCTTGAGATCATTCGTACTGATCTCCCACTTCGACTCATGATCAAATGTTTGACAATCTAGAGATGCAATTGACTTTTTCCTCTTTCTTTACTCTCTATTTAAATCCTTTATTCACTTTTCACATTCACTGGCTCCAATCCTTATTCCCTCTGCTCAGCATGCATGAAGCGGACAGCACGGGGAGCCCAGAGATCCATAATCCCCCTACAGGAGAGAAGTGGATGGCTTTAATGATTTAAATCTAGTCAATGAGCACCTTCTCTCATTTGAAATGAGAAATTTGAAGGCCCTTTGGAATTAGCCCAGAACAGGGCCACACAACCCACATCAGCATTCCCCTCAATCAATGGCCATTGACTAAAGTAAGTAGGTGCTTAATCATGTTTAATTAGCGATAATCAGGCATCTTGTCTATTCTAGTTACAAGAGGGCAAAATCCAGGTCTACGAAGATCAAAGATCTCAGTTTGACATTCTGGCTCTAATTTCTTTAATTTGACAACATTGTTAAATCCCTGTATTTTTTCCCCCCTCTATGGAACGAGTAATTCAGCATCAACAAGTCATACATGATTACCCTTCGACAGAAAAAAAAAAAAAAAAATCAGCATTATATTAGCATTGCAATTATATATCAACAATTTAGACAACACTGGAACGATTCAGCGTAAAAAACTGAACGGGAAGGGTGGGGGGACCCTGAAAATGCTCGGCGGAGAACGGGCAAGGTGTGGCAGTGCAGTCTTCTCCCTGGTTGTATCTCTTAGTAATGAGGCCCTGTGAAGCCACGGCTCTCGCCCCTCACTGGGCCCTCATACATCATTAATGTTCCCACATCATAGTGCTGATAATTACCGGGGACGTGAATGTCACCTCAGTCGCGCCTCCCCAACAGAGGATGACAGCACAAGGTCTGTGGTCTGCCAGACATGCCATGACTGTGACGCATCTCGCGCGTACTCCGGCACACACACACACACACACGTACACACACACACGCAACACACACCCACACACACTCGCAAAAAAATATCAATTTTACCCAATGGGAACCGTATGTGTCCACTTATTGCACTCAGAACACATAAGACGCTTGACTTCTTTGGCAGTGCTCCAACAGTTTGCTCCAGCAGATTTCTTTTCCTTTACCTTTGCAGCCACTCAAAAGACCCTACATGACAAGAGGTCTGAGCACAAAAGATTGATACATGGCAAGAGAAAATTCTTTCAGGACAGGGAAAAACGGCCTTGTAGGTTCCCACCCTAGCTGTGATGTACCGTACAGTGTGATTGCAGTTTAAAGCTTTTAAAGCAAAGAACAGACCGCTGCTGTGACAGGAGTGTTGGCGGGGAGGAGTCATGCCCAGAGAAGAGAAAGCAGAGCAAAGCGTTGCTGTGGGGATGCACGCAAAAGCTGACGCCATTTGGTGGCAAAAAATAGACGAATATAGGAAAACTGCACCAAGGTAGCGAGTCGAAACGTTACGAACGGTTAAATAGCCGATGCGTTTGGAAACATTTAACCCCCCGCAACATGTTTTGGCACAGTGCCTTCATCAGGAAGTGAGACTTATCATACTCACTGTCAAATTGCCCATGTGACTGAACAGATGTTTGCCCCCACTTCAGTTCCTCACCGCTTTTCCTTCTCAGCCTTTTTCTATCTCTCTCTCACCCCCTCTCTTTCTCTCTCTCTCACACACACACACACACACACACATGCACACACACACCATATTTAACCATACCCTCATTTAGCCAATTATTGTGACCTTCCAAATTGCAGAGACCATCCAAAAACCTCTCACAGTGAATGTAACATTCCCTCCTTCCTTCCTCTCTTGGGAGATATCCAGCATGCTCCTCCAACCCCACTGATAGGACAGTTTAGCTTTGAATGCGCCTGTTTTGCCTCAACACATTTCTTCCCGCATATCTTCCAGGGCTGTGGGTTTTATTGATCGCTGTCCTCCCAGGAGTGCTGGTGCCTGGATTGGGGCACTCAGCGGCAGCTGGTTGGGCTGCTGATGGTAGTTAGCCCCGTTGGCTGCTCTGTTCTGGGGGTTTGAGTGGTGCCAGGCTCAGCAGTTACCCTGCTCCCCTACAGCCCTGTCTGAGGACGCTTGTTAGGAAGCTGCCTAAAATAGAGGAGCAATATCTCCGGTCTCCCTGCACCACATCCCACTCCACACGCCTGGATGATTTAGCTGGCTGGCTGGCTGGCACAGGGTTACCTGGTACCCAGAGTGTAGGGTTGAGGTAGCGCTGAGCGTGTGTGTGTGTGTGTGTGTGTGTGTGTGTGTGTGTGTGTGTGTGTGTGTGTGTGTGTGTGTGTGTGTGTGTGTGGAGTTGCGTCTCTTCTAAGTCTTGTCTGGAAAAAGGGCTAGGTTGTGTTGTTTACCTACACGTGTTTTGATTGGAGGCAGCCTACTGTGATTTCCCCCAGGAAGGGGAACCGTGGGGGAGCTAGAGGGGAAGTCAGGGCTCCTCTCCACCTCACCAGCAGAACAACACCTGACTGGTTAGCAGCTCCCCATTTGTTCACCAAATATGTATAATAGCAGTATAATCAGCCACCATAATCATCATCACTGAGGTAGCTATTTTTGGCAGGACTTTTTCGTCTAGCTCCTCTGTTCAGGCTATGCATTTAGGGTCATGTATTTAAGTCAGAGCTATGTCAAGTCTAACATGTCAAAATATACAATATATAAGTCAGCAATGTGTACCAACAGTGCCAATGTGTCAACTGAATCATCTTCAGACATTATTTTCATACCCTAATGGTTACTTCATGAAAGTATTTTAAAAGTACAGCTGCATGCCACACTGTCAGTCTCCTCCTGTGTGGGCTGACCAAGTTGTGGTAAGCAGGACGAGTTATAAATGATGCAGGCTTCTCCAAACTAAAGATAACTATGCATATAGGAGATCAACATTGGAAATTCTTTCACGAGTCATCCTGATTGATTTTTACATGAAATCTGAACATAAGAAAATGTTGCTGTATTTTATCTTTAATGCCCAAACACCATTCCCCATTCCATTTAAAGCCCATGTTAACATTGAGTGCATTTGTAGGCACAAAGTATTCCAAATACTAACTCGTATCCCAGTTCTAATCTTATTTGCCTCTTTATGTTATGATAGTAAATAACCCTTTATACATAAATAGATGCAATACTGTAAACGTCTCCATGAAAACCTAGCTCTGATTGTAAAAATGGTACATGGCTCAGTATCCTGGCTGATATCAGCATATGTCCTTCATAATAATGGGGTTTGTTAAGGTCGGTAAATGAGCTTTTTTGTTATAAACAGCATATGGTGTTTACACGTGTCAATACATAAAATGAACACTTGAGTATCCCAAATAATTTTAGAATATTAAGGTGTGTGCAAACATGTATGATGATGTATGCTGCCAAACAAACCAAAGATATTTCCGTATCCCTCCAGATTTTCTTCTACACGTTGGAGCAAAAACAACGGCTTTCTAACTCCATATATTGATAAACTAACCAACTAGAGATAAACTAGAGGATGACTACTTCAGGGGCAGTGGCTCAAATGAAAAAAGGGAATCTGTAGCACTCGCACAGGCGTGGAGGTGGTAAAGCGATGTGCACATCATGGATCTGATGGAGGATTATCAGTTTTCTTTGCTCTGCTGTCGGCGGTGTTTTTTTACAGATCATCAGCTCATTTTTAACCTTGTGTTGCTACAGGACTGTCGACGGGGCATTATGAGTTGATCTTCCCTGCTCATCGTCAAAGTTGGTAAATCGTTTGACTTTTGCACTGCATTTGCAAAACTTTATGCTTTGTATAGTTTTTTTATATTTTTTTTAATTCGTCATTGTTCTTGTATTATTCCATTGTAGTTTTTTATTTTTTATTTTTCATTCTATCTCTCTATTTCTTGTGTTATTCTGTGCCTGGCTGCTGTAACAAAGAAATGTCCCCCCCGGGGATCAATAAAGTACCTACCTAGCTACAAAAAAAATGCACAGTAAGGAGACAGAGTTTAGAAAATGATCTTGATAGCAAACATTGAACTGACTGTGGGTGGCTCTGGAAAGACAGCAGTGTGCCGTGAACTGTGAAGGTTGAAAAAAAGTCATCGTAGCAGAGCTATGAATCCGGTCATTGGAGATGAACACATTTTCAAAACTTGTATGAATAACATTGTTTTCACATTAGTCACAAATTGGAGGCAGACTTGCCGAGGCTCGTCGGACATCTCACTGTGCTAACCACGTTATGAAGCCGCCACGACGGCAGGGTTCAACTGTTTAGGTAATAAAATGGCCCCGCCGCTTCAGTCTGTGACATCACCAACCCCGTGTATCTACCCGGTTACGATACAGGGCGATCAAACAGTCATCGCCTCAGAAATCACACCGCTTCCCAGGGGCCGAACCGTAATGTGTTTGACTGTAATGTTGGGAGACAGCTCGCCGACTAATTCGATATACAGCGCATCATCCTCACTCTAACACATACGGACGGAAAGCCAATATATCAGACACGTTTTGTTTTTGTTTTTCTGAAGAGCTGAGCGAAGACTTTTAGCTTGCTAACTATAACAGTAGCTCTCACGCGCTCATTGAACCAACACAATGTTTAACAAAAAGCAGGTGGAAAGGTTAATGAGAATATAGATTTTAGTTTGTTCACATTCAAGGTATAGCACATTATATGTGTGTTAATTGGGGGGTGATGATACTGTTCTTGTGAAGTAGGTTAGTGGACAGTCACAAACAGTCTAGACTGCTGGCGATGCCAAAGTATACGTAGGTGATTGAAGTATAGGAATTGCTGTGAAACTAAGATCCGTCACAATTTACAGATGATGATGGAAATGCTTTACAGATGGCAGCCAATCAATGTATCACGCTATCATGCTGAAAATCCAACTTCCATTTCTGATCCTATTATTGTTTGTTGTCTGGTAGCTGCTAATAATTATACATAACATTATTAGTTTCAGTTATAGCTGAGGATATAGTGGCTAACATAAACAAGTGACTGGGTCATTTTAAGCCCTTGCATCTGTATCTGGTCAAAACTAATGATGCTTATCATAATGACATATTGATCAATGAAGAAAGTCAACTAATGTGAAACACCATTTCTGGTAAAGAGCAGTTTACCTCAAACCTGTGATCTAATCTATCTAAGATTGCACTGGCAGACAGTAGTGGCTGGGGTAACCTATCCTGACTACTCCCTCAGGGATGCAATCACATTGCTATCCACCTTAAGAAATCAAAACACGGCACAAATGTTTTCCACCTGTGTTATTTTTTCTCATTTAAACAAAAGTGATTCTGCCCTTATGGGATGAGTTATTTTCAAAGGAACGCCGTCACATCTGTCATATTCGCTTTTCACGAAGGCGAGCTCGGGCTGGTTTATAAACAGCACTGAAGCAGCAACACAAGAGGAGAATGATGCACCTCTCCATCACCACTCCACCTGTGCCCAAAAAAGAATGAAATTAATTAAATTCTGGATGAGACAAAGGTTCAGGACATAAAGGGCTGCTGTTAGCATTTTTCTAGCCCATTGATTCCTTGTTACTACTGCACATTATGGCCCCCTGAACCCTCATAAATCAATTCATACCCTATTGTCCTTTTCAGAAGGCTCTCCTCAGTGTTGGCTGTAACATGGCTGCAGTGACAATAATCTATTGTTTCAGTTTAAAGCTCAGTGCTGCACCTCAGACCCATGGCCACAGAGGCCAGCAGAATGTATGGGCTGCCTGGAGGGTGCTAGGGGGATACTGAGAAGTGGTTGACACGCAAGGGTCGGGCGCTGTAACGTAGATAATCCATCTTTGTCAATGAGGGGTATACATATATCTCCAGTAACCTGCGTATAGAATACACAGTAGATCCTACGTTACCTGGATCTCAGACATCTGAATGGATTTGAAGAAATAGGTGAAAGGGGGAAATATAGTATAGTATCAGATTTTGAAACGTGTGAAATTTCCTTGCTTAAATTGCAAACTAGACTGATCAGAGTGATCAAAACCCACTTTTTGGACTTCTTGGGTATTAGCAGGAAGGTTTTCGGCCGAGTTACGCTCTGGGCCCGGCCCATTGCAGTGGTTAGTGGGCTGACATTAGGTGGGCCAGTGAAGCAGCTAGTTAGGCACCAGAGCTTTAGCCTGAGATCAGTGATCAACACTAGCCAGATATTTGTCTTCCTGCTCAGGAGAATAAAACACTCAGCATCTATGATGGTAGTTGCATGTTAATGTGTTGAATAGAATTTGATTCATTATCAACGTTTTTACGAATGTCTATAGATGGTTGAGAAAAATAATCTGTCCAGTTAGCCCTGGTAGCAAAGGGATGCTGTGCTCTGCAGTAGCCTGGCAAAAAAAGATTCATTTATTAGTGTCCTCTGACAGCCAACTAAGCACTGTAAAGGCTATTAGCATTAGCCACATCACTTTGGACACAGAGCAGTGGACCAGTGACAGATGAAAACAAGTCAGGAAAAGTCAAATCAAAGTCATATATAAAGCATTTTACTCAAAAAAGACATAAACACAAATAAAAACAAGAACGGAAAAGAGAACAAACGCATAAGATTTTTAGGATTTGGGACTGGGTATTATTGTCTCCCAGGACTCACCACATCTGGGCATTTATGACGTCTGACGAAGAAAGTGACACAGACTCCGACTTCTGTCACATTGAAATGTGGGCCAGCCTCCCTGTGTAACAATGTCTACCCAGAGGAAACATCTTTTCATCATCTCAGTGTTTTCTTGATCTCTTAAGAATTAGATCATCTTCAATTCTGCATCATTTTGTGATCACCTATACATCTGAAATGTTTCTCCTAAAACCCAAAGAGGAGATAACAGAGAGAATCAGAGAGACTTTATGAGATACATTTGAAGATGCTAACATGTGACCTATATAATGGTAATATGCTCCTACCGTGTGGCTGCTGCCCCCATGACTTCAAGAGGAAAATACAGCAGGATGTGAAAACTGTGCATGTTGGAGAAGAAGCATCCAAATCGTAGGAGTCGCAAAACATCAAATTGAGTTTTCTTTGAGATCTTTATGGAGACATATTCAGGGGAAGTAAATGACATTTATTTAAGTCAGATCACTTGACTTGATCAGAGTGAGCTTTCTGTTTCTGAATTTGAGAAATAGGAGAAAATGCCTTTAGCATTAAAAAGAGCTCATTTGTGTCATGTATAAATAACAGGTTTTAAAATGAGATTTTGCTTCCCTATGGGGACTTTGTAAAGTCCACACCACACCATGAATTATGGCTGTTCTGAGAGGGCAAAAAAAAGGGGTGAAGCTCAGTATTTAGGAGGTGTTACATATTTTGTGCACTGAGTGTAATGTGATGCTTTCAAGCTAGGTTCTCAACCAATATCCGCCCACACAGCAAAAGCAATTGTTCATGCTCTGGAGGCAGCATGGAGCCTGTTTGGCCAGAGATCCATGCTGATTCCACTAAATTGAAAACGCTCTCGCATCAACATCTAACTGGCCAGTATCTCTGATTAATCACTCAATCCAGCCACGATTTCATTTAGAATGTGTCGTATATCTCTGTGCCCTTTTGCACCGTACAACATTTTCTGCAGGCAAAATTTTTTCCCTTCACAATGTCATTGATATGCTGATAATTGCAGCCAAGACAGGTCAGCTTCCTATCAATCCATTCATTCTCTCCTTTTCAGTTTATCAGGAATAATCGGAGCTGCAGTGCCTGTGACACCAGTGACAGAGTACCTCCACGACATTGAGCAGCTTCGACAAATAATAACCTTTTACCTTGAAATTAGCACTTAATTGAGCGTTCCTTCAAAGAGCGGCTAAGAGCACTGGCTATTCCATTGTACTTCACTTACATGCCTCATGCGGGCTGTGCAAGTCTTTGTCGGAGGGACAGTGATATGCAGCCGTGTCTTTAACTGGCGAAGGTGTGAAGGCTTGCGATATTGGTGTGGGAAGGTGCCGCTGAATGTGGAGGGGTCAGCCTGGGCTAACAGTAGCCTGACAACAGCCTGGGGGCACAGCTGTAGGTGCTCTTCTGAAGGTCACACTAGCCTGACCACCCACCCGATCAAACCGAACGGGGAGTCTGCCTGCAAACTGACATGTGATTTTGACCTTCTTTGTTTAACAGAAATGCACAACCTTTTTTTATTACCCATAACTGTTTTGTAATACTAAGGTTTTGCTTGCTACCTGTCATAAGACACAACTATAACTATGATGGCCAACAAGGCATTCTAACTGGACTAAGACCAGTTTACCACAAGGTCTGCAGGCCTGCTTAGGAAATGATGCTAAACTAGTTGCCTACTAATAGTTACTACATGGTTAATAAGTGCAATGCTGCTACTGTAAAACCAAGAACTGTCAATTCATTATGATCTCAGCTACTCTTGTATTGACAACAATGCATACCACATGTGTTTTCTTCACTAATAATAATACAACTGGAATTAAAATGGTTGCCAATGTGATCTGAAAAGATATCTTGGCAAATGTTTTTTTAATGCCAGTCTCTAAAATAGAGAAATAAAAATCTATGTTGATTTGTAGCATTTGCTGACTGTGGAAGCCGAGAGCATCGCTACTCATATTTTTTTAATCCTGTTCGAGATCATGACTCTTCTTCTTCTGCGCCTGTGTCAGACCTTCATTAAAATAAAATCTGATGTGTTGATTGTTGAATTGTTGTTCGACTCCTAGTAGTACATCGCCCTCTGTTAGCGTAACTACCAGCAGAGAGTTTGAGTTTGAATTTGATACTGAGGACACTTCATCTTCACAACCATCATCAGCCCAGACAACTGAACCACCTCAGCCAGCAAGACAGTTTAAAGCATCGTGGCTGCAGCAAAACTCACTTCAACAGTGGCATTTTAAAAAACTGTGGAAAAACTGTGGAAAAACTGTGGAAAAACATGGCAAAAGCAGGGAATATTTTGCACGATTGCAAAGTCTGCCACCCACTCACGGCCTTTCAACTGTGACTTAATTTTCAGTCTAATGTTTTTGAAGCGTGTTGAAAATTCCTCGCTGAAATTGCAAACTAGACTGATCAGAGTGATCAAAACCCACTTTTTGGACTTCTTGGGTATTAGCAGGAAGGTTTTTGGCCGAGTTACGCTCTGGGCCCGGTCCATTGCAGTGGTTAGTGGGCTGACATTAGGTGGGCCAGTGAAGCAGCTAGTTAGGCACCAGAGCTTTAGCCTGAGATCAGTGATCAACACTAGCCAGATATTTGTCTTCCTGCTCAGGAGAATAAAACACTCAGCATCTATGATGGTAGTTGCATGTTAATGTGTTAAATAGAATTTGATTCATTATCAACGTTTTTATGAATGTCTATAGATGGTTGAGAAAAATAATCTATCCAGTTAGCCCTGGTAGCAAAGGGATGCTGTGCTCTGCAGTAGCCTGGCAAAAAAAGATTCATTTATTAGTGTCCTCTGACAGCCAACTAAGCACTGTAAAGGCTATTAGCATTAGCCACATCATCATCTCTGATGGTAGTTGCATGTTAATATGATATTAACATTATTTAGCTCCTACATTTTTCCATTTAGGAGCCAATTTGGAGCTGTAGAATAGATTACACTGCTTTCTCTCTTTATTTAGATACTTACATTTTGCAGCCAGCCTGTTAAGCAATCATTATATCCAGACTGTTCCAACTGTATATTGGTTTAAGCAAGACCAAAAAGAAACAAAAAACAGAATAAGATCAAGCTAACAAAATCCATCCTCAGACCATCAGAAGTGAATCCAAATAAAGCAATTTGACAGCAAAACTAGCCCTGCATGCATTTATCAAATACGTATAATAGGTTGAAAGTGGTGTGATGGACTAAGATGTAGTAAAAAATTAATTTGGCATTACTTTTTCTTGCCTTGCTTCCCCTGATATCTGGCGTTAATGCCTCATGGCCATAATGATTTATTGGTTAGTGCTGCAGCAGAGCGAGAGAGAGAGAGAAAGAGAGAGAATCAAATGTCTACTGAAACACCATCCACCCAGGGACTTGGGCTACTTGACATATTGTATTGTGTGAGGGTCTACCATGATACAGAATTGAAATATGCCTTTGCTGAAGTGTAGTGGCTCCATTCTTGTTTTTATTATTCACTGCCTGACTTTTGGTACACTAAAAAGTGATGCTCCTATTAAATAGCAGCAAGTCTATTCAGTTGGGTTTTTAATAATTTATCAAAGGTTACATTTACCTGATAAGGATTGTTATTGCCACTGGATGAGATTAATTTTGGTGGAAAAGGTCAAACAAACATTCTTTCATTACATGAATTCAGTTTTTCATTTGATGTAAGTAGGGCAGCTCCAGCATATTACACTCCACAATCGCACAAATTTGTTTTGTTGTCTTATGAACAAAAAAAGCTTTATTCTGTGTTACATTATGTGTTTGAAAATCAGATGCACGTGGGTGCCTTTTTTAAATTACCCAGTGTAAAATATAGTATTGACAATCGTGGTGCAGGCCGCAGACGTTCAACTTTGAAACTACATACTGCTGTAGTAGGTCCTCCTTTTGCAAAACTCTCTTCCTATTTCCTTGATATTGATTTTACAGTAATTTCCATCATATGAAAGATAATGCATTTTACCATTAGCATTATTTCTTAAAATGGTAGATTTTCCTCAGCTAGGTCCAAGTTATTTGCTCCCTGCTGCTGTCACCACTCTGCAGATCTATCATGTAGAAGTCATTTCTATTCCCGGCACCATGGGAGTCAGGCTAATTTAAACAGCTGGGGAGTAAGGAGCGGCATGAGGAAAGGACATAAGGTTAAGCGGGTAATGTGCTTGCAATACCAAGTTGTTATCAATTGTGTTCCCGCTGTTGTTTTTGTTTGTATGAAGTATTCTGATGGGCCTTTTCATTCCCAGGCAATTTCCGGACATGCCAGTGCTGGCGGTGCTGGTCACCGTTCGGGGCGAGGCTAAGATCACTGTAGCCAAGGGCATGTCCGCCCGCCTGTGACTCCACTGTCAGCACTAATGCATTCAGGGCAGAGCTACATGTTTTTTCAGGTGTGTCGCAAGGCTGCAGCGTCAGCAGATTGTAATCAAATCCAATCTGGTATTAAAAGACGATCTTGACACTTGACTCCATCAAAAAGAAAACAGGGAAAGTTAGTGTGTGTAAGGTGATTGTGGAGAAGTCCCTGGAGATGCACCTGCCTCTGGTCACCTTTTACAACTTAGATGGTGTTGCACGCAAAAATTCAGACTTTTTAAACAGAGTCAACAGAGAGGGAGCATCAGGATGGTGGCCTCCCACTGTGCAATGCTCTCTGCACCGATATCTCTCCCACAGAATCGTATATAAAATGCTTCAATCACGTGGCAACACTGGCAGCCCCATCTCCAAATACTGTATATTCCTTTTGCTACAGCGGCGTCTCAATTAAAAAGCACTCGGATAAGATTCAGTCCTGCAGGTGTACGAGAGGCCGGGCCTCAAATCTCATCAAATCAAATGTCATTGCTCAGCAAGGAAGTGTTAAGCATCCATCTGCTCATTCGCTCATGTATTCATTCAGATTCCCAGTGTCACCTTAAAGGGAGAAACTGAATTCAGAAGAAAATCAATATGATAAACTGCTACTTGTTTTGTCTCCAAATTGTTTCAGTTTGGAAATCGATATGTGAGCCAGAGCCATTCATCACCGTTTGAGAGAAATGGGCACCCCACGGGATAATATTAGGGTCTCCATGTGGACCTGGAAAAAAAATGTAAGTGCGAGATGGGTGAGAGGGAGGTAAGTTGGTGGCGGGAGGAGACAGAAATAAGGAATAAAGACAAAGAGAATAAATACGGGGTACCAAGACAGAAGGAAGGAAGAAAACAGATTGGCAAAAGGAGCATTGTAAGGGTCTTCTGTCTCTCCATTTGTTTTGTCTCTCTCTCTGTGTCTCTCTCTCTCGCTCTCTCAGAAGGATGGATGGTGTGCAGAGGTTTATCAGACCCTGACAGACACAATAAAAAATAACCTTCCCAGTGCGGAGTCTGCCCAAATTAATACAGTGCAGCAGGCGAAGTCTGAGCTGGGTCATTAGGGGCCATTGACAGCGTCATTAAGACAATGGGCAGATTATGGGGGTTACTTGTGACAAACTGTCAAGGTGGACCCTGCCGTGTTCCTCGGTTGACCTCTGGTGAACATCGCCATGACTCTGTAAAATGGGACAGAAGAATAGAGAAAAGGGGGGATGCTGTGAACACTTACCACATTACGCTAGGGTCCAATAGGAAAAGGGTAATTCAGTGTTGGAAAGGATTGTCTGTTCACGTATTATGACCTATTGCTTTTCAACCTCTCATCTCTGTGATTGTCATCAGTATCAAACAATGAAACACATTGGTAAGAGTCACAACAGTCAGGAGGTGCTGGTAAAGAGTTGACCCTAATCCTAATTTCAAACCATCCTAGGATTAATCTAGGAATAATATGTGTAATTCTAGAATCTAGTTAAAATGTTGATTTTGTCAAGAAACAACAAGAAAATAGTTTGTTTGGCAGCAAACATTGTGAATCAAATATTAGTGTTGCAGACAAGACCTGTGAAAATAAAATCTGTCTTTAGGTCACATCTGTGTCTACAGTAGAGTATGGCATATTACATTTTAATCCATTACAGGTTGTAGATGCCATGAAATTAGATTTCACTACCACTCTGATTGTCTTAATGGTAGAAATGTTTCCAAATCTCACGAGGTTAGAGAGAAGAAGGGAACTAATCTGGGGAAAATGTGTGATTTGAATGTAAATAAGTCTATAAGACAATGAGTATGATTGTGTAGTGGATGCAGGAGACATCGTCTTCCTCACTCTTCCTCTCTCACGAGACAGGATGCACAACGACAAGACAAAGACTAACACATTCCCCTCCCAAGGCCTCGTGATAAGGTCAGGACCCCTGCCGAACTCGTGAGAGTCCCAAGGAACCCCCCCCTCTCATCCAAGGGGGCTCTCGCCATAAAACTGCTAAAAGTAACACTTTCCAGGGCCGGTTAGACCACGTGGCACCGGGGGTCATTGATAAGTGCCGAGTAAGTTGCACTCAACCTTATCAATGAGTAAGTTACACTAAGAGAACAAAGAAACCCTGGAATGTGCAGCAAAAATGGACTTTCTTTATATGTCTTAGTAGATTTGAATAACACATCCTGTGGCAGATGATGTACCCTACTTCCCAATGTATTATCTTGTTTAGTCAAAGCACACAGCATGCGTTATTAAGATGTTTGTTGTGCGCGCCAGTGTTTTGTGGTAAGACGGTCATGTTTGGTATCATACTGACACATTTGTGTTAAGGTGATTAGATATGTCACTTGTATCCCAAAAGGGGACAAGAAAAACCATGTTTTCAAACCTAGGTGGAAAAGCAGTTTTGGCGAATGCTAATCACTGAAACCCAGGCCATAAATCTGAATGCATGCAAATGGAGGGAACACCCATTTGCCTGATTTACTATAAAGCCTGCTGAGCCCTTGGCTCGCTCTCTCTTCTCTGATCTCTTCCTACCACGAGTTCTCCCAAGAACTCTCTCACAAACCAAGAAACGTCCTGAAGCTAAGTTTGAACCTGGCTCCAAGCTCTTCTCCAAGCTCAACTACCAGATCAGCTCTACGGTGAATATCGACAAGGCGCCTGCTCGAATTCACCCAACCTGATCCAGAAGACTACGCAACTAAATCAGAAGCCACGCCGCTCCGCTACTCCGCTACCTGAACGACGTGTGCCAACACATCGACCCTTTCCTCTATCTTCACTGAGGTGAACTGTTGGCACGACTACCCTGACGAACCACGGCCCCGGACCGCTCTCCACATCGGCCCTCCTGAAATCGACCGGCCCCGCCCAACACGTGCGTGTGTTTACCTGGCTACTGCGACTGCGCAACGGTTACCACGGAGACGAGGACGCCGCTGACACCCTGCTAACCAGACGGTAACCAACTTTCTTGTTGATGCACGGGTGATGCCAAGGCAGTGTTGAACTGTGAAAGTGAGGTTAGAATCCACGTTTCTCTCTCTCTTTCTCCACTCTTCGCTGTCCCCTTTCCTTTGGTCCCAAGTCTCTCGGAAACGGTCAGCTGTCCTCCAAGCCATCTTGCGCTGTTGTCACGATATTGCTAGTAGACGCATTACAGCTCAGGTCGTCTTGTCTGTGCCAACTGCTTTGCCATCTGTGACCCCAATATCATGTGCCATTCTTGTTTGATATATACTCTGCCACTGTTTTACTTCCTACTTTATTTGTCCGTTTTACTGCCATTATCTGTTTTAGTTTAGTATACATTTATTCATTTTATTGGTTTTATTTGCATAATTAATAAAATCTTTGCATTTATAAAGAACTGGTCTTTGTGTGTCATTGATATATCCTGGACATGAAGGTAGAAAATCACTGTAATCTAGAGCTCACTTCTTTTGATTATTAGACTGATATCCTTATAAAGAGACTATTCCAGTGTAAACTGGTGGTGCCCCAAGAGTGTTAATTGATAAGATATTAATTACGAAGAATAACTTCAATAGTTGTCAATTGTTAGAATTGACTAAATAGTCTCATCGTTCATAACGAAGCTCAACACACTACAATTGTATAGAGAAAGGAACATATGACCTTTTCTTTTGCTGCTAATTAGAGGAAGTAAAACCCAATGACATTATACAGACTGCAAATAAATGTTTTAAATTAATATTTGCGTTCTCTACGCTAATCACTACTGCAGTATCAGTATTTATCCATTTTGCAAATACTTCATCAACTGTTTAAGCGTAAAAAAGTCACCAGAAACGGAGGTGCACTATTGGTGCATTGAGAAAGGTTTGATCTGCATTGAACTTCTCAAAGTTCAGAACAAAAATGTATATAAATTGAAGTAAAACGTGTCTATACATTTGTATTTACTGTGTGGCTTGAATTCACACAGAGTGTACAACGTATTAGAAGCAGTTGCTTTTTAATTAAAATAAACAGGGTTAATCAAAATGAAAGTTAAGGTCTCCTAATGATTTCACATAATGAATTCAGTCATGAAGGGGAGCTAGAGATGAGGGGGAGGACATCGTATCAGGGCGGTGGTTGTCGTGTTTGGTAAATCAATGAATGATTGCACCGTATAGTATTGCTCAGTGAGCTGTCAATATTTACCATTTTGAAGAGAGATATGAAGTGGCGCAGTGTGATATGAAATTAAATTGAGTTCTAATAGATAGATGGTTTCCAAAATAAGAGTAGCAATCAACTCAGCCACCGGGGATGCCATTAAACAGGTATGACTACGCCGCCGAATGCCATCACATACGTTTCCACCAAAAGACAGAGACAACTACAATTGTTTTGGGCTGTGAAGCAGACATGTTTCACTGTTAAGCTGTGCTCTCAACATAAGAACAGTTGGATTCGTTTTGCTTTGAGTGAAATTGAATGGTGTTTAAAATCACCATATTCAGTGCACAACAACAACGCTCACTGGGTTTACGTTTAATCCCTGTGCAGTTGTCAGCGTGATTACACTTCTCTTATTGGTTTCAAAACACGAACCATGGCGATTCAAGGCATTCTCTTATAACGGTGTGATATTTGACTTATTTCTCAATATCGCAGAGACATTTCCAAAAACCCTGTGTTTGGGTCTTAAGGTGCAAAAAAAACAAAAAGTAATGTACAAGTTATTTTCTGTTCAAAGAGGTACAGCACCTGCGCACAGAAAAGCTCCTGTCATCTAAATCCCTCTGTCTGACTCTCGCTCTAACAAAACACAGCTGTGTGTGAACAGCTTGCCTTACGATGCACGGCTTAATTTGCCCGCGTGGCATTTCTGGTCTCTTTTCGTGCAATAACTAGTGTCACAAATCAGAACTTGTACCGAAGTGTCGAGATGAGTGCACGAGCGGTTTCTCCTCCGAATGGCACACAGCAGGAGAAAAGGCTGATAAATAAATGAAGTCCGACACAACACCCTGAATTTTAAGGAAGTCATTGTTCTAGATAAGCAGAACTAGGGGAATCTGAGTGCTGGGGAAAAGCTCTGGCCTGAAACACATGTTGCTGTGCGCTTTGATCTAGACTGGCGGGGGAGGAGAGCTGCTGAAGACAGGCAAGGCCGACAGGGATCAAAGTCAACACCAACACACCTCTGCTTTCAAAATTTCATAGACCAGCACTGCATTACTAAAACATTGAATTTTCTGAATCTCTTGATTAGGGGCCGTGCAAAGTTGTTTTCTGCTTTTAAGTCTTGGAAATCACATCGTAATCAAAATAAATCTTTTTTTTTGGAGCTCAAAGCACAGAACGACTGCAGATATAGGGCGATGAGGAATCATGTTCTCTCCCACTCCAAGCTGATGTTATAAACTCCAGGCCCGGTATACCCACGCTCCTGTTTTATTTATTGATGCTGTTGTACCTGCTGGACAAAGCAGCAGTGACAGATGCACAGAACAAAATGCTGAATGCCTGAATCATTGAGAATCCGAGGACAGACACCAGGACAGGACAGAAAGACAAGATGATTCTTCCCTTTGCAGTATTTTTAGTGCAGCGTCAGTGCTTCATGCAGACCCAATACCTGCCATACAGAAAAATACGACCTTGATACGACGAAAATCCAAAACAAAACATTCGAAAATGAGCATAATCGTGCAGAAATGTAATGAAAGTCCTCATTTTTAGGGTAGCTCGGTACTGATCCTAATAGAAGGAAGTAACGGGAAGACTGGATTACTCCCTGCTAGTGATGCAGCGAAGAGCCGTAATGGCCAGGACGGCAGCCAAGTGGCTCGCTGTGTCCAGAGCCTGGGAGGTGATTGAGAGGAACAAGGGTCCCGGGAGACGGAGCCCTAAGTAAGAGCGATTCTCTCTGCTCTCTGAAAGTATGGACCACCGTCCCAGTGACCTTCTGCTAGCGTGTGGATGAAATTGGATGATTTCTTGCTTGGGCTGTGGAGGAGTGACAGGTGGTTGTGCTCCCAAGCCTGAAGGAGACCCAATCTTTTCAATCCAGTCCCTGACTCCTGCCATCCCTTCCTCCGCTGTGATCAGGAAACTTCTCACAACATCATCACTTATTTATAGCCCGATATGAACGTCTATATTTCAATCCCACTGGACACTCAGGGTGTTTCATACGCACACACCAACTGCCCTAATTTGCAAGCATGATTTAATAGAAACGCAATCATATTTCCCTCGTGACTTCAAGTCAGTTCGTCAATCACACATAACTGGCGGTGGTTGTACTTCCAGGCATTATGTTTATTTATGTCTTTATTTCATTTTGTTAATTATATTTTATGTTTATTCCTGTGAGGCTGAAATTTGATCATTTTCACATGGCTCATATTTGTTCAGAGAGTGATTGGCTTTCAAATGATCGGGACAGTCAAAGGAAATAGGCAGGGGAGTCATTTCCATCTTAAGAATTCGCATGCAGGTGGCCGTGCCTGTGGTCGACGGCAGTGCAGTCATCCAATGCTAGAAACCAAAGAAATGAGACCGTAATCTGTGATGTCATGCTGATACACAGCTTGGAGCTGCTTCATTGACCATGAATGGGAGGCTGACTTTGTGCGTGCGTTTTGTCTGAAGTTTTTACATCCAAGTGGGATTTATATTGACAGCGCTTTAACTTTCAAAGCAGAAAATGTACCCTGATCCCTGGAAAATAATTCTGAAAACTGTCACAGACACATTTTTCCAGCATTTGAAATTCATCTCATATGGAGCTGTACATCAGTGAAACATCATAGAATGCACACGCACACACACACACACACACACACACACACACACACACACATGCATGCACATGAAAGCAAAACACATAGACAGACACACACACACACACAGAAACACACACAGCTTCGGCAATCACTCTCATTTTTTTCCAGCCAGACAGAGCGGGAGTCTGTTTGGCTATGCATCTAAGTTGCTGTGGTTTCCCCGGACCTCGGGGAGGTTTAGCCACCTAGGAGGATAAGCACACTGCCTGCAAAGCGTTTCATCATTATCATGGTGCTACTAGGTCATGTGAGGTTGTTAACGCCCACATGAGCACATTTCTTCTGTTGTGTGCTAATAATGTACAAATGAGTCCTTGAGTATTGCATTTCTTCAAAGGAACATGAACGAGAAGAACAATGGATGCACCTCTTTTTCCTCTGTCATCTTTGTTCCTAATTTGCTCGGCATTGTGGGTGTAAACCAGCTCGTATTGGTGTTCTATTCAGAGACAAAATAAATGAAAAAAGCTGGAATAATTAATGAATAAAAATCCCGAGGGGGGCTTTTAAATCTACATAATATCAAACCATAGCTTTTTTTTTATTTCTTTAATAACAAGGCGTATTCAGTTCTGTGATGTGTTTCTCACATGCCTAATTACTGAGATATGAATTATCTTTCGTCCTTAGCAATTTAGTAAATAAATCTCAAGGGAGCTCATTTGAAGCGGGAAATAGGCTGTATTTCTAATTGGAAAAAAAAAAAAACACCATGTAAAATAAAAAATAAAAAACACCCTATAGAGGAGATATGTAACCGAATCAGTCATGTAAGGCAGGAAATCAAAGCATCATACCAGCTGGTTTACTCAGACGAACATCTTTGGTCTTTGGACAAACAGAGAGATAACCAGGCAACATGAACACATGTACCACTGGTTGTTTACAAACTTGAAAGGGAAGATGAGGATCAATAAAATAACGTTCTCCCAAGAAAAGGATCAATGTAAGTGAGAGAGTTAAGAGTTAATTTGCAACGCAACCGTGTTAGCATGTATGATAGACAGAGAGGAGAGAGACATTCAGTGCATCAAAGAGTCAGAAAGAGAGAGAGAGAGTGGGAGAGAGGGAGAGAGAGAGAGAGAGAGAGAGAGAGAGAGAGAGAGAGAGAGAGAGAGAGAGAGAGAGCAGAGGAGCCCTACAGGGCGGTTATTCTGAGTTCTCTCTTCTGAGCAGGCGATGGCCAGCCCTGCAGGTACTCCTCTCCCCGGGCTGAGACCATTCCAGACAGACTGCAGTAATTTACATTGACAAAGCTGTCAGAGGAGAGGTGGCCTCCCGCATGGTGATGGATGCCGACCTGGGAGGAAGAAGAGTGGAGGAGGAGGAGGAGGAGGAGGAGAGGAGGGGGGGGGGGGGGGGGTGGCTCTTTAGGCCATCGCCCGATTGCGCCACATTGTCACGTCAAACTTCAGAGAGATAAGCAAAGAACAATGGCAGGACAAAGACAGGCATCTGATATCAGGCGTATTATTTAAGGTATACTAAGCAGATACAGTAATGCTGCTATGGTAAGAGCGTGATCAAATTAATGCATGTTTATATTTTTCCCTCCAATATTTTGTCAATAAACAAGTTTCCCTCTCTGCAGGAAAGCGATTCGGTGCGAAGTCCAGACGTTCTACCCCTGTGCATTTATAAAGGCTATCGATGAAACCTCTCCGGCCCCTACACCCTTACAGCAAAATGCAATATGAGACACAGCGGGGCGCATCAATATTTCATGCCTCCGTCTGTCTGTCTTCACGTGTGGGGCTTAGTGGAATAACAACATAAAGAAAGGAGAGAGTACAGTGGGAGAGGAAGGAAGCGGAGAACTTGTTACCCTCCCTGCTCTCTCCCGTCCAACTTCCTGTGGCAAGATGTTGCTGATGCTGCATCTCCCACCAGGGCAGGTGCTGCGGTGTCAGGGGGCCCCCGGTGAGCAGCTCCCCGTCCCTGTCACCTCTGCTAACACCGGCCCTCATCAGCAGGGGCCGGCGCCACCTCCACCGCCACCCACTCCTCCTGTCACCTGTCCTCACACACGGGCCAAGGTGACTTTGTTCCCTCTGATGGGAAAATGACAGCTACTGCAGCTATAACGTCCTAAAATCTGGGAGCAACCAGCAGGTTGGCTTTCTCTCTGTCACTCTCCCTCAATCTCCCTCCCTCTCGCCACCTTTCTTTCTGTCGCCATCCCTTCAATCACTCTCGCTATCTCTTCGACTTGTCTCTGCAATTCTTTTTTTTCAAACGCAGCCAACCTTTATTTAACAAGGCAGGTAAATGAACGAACTTTCTTCTCTCTCCATCCAAATCAAATGTGAATTCCTTTTGTCCCGGTTAGGACGTCCCTCAGTAGTGGCAGTTACATTGGTGGGCTGTCAGTGTTAGTTGGGTTGATGCAGACCAATATGGTTCTCTTCAATAAATCCAAGCTGAGGGACATTGGGATTTATCGTCTGGCATAATTTATACCACGCAGTTTCTTTCATCCAATAAATGGTAATTACAGCCCATTAGATACATTCATTTCTCTCCACAATGTATAATAACTGTCCCTCTTCATGTTTGCATTTTACCGCCTCTTGCAAAACTCCAAGAATACACCAAAGGGGAATTCCTCAAGCGTTGAGGTCTGAATTATCTTACCCTACATGTTAGCTCTAGAGTTGCTCGCGATGGAATCTGTGAGATTTCCATGTTTGGTGCAATCGTGTCGAAAATGTTTCATTTGAATTACAGATGGCTCCGGGAGCGTTGTGGCACGACTGAAGTGAGAGTAATTGGTGAAATGTAGATGACACACAATGCTGCGCCCATTAGTGCTGCAACAGATCCGGAAATTGGAGCTGCGTATTTCACTTCTGAATGCTCTCATTCTTGTTGTTTTCATAGCAGACGGGTTTTGTCTTGTATTCTCCCGTTACACATTACGTCTCCAGCTTCTCCGCAGCTTGCATGAAAAATGTCTGCTGTCAACACAGTATGTCTTATGGACAATGGTAGCCAAAATGCTGTTTTGAGTCTCTCCAACCAGCAGCGGGGCCTAAAGACTAATGAAATGGAACACTTGTGCGGATACAGACAAAGGAAGGGCAGAGGAAGAGACACGGGGAAAAAGAGAGAAAAGATATTCATGTTTTCCATTCCCTTGAGCACTGGAGGGATATTGTGCTGAGGCTTCATGCTGAGATAAAAAGAGAGGACCAGATAGCAAACTTTGCTGTCCACCTGCTGTCTTCTCTTGCATTCATCATTAGACAACCTTTTTCTGCAGGCCTCGCTTGCTCGGTCAATTATCAACATCATCCATTTCCCACGTGAGACTAGGTATGGTGAGTGGCTTGGTTAAGCCATCTGGTCCAATACATGTGATCAGGCAGGTATAGATCAAGCAAGCGGTCGCTACCGTACTAAAGGTAATGAAAGCAGCTTGAGAAGAGTCGTTTGGTCATATGGCCTCAGACAAACTTTAAAGTTTACTATTGCTGGAAATATGATATGAACCGTTGCAGGGCTCTTTGAATATCAATTTAGCACAAGCTGTCACTTGTGAGTGTTTTATGGAAAATTTAACTCACATGCCAGTCCAAACAATTCTGTTCAGTTATATCAGAGTGGATGGAGAAGCCATTTGGACAGCTTCTCTGTTTCTCTCGCTCTCACACACACACACACTTAAACACACACACACTTGATGTATTACTCTGTGAGTGATATCTCTGACAACCTCATATTGACTCATTTAGCATCTGCCGTTGTTTTGTGTCTGACTCCGTGCATACCGCCACATATATAGCCGGATCTGCATGCTGTCCATATTTTCACCTCATTTTCAAGATCTTTCCCACCAAGGCCGATGACGGTTATGGCACCATCATTCAAGCACATGTGAGGAGGTAAGCATCTGGTGTACATTCCACCCTGACTGTTAAGTGCTGAATACTTTTTTTTTACAGACAGCGTCTCTGATGGGTAGACCTGAAGACGTTATTTGGCAGTTATCATTTTCTCTTTTTCAAACCTTTTCTTTCCGTCAAACCTGTATCATTTTTCCTCTAGGGGCAATAATAAAACTGTGCTGAAAGATGACTATTATGCTGAAGCATTTCATTTTGTATGTGGTGTATGTGTGTGTGTGCGTGGAATCTGCAGCCTCAGAGGTGTACACATTTAAACCACCAGCTGTGAGAGATCCTTACCTTGTTTTTCGTCTCATTGGGTTCGTCTACGGTGCCATCAGTGACAACCTTCAAATCTAATCAAAACTGTATTTCACAATGAGTTGCTTTGCTGATGATAGCAAAGCAACTCTCCCAACATTTACCGTGCGCTCTTTTAGGACGGGTATGTTTCATTCATGTATCACCTCTAAAAGTTCATTGAGTTTAACCTGATAAATACAGTTTGTTCATTTTGTGCTGATGATGCGAGCGTTGTTTAGCATGTGCCATTTTGTGATTTTGAAATAAATGAAGCCGTTCCTGGTTTAATTCATGTGCTTATTCGCTCCAGAGGTTCATACAGAGCTCCATCTTCATCTATTCACAATAAAAAGCCTTTAATGTAGGCTCTATGTATTCACAGTGAAAGAAAGACAGTGAATTGCAGCAGATTTGGATTGCTAAACGTTAAAATAAGATATACCACATTCTTTCTGGTTGAGGAGGATTTGGTGTCTCTCTTTGTTTAGGTAACTCTCGTTTTTCCTGCACTAGACGTGGAACACGTACACCGTCTGGATGGTTTATTTTCATGGAGAACCAAATGTTTGGAGCATTGGGTCTTTGAAGATTAAACAGCAATTCAATTGCTCCGAATTGTTCATTTTCCTTGTAACGTGACGGTTATTCTTTTAGGCTGATCTTTATTATTACCATATTTTTTTATTGTGCTCATTACTTTTGAGGACTGATAAGTGCATTCCTTTCCCTTCTCCCCTTTTGTGCTTTATCCGTGAGTTTTAAACCAGGAGCTAGAAATCAAGTATGTCTTTGTTCATTGTTCATTTTGAAGGCAGACTTTCCAGGCTTGTCCCTCTAAGCAGTGATATTGTAGAAGTAGGAGATATTCTGCTCTGCTTAGCAGGTTCATGAATACTGAATGGCATTGTAAAGATCAAGACCGGGATGAATGTGGTGTTCCAGTCGGCATGCTGGAGAGGAGTGTGGATGACGCTGTGGCAACCGCATTGTATCATTATTACCATGCAGTGATGGGTGGGGTGAATGAAATGACAATCAGCCATTAGCATGTTGTCAGGCAGAGTGTTATAGGTGTGTATTCATCATTCAGTCTTCTTCCTTATTTAATCTGCCATCGTTTTAAATGTGCTACTACTTGTTTTTTTTGTTTGTTTTGCTATTACTACTACTAGAGACTTGTTTTTCAAGTTTGAATAACTTTGATAGCAGTTTATGCCACAGAGTCAAACTGTGCAATGTGTTCAGTAGTCAAATCCTCCTTTAGAGGGAGCAATTTGGCTGTCATACTTTTTTCGTTTGAAGTGCCCAACAACTAGAGATGTAAGGGGATAACACGTCTGGTATACTGTCTGGTCCTCCATATAGAGCCTTCTCCTTGTCCTTCATCTTTGTTTGGAATCCTTGAGACTGTTCTGGGTAAATGAGGTTCATGACCCTGGGTTTCTGCACGGCCAAGTTCTCCCCGCGCTTCCTCATGGTTGAGGGGAAAGAGGCTGGCGCTCAGACGGAAAGCACTCTCAGCAGACGGTTTGGTAATTACACACTGGAAACCAATCAGCTTGAACACGGCTCCTTAATTAGCAGAACAAAACAATAGTGCATGGATTGGAGGGCCCCGGGGGTCACACGCTCCCCTCAGGTATCCCACGGTGTTACACTTTAAATAGGCTTGATTCACTTTGGTTACTCTCTCACCCTCCGCACGCCCGATCCATACCTGCAGGCTCCCAATGATCAAAGATAGATCACAGCGCAAGTAAAAGGAGCCGCCGTGGAGATGAAGGACCCGGGTCCCATTGGATGTGACAGAGAGATACACTTTAAAAGGTACCACTGTCTGATAGATAGACTGGATGAGCATTTTGGACCTGTCTTCGCGGATGCAAATGGAAGGAAGAGAGGTCGCCTGATCCATCCTAATCAACCTCACGGCACAAAGGTATCCATTAGTAAACAAGAGGAAGAGCCGCTCTACGACAAACAGCTCGGCCATAATTAGCATGTAGAGCATCAGGTGGTGGACAAAGCCTCTGATAGGGGTCAAGGCAAACAAACCTTCAGGGCCGGCGTGGAGACAAACACTGTGTTTGCATCTTGTCATCGGAGCTCTTCACGTCAGATTGCACCGGCCTGTTCATGTGCTTGTGGCTAGCTCACATTCGATTTGATATTATGTGTTACAGCAAACCGTAAATGCTTCAACCAAAATTGGAAAGTGTGCATTTTAGTTGAAGAATATATACACATCTGCAAGAAATCTTTGTAATATCTCAGAATGGACTCTTTGTATACTTGCAATAGTTATTATAGGAATTACAAATAGTAAGGCAGGTTCCAATTTACTGCGTGACGAGACAGTACATCTTCTTAAGTCAAGAGTCTCCTTTAATAGCTTTATAAAGTGATACTAAATTCTTTACAAACAAAGAAAAATGAAATTCATATGTATCAGATACAGGAGTGAGTATAGCCGCAATGTGAGACGGTGCCGCTGAGATTCAGCACTGCCAAGTATTTCTATTCCCTGCAATTAACCATTAGGTAGAGCGGCCTAGTAACACTTTTTTTCTATGTCTATTAATGTCTTTCTCCAGAGCAAGCCATCGCATGCTGTGTCATTAAAGGTCAGAGTAAATTGGATCCTCAAATGAAGACAGCGTGAAAAAGGCAGCATTTCTTAATAGCCCACGTAAGGATGCCAATAAATGCTCTGATTATTATTAATGATTTTTCCCAGTATTGACTGGGCCTTGTCTTGTTGTTGTCTCGGTCTTGGGTGATCTCCAGCACTCAAACTATAAAAGCAAAGCACTCTACAGCAGCCCAGGGTTATTTCAGACACAGTTATTAATTTAGTTTTTATATAAACAGTATAGCATATAGCACTGGCCAGCGTTGTTTTGCGCCTCAAGATGTGTACTTGGACAATGTGAAGTGTGTGCTTAGTTATATTTAAACACAGTACAGACCTAGAATAAACTGAGGGGAGAGAGAGAAGGTTAATGCCTGTGTTTTGAAGGACAGTAGAATGTTGTTAATGCCTCGACGCCTAAATACTTTATTTTCCACGTCTTAATATTAACCTTATGCACAGACTGAGAAGATATGATCTGATCCACTTGTGAGTTAATATTAATGATATGAAATATGAATGCGGGAGTCTTCGGCAGAAAGAAAATGCATTATTAGTAGAGACATGCAAATATGCAGGTGATTAGCAGCGATCCACATCCAAACTAGAGAAACACCGAAGATCTTCTCCTGGTACAGATGACCAGACTATTCCTGAGAAACCGACACATGGGACTCACCACGAGAATCACTGCGATAATTACTTAAGGAGGATGCATTCGATGGCACAAACTTCCCTGCCTTTATCCCGCACTCGGGCTGGCTGTCATCACCACCCGAAGGTGCCGGAGAGTAGGTGCTGGTAACACTTACGGCACCTTTGAGGACAACAGGACAGAAGCACCTTCCGCCCCTCCCCATCATTTCTCTGCCATATCGACTGCCAACTTGATATTTCAGTTTCTGTTATGTGACATTTGGCTGACTGAACAGAGGTGCCGAGGACAGCCATCACCGAGAGATGAGGCAGAGTGGGAGCAGAAAGGGGGAGATAGAAAGAAGTAGACAGAGGAGGGAGGGGAGGGTTGGAGAGAGAGAGACAAATGTAGCAGATATTGGGCGAGCTGGAGAGATTGAAGGAAAGGAGGAGAGGAAGGGGAGAGAGAGAACTGTCATATCCACCCTTATCACAGCAGTCTGCAGTTTTCCAAATGTCTCTTTTCAAGCGGCAGAGGAGGGTGCATATTAACTGTAATGGTGTGTCTTTGTCCAGGCTCCTGCTAGGCCATTCACATCCCAGCACACTCTCCGCGGGCTAACTCCACCAATGCCGCCACCTACCCCAAACCAATCCCTGTCTCTTCGGGGCACTACAAACGGATGTCTACCCGTTTCGAGCCAAAACCTTTCCGATTCTATCTTTTCAAGATAGAATATAGAGTGCGCCGGAGTAAATTTGTCTTGACTTTGAATGTGTAGCGAGAAGGCCTAATGAACAAAGGCTGACAGAGGGTGGGTGTTGAATACTTTATACAACATCGCAGATCAGGCAGAGTTCAATTTATTAATTCAGAGAGGTGTTGCGAAATTCCCCTAACCGGTGTCATGCATGATCCAAGTGCAAACACTCTCATCGGATAAACCGTCCAACTGTAGCGTCCCTAGCCTACAATAAGTAGCACATCTGAAAGCTGTGAGTGATAACCTTGAAATTCAGCTTCCCGAGAGCTGAGATCTTTTGGATGTAATACCGAAAGAAACGTGAGGCACATAAAACCTTCTATGCGTTCAGATAAATAATGAAATTCCAACAGAAGATACGTGTTAGCATCTGTAGTGTGCCAGACAGACATGTTGACTCATGAGTATTAATGTACTGTATGCTCAGGAGATGCGTGTGCGCATGCCGTGGGTATTCAAATATTTTATATGTTTGTCTATGTGATTTGCTAGGAGAGGCTGAAACTAGCACTTGTTTTTGTCATTGCCTTGCCATTATAAAATCCATTGCGGCAACAGGGTTGTATGGTGTGTATAAAGGAAGTATTTTTACTCGAGCATAGTTATTAAGTACAGTAGACACATATTTGAACATCTATTTTTCTCAAAGGACCTTGCTTGATACTTTAATGAAAAAGGTACAGCACTCACCTTGTACACCCACTTCATAAAAATGTGCAAGAAAAATATAGTGTACTTTTGAAAACTGAGAACATTTCATATCAAACTTCCAAACTTCAATACAGAGTGCCAGCATCCTTGTTGGAGGGTCGCAGATCAAGACACTCACTCTGTACCAAGTTTATGTTTTATGAGTTAATGCTACAATATTCAACTTTTTGCCTTGAGGCAGCAAAGTGTATTGTGAGTCCTGTCCTTGTCTCCTTCTGTTGGGCAAGTTCCCGCCCCAACACTTGTCAGTCATCTTGATGAGCTGTCTACTTTGAAACAGCCATCTAGTCATCTAGCCCGAGGGCCGAGGTAACTGGAATCCATTAAACCCACAACAGGTGCTGAAGAAGCAAACAGCAAACGTGGACAATCGGCAATAAAAAAAAAGAAGCAATGCCACAATGTTCAACAGGCCTTGTCTGCAGCTTGTTTAGCTTCGCTGTACTTGTGTTTCTTACCGCTTTCCTGCTAGCGGTGTTGTTTTCGATGACTTCCCCGTATTGTGATTGCTTTTGCTAGACGCAGCTTTAAGGAAAATCTTGCCAGTGATGACCACTTAATCGTACATATTAGTTTCCGAGACGACTGAGACGACTGAAACATGAAAGCAGGAAACGTGAGAGCATGAGACATGAAAAAGAAAGCTAGACATATTGTCAATTGTATTACTTGATATTATCTGCCTGGCACACCACGGGGGGTCCAGAGGAAACAGTCGCTTTCTATGATGTCAACATAGAGGCGGGTACACAACAGGAGTTTAGCAGTGATCGCCCTCCCAGCCAGCGTTGAAAAATGAAACCAGGGAAGGTGATGCCGTTATCCGACACGTGGATTCAAATAAAGCAAACTTGACCTCCACTGCTTCAAAAGGTTCTCTGTATCGTTACATCAGCATGACAATATGTATTTATTTACCATTGATAAGTAACATGGCGATATCACACGCTTTCCCCCCTATACAGCTCAGAGTGTAACATCGACCTTCACAATTGTTAAGCAGCCATGCTCCAGGGATCCCGAACAAAAGCGTTCCTTATCCAGTCGAGATATCGTCCTTCCGTTACTCCTTCACTTGGCCACCTACGCTACGATGCTACGAGGGGAGACAGGACCATTACAATGGGCCTATTTTGACTTCTCTTCATGACACTAGTGGGTGTAGTTTATATATTAAGCTTTTACTAAAGCCTGTTGGCAAGACACCGAAAGCATCCTTCCCTGAAAGAAAGCTTTTAGAAACCGATCCTGCTGGGCTTTTATAGCAGATATATTCAACCACTCTATCTCAAGATTGATGTTTACGTCAGTCATTGAGTTTCTTCTTCTGCTGGCGCTGGCCACAAATTGCCTAAACCAACAACAATGCCAGGACATCCACACATTTTGACCCCATCCCCAAGAGAGAGGAGAATACCACGCCTAAGAAGCACCATAGTATTTGTAAAAGCTAGGTTACAAAGCAAACAAAAGGAATGATGAACCTAAGTGCTTCGGAGGGTTGGGACCAGGCTAGTGTGGTTAGTACTTTATGAGACGGCCCTTTTTTTGTAGACTAGTTTATTTTTGGTGGATAAATAGGACACTTGTTTGTCTCTTCCAGATATTTCTCAATCCAGAAATGAAGCTGGGCAGGACGCCCAGTCTTGGTTAAAAATGTTCCCACGGTGTCACTGGGTGTGGGGGCCAAAATGTGAACTTGCTTTCATATTGTACTGTCATGTATCTTTCCTTCCTTGAATAAAAATATGTTAAAAAAAAAAGAAGAAAAAAAAGACACTTTAGGGAGACAGGAATCGGATACAGTCATTCAGTGAGAAGTGATATCAAGGCTATACATACTGGATTTGGTTTTGATTGTTTTTAATACATTTGAGTGTCTTTTAATCTTATTTAGTTTTAATGAGGATACTTAATTTTTCCAAATACCTTACTTCAAATTAAAAGCCCAAACAGTGACATGTGAAGCTCTTAGAGTCGGCTGCTTATAGGTGCATGCCCACATTTTTTTTTTGTGTGATTTGTTACAGATCAGTGTTAACTAAACTGAACTGTCTGAACCCCAAACAGTATATACTGTGTATACAGCGTTGTCAGATGACAACAACACTTTTTGGCATTTTAAATAAATAAAAAATATGACTGTTTACTGTTACAAGTTTCTGTGTCTTCTTCTGTCTTTTACTGTGGGTTCTCCAGTCACCATGCCACTAAGGTTCAATCAAGACTGTACTAGTCTAACAGCCACAAATACAGGTAACTCCAACGACTGAGTGAATGGGGAAAAGTGATGGGCGAGTAGTGAGTAGTGTAATGAATTACTATTTCAATTTCAGTAATAATATTACAGATACCAATCAGAGAAATAAATCGTTATTACTTTACTTTTGTTACCACGTCTTCATAGCTGAATTTAATAAACCAATCACCATCCTGGATTTATTTTCGTCATAAGTAAAGGACACCTCACGCGCGCCACACACTGGGATTGAAGATGGATACGTTTACTTTCAGCAGCTGGAAGTATGCCCACTACTTTGATTTTGTTCACATGAAAGACACCAAAAATACTGTTGTCAATTATAAACTACGCGCGGGTACTTTAAGGTACGTTAAGCTGCGCAATATTGGTTATTAGTCACATTAATCGCGCACCGGCGAGGAGGTGTTTTGAAGGTAAGAGGAAACAATCTGTTTTTATTTGGAGAAGGGCCCCCAAGTAATATAACCGTTACTGTAACGAATTACTTCTCCCAGCAAGTGATAAAGTAATATTATTACTTTTGAAATGAGTAACGAGTAAAGAGGAATAGAGTAAATATTTTCAGTAATGAGCCCAATATGGGGAATATGATGCATACTGAAAGCATGGATATGGACGCCCTGCCGTGGCACGTGTGTGTGTGTGTGTGTGTGCACGCGCGCGCGCGTGTGTAGTGTGTAGGGGGACTTTACTAGACTTTCCTTGTATTTCCTTGTATAGACTTAGAATTTAACAATATGGAATACACACAGATAATTTCCTTGTTGTTTCTGCTAGCTAACTATAGACTAGTATCTGGCCAATCATCAGTCATTTGCCCATTAGCTTCTGCAGCTAGCTAGTTGTTGCGTGTTAACATTAACATCAGTTGCTTTGCTAGTAGTTTTCTGGCTAGCTCGCTACCCAACAAAGCCCAAAACTAGCATATTTAGGTTAACTGAGCTGATCTCAAGCTAAAGGAGCCCAAGACAAGAGCTTACGGAGTACTTTGTGTAACTGTAACATTATAAGATACCGCAATATCCGTGGCAGTTCAGTTCACTTCATTGTATTAACCGCTAGTAAGAGACACTAAGAAACTCTTAGCCAGCCTGACTGTAATGTGACGGTTGTGACATACACCCTGGTCCTGGAGGTGAGTGTATCTGAGGAGTTTCTTTCCACGTCAGCTGTTCTTTATAGAGCCGTGGTGGAGGGCTCCTCTGTGACCCTCGGTGTCATCGCTTGACACCGGACTCCAGTCGGGGCTGCGTCTTGTCTGTCGGTCTGGCGGGCGCGGTGCGACAGATTAGCATGATCAAGGTCAGCCTGAGTGTGCTGACCCGCCTGAGTCACAGCAGAGGTGGATGGGTGCACCTGCTTGGCCCCCCTGCAGATTGATTTAATTAAGGATATGGGTGCGCATGTGTTCCCGCGGTATTATAGACTCCAAAGGGGAACACCAACAGGAGAGGGAATAGGAAAGAAGAGAGAAGAGAAGCCCTAGGCAATCAGAAGGAGAGTGCTGGGGAATTGATGAATGAGTTTTTAATCTGCATAGAAATAGCTGGGTTAAGAAATTGAACTGTGGTCTTCGCGGCCTGGGCTGATGTATGAGATTGCCGCCGGATCCCCATGCAACACACACACTCCCAGTTCATTAGAATATGTTTGTCCTTCCAACACTGACCTTATTCTCGGCCTTAATTAAATGCTCCAGACTAACACCACCCTTAATGACTTCCCTGTCTAAGCATAGCCTCACTGACTTGCAGGTGTGTGCCTACGCATGTGAATTCACCAGCGTACATGTACACGTACAAATTTGTGCGCGCGTGCACGGAGGCGAGCGCAGGGGTTGAGTGGTGTGCGCTACCTGTATCTACTGCGCGACGGCGATATTTATCTTGGTGTGTAATCGGCGTGTTTGTCAACATGTCCGCGTGTGTGTGAAAAATCCCAGCCGCACACCAGCTCGTTCTAGCCTCTTTATTTCATTAACCCTGTAATTGCATCGCAGGTGAGTTAAGGCTTCTCCAGTCACTGTGGAGACTCTTTTTTTTTTTATGAACCGCCAAAAACATCTGATTAAAAGGAGGTGCGCAAAACGTCAGAGCGGAGGGTGGAGGGAGGCTACTTAATGAGATTTTTAACCCACTAATTCAATAGTGAAAAGTAAACAGTAAAGGAGCAGGGGAAGAGAGAGAGAGAGAGAGAGAGAAAAACGCTGGGGGCAAAGCTGGCTGGCTAGGGAACATGCACACAATCACTCTTACATTAGCTACGTGCGTGCCATTATTCTACACCACAAAACCAAGTGAGGATTAGTGTGCACATGTTTCATTTCTCTCTATTCCTCACAGGGGCCCCTCCTCTCCCTCCCACCTAGCTTTAATCCATCAACCTGAAGACTAATCCTTTTGAACATTCAAAGCGAGAGCGAGGAAGGCGGCAACATGATCAATTACAGACTCTTAGCTGCTGTCTCAGTCTACTACGTCATGCAAACATTGTTACAAACACTCCCCAACATTCATTTTGTTGCCACTGCTTGTCTTAATTTGTCTGCTCTTTCTACCTTTTCTCTTTTCAATTTCAATCTTTATAATGGGAATAGCGCTTTTGTTGTTATAAATTCTGCGCCGTATGGAGCGCTTTTGTATGAAAAAGGTGTTTTCACCACCCTGAGTTTGCCAGTGGCATACTTTATTTTTCAAGCAAAAAAAAAAAAAGATCTGCAAATCCAAAGTCTTCAGAATGTGGAGCCAAGTAAGTTTTCTGCTTTTTTCTTTACACAAGCAAGCAAAAGACTTATGTTTGACATGAAGGCATACCTGTGTAATGTCTACTGATGTAGTGATTCGTCACGTCTTTGCCTTGCTCCTCAACAAAATACCCTGACTCTTTGCACAGTCTCTCATTATCCTATCTATTGGAGGCTGGTTGTGTAGGGTTGGGGGCTCCAGAGTTAATTCCTCTGCTGTGTTACCATAGCCTGGCCTTTTTCTTGTATTGTTTCTCTGTGGCCTACATAATGGCCAGTGTTCTGTTGAAAGGGATCCTGAGGGGGGACTCTAATAACCCAGATAGATAGCGCTGTTACATTTCTATCTCAGGGCACTCTGTCTTTGCCTGCCAGCATCCAGGTGCCTTACTCATAGCATTCACAGCGCTTCCTCTGCCATGTAAATAACATCTATCACCTGGAGAACAGGTAGAAACGTGGAGTTGGGGGGGAGGGCAGCTGAAACGGGACAGAACCCGGTTTCTGTCAGATTACACATAAACACTGCATGCATGTTTTTTTCAGTGAGGTGATCACGTTTTTCATGAAAAATTCAACTTTTCAGGAACAGCCTTGTTTATAACTTCATGAATGTATTTTGGCTTTATCTAATGATATAATATCTAATAACTGGTTTTTAAAAAGGTTTCATACGCCCAAGGGCTGTCGAATTTTCTCAACCCATAGAGGAATATGTAACCTCAATTTTAAATCATGGAAGTTAAAACATGAAAATCACCAAATTGTAATTACAAGGTTTTTCACCCAACAGGAACATTGTACAATTTGAAAATTAATTTAATAAGTGTGTGTGTGTGGGTGTGTGGGTGTGTGTGTGTGTGTGTATATAAAACCTTTTTTGGAGATCAAATGTCACACTCATTGTGAAATTTCACATTAATGAAAAATGGTTTGGTGTTGTCGATGGATATATTCATAGGTGTGAAATGGACCATGAATTGCATTAGGCCTCTGTCACTCTCTGGTCAGCCATTGAATCCTTTGTTTTCTCAAGAAAGAAAACAGCTGACTAGATATATCCAATATCTGTGGCCACAGGCGTGTTCAGTCATCTCATCCAATCACACAGCCAGCCGCAAATAGAAAAGCATTACTAATCTTTGATACCTAAACATTCAAATTTAGTACAGAAACGCATAACTCAGCACATCAGTGACAGGTCTTCCAGATTCCACTGATATACAATATTAATAAACTGTGGCCTTTAGTTTTAGTTGTTTCTTTGAACATTGTCATTTATCTATTCTTTTTAGTGCCGGTATTAAAAAGTAGTTTGAAAATATTTCTTTTTCGTTGTCATTTCCAGTCCCGCTTTGAAGATGACAAGCGAATGTCCTTTGTTAGGGACTGATCAAGTATAGCAGTGATCAATTTAGAAGTGACTCACTCCATTCCAATCCAACGTTAACATTCCAACAATGAAATATACCTACTTCAGCTGTCCCGGCGTATCGCCGGCGTGTCAGATGAGATGGGTTTGAGCGGCAATCTGTCGAGGCGGTCTCTGGTGTGCAATTACGACAAGACCACAGGGCCTGTGCTGCCTTGGCAGACAATAGAAGGTGACCTGATTAACCTGCAAATTGACATTAAATATCCAGATTCTGCCGTGGCACATCACCTAATATAATCCAGGGGTTAATTAAGCATTTAACACATGAAATTGCATGTAGAGTCTGTGGAATAGGGTGTTCACTAGGGAGAAGAGATGATAGCCCACGCACAGAAAAACATATATGTACTAAATGGATGCATCTTGCTCTGGGTAGACCTTGGAAGAGGCAATAGCTTGTGGTTTAGAAATGTAGGAAGTAAATATAAGTGGAATCTTCAGACTTCCAGGTTTTTCAAGATTTCCAAGGCGTCTCACGCCCATTACTGAACAGATGAAGGTTTCTTTTCTGTTACTTTCGGCAGTCAGACGTGGTGTGAGCAATAGTTGAAAATGATGAAACTCTGGGGGCTTTGTCTGGCCTGGCATGACGGATGACTCTACCGTGAAAATAGGGCATTGTCCTCTGCTATCATTTATTATGAACGTTGGCCAGGTTTGATGGAGGGAGCCAAGCAGTCGGGAGTGTAGATCATTCATCCAGGATGAGGGGTTGTGCTGGGTGGAGATCTGCTCCTTCACCAACACCAGAGGAGATCCTGTGGACCCGGTTTGAACATGGCTCATACAGACAAACACCCTTCATGCACACTGGCATGTATCACACAATCACTGAATTCATACAGGATGGAAACAGTCACCACTGACTTCACCGCAGGTCAAGCCCTGGACAAGATAGATTCTTTCACATGACCAATTGAGGCAGCTTTCGAATCACCAGTATAATTAACAAGACCATGAAGTGTTGCAGACTTAACAAAAGGTTGCTTCAGTGCTTTTTGAGCCCATGGTCAAAGAAAGGCTTTGCCAGTGTAGCAAATTGTCACACTTCCTCAGAGCTGCTACCACACGCTGGTCATCTTTGAATAGATGTTCGTGTACTGTCAGTTGTTTGCTCAATTTCTGCGAGCTGGAGCTTGGATTTATAGTTACTCCACTGATATGCCAAGGGGATGTGTTTGCTGACTGATTGAGCGAAATAGGGCAAGGTACTCTGTCTCGTATGTCACTCAAGGGTACATTCTGCTAATGTATCTAATGGATCTCTTAATGTCAACATATCTCAGTGGGAGAATGGCGTTCGGTTCGACAAATTGCACTACTACTAGTCAATCACATGTGGCGCTTTTCCCCCCGACCATCACCCCCCCCCCCCCCCCCCATATTCACAAATAATCTCTTACAGCTCACTATAGATTTCCAACCACAATGGCAAACAAAGAGAAAACCGACCACAAGCTTAGTTTTATAACTTCTGTCGGTGTTGAGGTACTCAACAAAAAAAATCGGAATCTATTATTATTTTTTTTTTTGGTTCAGACCGCATGGCATCTGCAGTGCACCTTAATATTTTATTAGGCTGCATGTTTAATGCACAAATCTTGAAATCTGAGCGTTTCTGCCAGTAAAACAATAACCTAGCCATTTGTGATTACACGGAGCCACTCTGCTGCCTGAACAATGCTGAAACTTTCTAAAGCCTTTCAAATAACCTGCTGAGAGTGCACAATCCCCGGCAAACTACGGGCACAGTAACTTCAGAAAGCCTTTTGAATCTGAGGCACCTAACAAAAATAACCAGTAATGACGAATCGACTGAGTGAGGTAGCCAATTATTCTAATCAACGCAATCAAAGCCCTCGCAGAAAATTGCTGTAATGGTAATTGTGTGAGTTCAGCAGTCACTCTTCGTGTGTGTGTGCGTGTGTGTGTGTGCATTAGTATGTATCTGACACTCACTCATAAATATATATATATATGCACCACTCTACCTCTTCTTAAATGTTGCCATTGTATATGTTCAGCAGAAAATATTGGGTATTTATTGAGCCCAGGCACCTTTTCTAATAAATCCCCTTTCATGCAGTGACTATCTATTTTCATGCATCTCTTAGCCAGATGAGCTTGTTTACTTTAATTCCACAATGGTACAGTAAGCACTTTGTCGGAGGCTGCCGCATTACTGGCTAGTGGTGATGGATAGCCACAGTGGCAGACATTTATTAGCATGGCTTTTAGATAGGCCCGTGAGTGCTGCTCTTGACAAAAATAATCCTTGTCAATGGGCAAGACGCTGCCCTCCTTGTGCCAACAGCACAGCACTGCAAACAAGAAATCTCCCCAACCTTAAGAACCTGCAATCAGTGGGGACAGCTTGGATCTCGGTTTTTATCCAGATAAACAAAACATTGCTGGTGAATTGTGCAATTGTATTGTTGAAGCTGTCGCCAACGGCACCGAACGCGTCAATTATTTAGTCTAAGCATGGGCAGAACTGAAATGGAAGCTAAGTTGTCAAAAAGAAATATCGTCTTTTTAAAATACATTTCCAAATAAATGTTGTGTATATTAGATGATTTCTACCAACTCTGCAGTTTACAGACTTTGTTTATATTCTATGATGTTCTGCATGTAATGTACTCTAATGTGAAATCTCCTACTTATACATGTCATATATATGTATTATTACATATTATGTAATATTCTGTATGTAAACAATACACACACAACATATTCAATAATTAATATCATGCAGAGCTGTATTACTGAAAACAAACTGTTCCACACTTTCATCTATTCCTATACGTAGTGTCATGCTCTGCAAGTGTAGCCACGATCAAATTCTTTCATGTTTCAAGCGCTATAAATTTAATGAAATGATAGAAAAAGACCGTTTTCACTGTTGGAATATCTCAAGGTTTTGTTCTTGTGCAAAAGGCAGCTTGGGTTGATTTTTTTTTTTTGAAAGAAAAAATGAGTGGGTGAGTTAGATATTAAACAGCTACTATCAGCTAAAATGAGACATTTATTCATCAAATGATTCCACATTTCACATATGTGCTTATATGAAAAGTAAAAAAGTTTCTCTCGCACTATCTTCCTCTTTGTGCTTTGAATCTGGCAGAAAGAAAGTGTCATGTCGATGTTAAATGCTTCAGAGAGGCGGCTCTTATTGTCAGATAACAGCTTTATTTCATGCCTGGTCTGAAATGGTTCTCAGATTAGATGTACTCTGGGTCACATAATATTCATTTCATAGCTGTGAGCCATCTTGGTTGAATGACTGGCATGTAGCCATTCACAAAAAACTGTATAACTGGCAGTGGCCAATATTTCTTGTTAGATGGATGTTCAGCAATTTTCATGGTTGATGAGAAGTTAGAGAATGAAAGAACATTGCCTCATTTTGTCGTGTGATAATGGTTGAACGTATTTTTTTGGAAATAGAAATATTGACAAATCATGAGTAAATGAAAGTAAAACTTGCTAAACATTTCTCCTAAACTCCAAAATCCTCTCTGGAGCAGTCATGCCACTCATGGATTCATTAGTGTTCCTCCAGACCGTGTTCAGGGTTTGGCACATGAGAGCTATAAGCAGAAGCAGCCAGAAACAGCCAGACAAGACTGCCGCTGGCCATGTGAGGAGGCAGGCACTGAAAGCACATTGTTAAAAAGTAATTATCTTCTCATATAAACCAGGGAAAGGGTAGCAGGAAGCCGTGACGAGATCTCAAATCTAACACAATTGTAATACAGGAAACACATAATGTACAACACAAGTATCAGACTTAAACCCGCCGACGTTACATTTGCTGCCAACAAACTAACATCTTTTTTCCAAGCCCAGGAGAACAAAATTAATGTGAAAAAAGCATGTGCCGCATTAAAGGTCAAAGGGCAATTAAAATTAATTTACCTTGACAAAAAGTAATTTAGACATCAGGTTGATAAATGAATGCCGACTGATTAAGGTAATTAACTAGATATGTTAATGTTCAGTTATCAGTGCGTTGGTTTAAGGAATCAATGTTTCCCCTGAGCAATCTTGAGGGCTGTGACTGCCAATCTGGTTGTCCAGAAACCTTGCGTAACCATAGCTACAGCACCAGAGATGGTATTAGAAGAGGAATGGAGTGCATTAAATTACACATACCTTAGCCTTTACACCCTCTAGTACCGGCAGAGGGTTTTCAACAGAGAACACCATTAAGGAAGACGGGTTCCCCTCAGGGCCTAGTACACTAGATTATTAAAGGTGCTTCTAAAACTGGGCAGTAACAATATTTTTTCTTTCACAGAACATTTTTAGGGACCAATCAAACAATGTAGGATAATGATCATCTCAGGCTGACAGGGCATCTCTTTACCCATAGAGTATTCACTCTATGGCCTTATTTTTCAAGTTTTATCGTTTTTAAACTACTAAACCCACACAGGTAAGTAATATTGCATATTAGGAAGAAGAATATTCTATCTGGTGATTGCAGATGAATGTGGAGCTGCTATTTTATGTATATATGTATCGTATGTATCCTATAATAATCATTATTTTTGAGGTCTTAACATGAATAAAAACCGGCTGGGAGAGAGGCTAATAAAGTAAGAAGACAGCCTGCAGGTCAGCTTCAGGCGTGATGGGAGTCCATTAAAGATCCTCTGCAGAGCTCTAACAGGTAACACAGCCAGCCATATGTCAGGTGCTACTGAATCCACAGCATCTCCTGGATCCCCTAATTATAAAGCTTCCTCTGGTGTGAGCACCACATACCATCGCCATGGTGCATCTGTGGCTTGTACTTCAATTAAATGAAAAGTGCAAGTGTAGGAGATGCACTGGAAGATTGACGTCTCAGCGTGGGGCACCAAAGCCATGTACTACAGTCACAATGGTCAATAGTAGGGATGGGCTCGAATATTCGAATAGTATTTCGAGTATAGTCAGTATTCGAGTAACGTTTGGTATTCAGGTTTTTTTTTTCGGTTTTTTTCCTCCCCAACATGCATAATATTAATATAAACGTTAATTGACTAGGGAACATGTTTAATAGGCTATTAAGTTAACTTTCTTGGACAGAGAAGTTTTTAAAAAAAATACAACGTAAAGTGCTAGTGTGCGCACTGCGCAGGTACTCATTTCAAAAGTAAACATTACTTGCAACATGGCGGCGGCCAAGAGAAGTGGTGTGTGGAAATACTTTGAAAAAGATGACGAGGAGACAGTGCGGTGCAAGTTATGCAATGGTAAACTTGTATTTCATAAAAGTACTAGCTCGATGCTGAACCACATGCGCTTAAAACATAAGGAGAAAACTTTGGAGACAGATGAGAGCCAGCGACATATCACAACGTTTATGCCTGCTGCTACCACGCGCACCTGTGATGACAAGAGGGCGGAAAAGATAAACATACTCATCACGAAAATGGTGACTGGAGACATGCTCCCGCTGTCCTTTGTGGAAGGGGATGGCTCCGTCAACCTGATGGAGTTTGTGGAGCCCGAGTACGAGCCACCAGCACGGAAAACTCAGACAACAATAGTGGAGAACCAAAGTTTCCGCTTGTTTCCAGTCAACCGAGGGACCTCCCGTAATTTGTATTTATTAACCCTAACGTGAACTATAAAGAGAACATGATAAACTTGTTTTCTGTCATTGTTTATTTGCATTAATAGAAAGTAGATATAGTAAGATATGTTCTTAGTAATGTTACAGCCCAACCAGCCGTTTAATAGCCGTTTAGCGCAGCATGAAGCTGGAATGCAAGCTTTCACTTGTTTCCAGTCGGCCACGGACCTCCCCATAACTTAATAATTATTAAAAACATTTTTTTTCGAATAATCGTTCATAAGGTAAGGAGATTAATCAAATATTGATTTTCCTTAAGATGTCCATCCCTAGTCAATAGCCTACTAAAGAATCCATGAAACAACGTTGGACATAGAGCCCCTGAAATCCTACAATCCCAATCTATTGGATTTTCTATCTGCTCCGGATCAGTCTCAACCCCATCATTTTGAAACTCCATCCTTCCTGCCTGCTCAGAATGTTTGAAGACTGTGATTGATTGTATTTGATGGGAGTGTGTGCAGAAAAGCAACCTTGCGAGTGCAGAAAACACTTGGACGCTTTTGAGTGGAGAGATCCAAGGACAGTTAACTTCACAACCACTGATGAATGCAAGAAAAGAAAAGAAACAATGCTGCCCCTCCTTTGTCACACTCTAGATGTCTGTCTCTTCTTGTGCAATCCAGTTTGGACGTCCTTTGAACTCCTCTTTCATCCCGGTCAAAGACAACATACATTGAGAGAATCTTAAAGGGTAGAATACAGCAGTGAATTAACAGGGCACGGCTGGCCAGCACAACAGCGACGGCGCAATGTGTGGGTTGCTACCAAGTAAAATGAAACATGCACCTTTTGAGACTTTGTTTCAATGTCCTATCATTTTGTAAAACCAATATTTCTCCACTCAGGCTTTTGGCTACAATCACTGTCCTCTTCAACCTCGACAAGACTCTGACGCTGTTTCATCATGCATGACATTTATTCATCCAGTTAGAGGCGAAACAGCAGGGAGGGCAACTGGTAATTTGTTAAATATGCTGTATGATGTGAGGAGAGGAAAGAGGCAGGAGTAATTCTAGCCACGGGGTCAGCTGGGTAAGAGAAGTGCAAGAGAGAAGGGATCCACTGATATTCACAAATACCTACAACATGTTCAATACACACACTTCAACCAACACCTGTAACAGAGTGTGAGCATATAGAGCTCTACGCACTAGCTGACAGTTTCCCGCAGTGGGCATATTTATTGTAAGCAGAACTTATTTGATGACACTTTTGTGAAGTAGAAGTAAGAGCACATACTTGTCAAGGAAATTACTCAAATTAAAAAAAACCTAAAAAAAACCTGTGGTATGTGTGTTCTTCCAGCACAGTTTGTGAAAATGCTTCTATTTTTGCTCATAGCAACATAGCTTCCGTACATGACAGGTCCTGTGGTACTCAGTGTTCTTGAACGAAAATAACAGTAGGAGAAAGACAAAGTAAGACAAAACGCACACATCAGAAAACACAGTCCGTCTATGGAGTGAATATGATGCCAGTACAACTTACAAATGTTTTACAAAATGTTTTACAGTTACAAAAAGTGTGCACAGCAAAAAAGATTTGTGCACAGTTGCCTCCAGAGCTCATAACCAATCAGTGAGCAGCAATGTTAGGCACGACCACTGGAGCATAAGTGAAGGTCTACAGCGCAAGTATGGCGGACTGACTGATAACAGATACTATGGTTTAATAATTTCTACTCGGCATGGATACATTTTCATTAGATATGATCACCTCCTGTGTTTCCGCCATACTTGCACGAACGTCCAGTTGCGCTGTGCATAACGTTGCTGCTCACTGATTGGTTATGAGCTCTGGAGGCAACTTCATTTTGATTGGTGCATACGCGTGTGGATTTCTTTCCTCATGGTACACGGAAATATAGTGCCAAAACCATGTGAAGTTTTGTGTCTCCACAACTTGAGATCCACACATGCGTGCATATTGACAAATGCATATTCAAGACAAGATTTGTACTTATTTTTTTGCCGTGCACACATTTTTTTTTTTTTTACATTTGTGACATTTGTGGGGGAAAAAACACTTGTAAATTGTGATTGCTGTGCACAAAAATTCATTCACATTTGTGACTGTCTAAAATCCAGTCCTCAAGGAACCCCTGTCCTGGAGGTTTTAGCTCCAGCCTTTAGCTCAGGCACAGCTGAACGAATTAGAGGCTTCAGGTTTTCCATCAAACTTTAATTGGTTCAGGTGTGCCTGAGTAGGGCTGGAGCTAAAACCTCCAGGACAGGGGTTCCTTGAGGACTGGATTAAGAACCACTGGTCTAAAAACATTTGTATTGGCATCATATTCACTCCATACCCTCATCATTACTCCACAATGTTCTTTAAAGCAGTGCCCCCACAGAGGTTGTTTTAATCTTATTAATCTGATTGAGTGTTTGAAATGGACAGGTCTGTTTAGCTCCCCTCATTGTAAGATATTGTCTCTCAACATGTTCAAGAGCATCCTTATCTCACTCTGCCTCTGAGGCACGAAAAACCCTGACTTCCAATCTTTGACGATGTTAACATTTACACCTACACAGTCCTAAAACTTTGACGTTTACAACTAATCCTCAAAGGGAAGTGAAATTATCTTAGTGCCCAGGGTGCACAGACGGACAGCGCAGGGGAACAAATGCACTGCTCCTCTGTGTTGTGGGCAGATAACACAGCAGGCCTACAGTATCTGCACCACGCGGCGCTCAGATAAGATTTCAATATGATTACTTCATATCAGTCACCGCTGATCAGCTGTTAGGCCTGTCCAAGGAGACAAAACACACATCATAATCATTTCTGAACCCACCGGCTCCTCGCAGCATCATACGTTTAGAAGAACTCGCTGCTTTACGGCTGATGAAATTACTGCTGCTGCATCAATTATTTTGACTTGCTTGGCTAGCAGAGATACTCACAGGTTTCTAATACAGCACATATTCAGCTGCGTGGATTAATTTACACTTGAATTCCCGTGAAGAAATGCTGAATGGGTAAAATAACACTGTTTTATACAGCATGAGGTGGTTCCCTCATAGAGATGCGGTTGCACATTTCGTTGAATCAATAATAATGTAAAAGGGTATTCAAACATTGACTATCAAAACAAGAACATTGTGAACCATAAATGTTTTGCACACACACACACACACACACATTGCATTTCTTGGCTGAATCTTATCTAGTAGCACATTATCATTTGACCCAATTGGAGTGTTTTTCTGACCTACTTATTAGGTTGATCCTCCAGGGTTTGGCCTTTTTGCACTTGTTAAGTGTGTACAATGGCATACTCCTTTGATGTGCGAGTATTGATTGTACTGATACAAGACTCTGGGCTGGCCTATAGCATCGATTTGAAAAAGCTGTCTACATTCTGCCTCGTCTCCAACTTGATAAAAAACCTACTTTGCAATGAGCTCCCAGAATGAACACCAAGTTCAAAGACACATGGAAAATAATCAGTAAAAAACAGTAAAAAAAATAAAAATGTGAGAATCAGAATCTGTCTGCATATCATTCCTTATGTTTCAATATGGTATCACTGCTGCTGATCTGTAGAGCAATACTTTCCATTTCCCTATTACTATCCCCCCCAGGAGGAAAGGCTACGATAAATCTCCAGATTGTGAGCACTTTTGATTCGCGGTCCGGAGACAGCTGTTGTCATCCCTGACTGGGTCTGCCGTGGTGTGCTAGATTTAAACCTGCCTGTTCATTCAAAGGTCATTAGGTCGTTTCACATCAGCAGGTAATGGAGTTGACAGGGTTCATCTGAGCTGTGTTCTTAAAGGCCCGAGGGCCCCTGAGTGAGTCCACATCTTCTGCAAACCAGCAGCCAAATACATCCTCGCAGCGCCGTGGTTCGGAGATAAGTGAGGCTACCGCTGGGTGCAAATTCAATTGTTTATGCACCAGCGTAAGGGCGACGTGGGTGTGCGTGCTGTTTGCTAGTGGCAAAGGTTAGTGTTTGTATCGGATTACAAATCTGCCACTACTACAATGGGGGGGGGGGGAGTAAATGTGACGAAATGATGCTCGGATGTGAAAGAAGACACAGTAACGGCAGAGACTCTGTGACGCGCTTCAGCCTGCATTTGAACAAGGTGTCGTGAAAAATGCATGAAAAATCCACGGTGAATGAATGAGCCGAATCTCATAATAATTTAGATATGAATTATCCTCAAAAGATCAGTTTTACTATTATTGTTGGAAGAAATGAAAGATTTAAGCAATCTGTCTGCACTTTCAAGTGTATGGGCACAGTGGGGAGTGGGCATTCAGAACCTGATGAGAGATTATAATGATGCTGCTCCAACTACGACATCCGGAGGGGCTGAATACCCAATTAAAATAGTCTCTCTCTCTCTCTCTCTCTCTCTCTCTCTCTCTCTCTCTCTCTCTCTCTCTCTCTCTCTCTCTCTCTCTCTCTCTCTCTCTCTCTCTCTCTCTCTCTCTCTCTCTCTCTCTCATGTGTGGTAATTACTGGAAACCCTGCATGTAAATTGTCAAGATTATGCCCCCTGGAGACATGACACACAACAACCCACCAAATATCACCGCTGCTCTTATAATCCTCATCCTTCTCTGCACAGGTCCGAGTTGTAATCCATCATACTGTGAGTTTGACAAAGCAAACGCCACCTTTTAACGTCACGGTACCGCATGGCCACAGCCAGCGACACAGGAAGTTGCTTAATCCCTTGAATCTTTTGTTGCGGTCCATTAGCTCAACTCAAACAGCAGTTGTAATTTGATGGTAATTGTTACAGCGCCCATCACAACCATTACTAAGAGTACATGTAATTCACAACATGAAAGGTTGCTGTATCAAAACAAACCTGGATCAGCGGTTGACACCCCGGAAAGGGCAAGTGAGCTAAGCTGATTGGTGGTACAATAAGAGTGAGAGCTATACTTTATTTCCTGACCTTTCGCTGCTTGCCTTCACGCTTTCTCCCTGCTGTCAGTATCGCTGATCAGCTGCACGGGCTGTGTACAGGCCAGGTCCCAGAGCCAGTCCAAATCATCTCAACACCCAATCCATCTCTATAAAATTCTCATCCCCGAGCCCCAGCTTTTTCATCTTCACACCCGGATAATGCATTGGATCTGGCAGAGCGGTCCAGCACAGTGGACACTTCCTTTTCATGAATATATGTATGTGTTATAATAGGAGAGGGGCGGCTTTGCATTCACTCAGTCAGGTATCTCTCACATGGTAACGGAATTCATCAAACTCCCAAGTCACTTCTCGTGTCGTCTTATTTGTGTGAATCTGGTGTTAACTATCCTTTTGTGTGCTGCAGTCACATTGCATTCACTCCTTCGACGTGTCGTGGATCCTGGCAGCGGTTCTCCCTGTCTCCGCCCACCGACCTCGTTTCCCCGCCTCCCGCTGGTCACCTGTTCCTGCCCAGCCTATCAGAGGATTCCCTCAATTCCAGCCTCCACACCTGAATGCGATTTAGTATAAGTAGAGATCTGTTCCTGCAATTCCCTGCCAGAATGTTTTTAGCTTGCGTAGACGGGAATAGCCTGAGTCAGACCTGTTATTTGCCAACCTGTTTCTGGACCGGTGCCTGTTTTCTGACACCTTTTTGCCTGATACAACAAACCTCTTCCAGACTCGTTCTGTCCAAGCAGCATCTCTATTTAACTGAATGACCTCAAATAACCGTACTCATTGGTGGGGTGTAGGTAGTTTTAACCTGTAGAACAAACGATCATTTTGTCATATATGATTTTGTTTGAGGATGAGTCTGCACTAAATTCTGGAAATTAAATAGCTCCTCCACTTCAGCAATGCACTGTGCCTTCAAGTTCATAGAGAATGAAACTATCTCAGAAAATTTCTGAGGATTTACTTCAGAGTGGAAGAAAACATAAGAGGAACCTAAAGAGAGACCCAGCGAACGCCGTGCAGAAAGTCAGTTTTTTTTCCCGATCTGAAAATGGCACAAAACCACCTGCCGAAAGTCAATTAACATAACCCTGACATAGACCAACACAACAGAGAGATACAAACAGCAAATTTAAATTCAGGGAACCTGCAGGCATTCAGATAAAGTTGGCGTCAGAAGGTGCACAATTTACCGGCAAATAGAAAAAGTATGGATAAAGACATCCATGTGAGACATTTTTTTTACTTGCGGTAAGGTAGAAGCTGATCTTTATTCTAAATAAGTTGAAATCGGACTTCTGTGGATAACTTTAGTAATGAATTCCAACCAAACTTTTCAGATGAATAATATTTCTCTTCTTTTTATTTCTTAAAGATATTTGGTCTTTTGATCAAATCATTCCTCACATCATATCAAGGTATGGAATAAATGTGAACTGTAACTATTAGACTACTGGATCAAAAGTTCAGAAGAAACTTATTTCCTGTATTTGTCAGTGAAGTAATTATTACCACCTCATGATGATAATGATGAGTTTTAATAATACCTTTGAACCTTACAGTTAATGGTAATCACAGTTTCTCCTGCATAACGGCACCTGTGATGGCTGCCGTCATTGGAATCATGCAGTGAAAAATACATGGCTCCTTGACTCTGTCTCTGCCAAATGGCTACCTGGACAACAATTTACCTTTCAAGTCCTGATTGCAGCGGTACGACCCTCACTGTGCTTCCATTGTGTCCCTGTTATAATGGCCATTTGGAAAGTGCTCGGGAGCCATTATGTCCTTGGGAGGTTGCTTTAGCTCCACTGGAGATGTGTTTGAGCATTATCTGCAGCCCCCATTTGAGAGCAGACCCCTCACTGCCCCTTACCGGGTCACTGCGTTTTTTCTTAATTGATTTCTTCTGTCAATAAGAATTGAGAATTTTGAAAATCTATCTTCCCTAGCCAGAAAATAACCCCGGGAGCCAGGTAGAGAAACGGGTCATTAGAAATGATTTACCCTCTTGACCCCCGTGCCTACCTCTACGGGCCCAACCCTTCTTCAAAGACATTCATAACCCTGATCTATTCAGAGTGCTGCCTCAAGGACATGCCAGATGATCTAACCACATTGGCTAATTGAATCATACTACGTAGGAGGGTGGGAGAAATGTAGCCATAGCCAGCTGTCAAATTACATTAGCCTTTAGTGTGGTCAGCTAAGTGTACTTCGGGCCACTGTGTCTATTTATTCCCTTTAAAATGTGTGAATAGACGACTTGGAGTCAGAACCCCCAAGCCTTCTTGTCACAAAGCTATTTGCAAAAATTTTTCTAACTCTCTCTAAAGACTTTAAGATGTCTTGCTATGCATTTGCAGCTTATGAAAAAGGCCAACCACAGTCCTGTTACGTCTGGGCAGTGGCCGTATCCCCTGGCTGGTCTCCTGTTAATATAAAATGGAGCCAAACTTTGCGGCCACTCTAAAAAAAAAAGATTTAAAAAAAAGCCCTTATACTTAAATGAGGCACACTCTATAAAGGTCATGAAATCAGAGGAGCATGGCCTTGCTGTGATGGGTTTTCTTACAATATCCACTTTGACAAGTGTTGCTGTCCCATGAGTAACACGTCATGGCGTGATAAAGTAACTAGGCAGATTTGCTGTGCGCCTGACTGTCCTGTCCGGGATACTGTGTGAAAAGCCTATGTGACATGTGCTCCCTGCTGGGGGCTGAGAAGGGATGCTCTGGATTCACCATGAATTTATGTTCTCACACATGATCACTGTCAGGGTTTGTTGGAGGAAGAGGCGGCCCCCGGATCTTATTGGCGGCCGCTGCTTCCTTTTATTATCACCATGGAACACTGTTCAATCTTACTTGCTTCCTCTATCTGTTTTATGGTGCTGTAATACCGTGACCATGATCGCTAGTTATTGCTTTGATTAAGAGAATGCAGTTTATACACACACACACACACACACCACCTTGGACTGTCAGACTGGCTGAACCCTGCTGATCTGCACGTGGACACTAATAGTTATTCCTGTTATCTATCATCTTAGTTGTACTTCACACATCTGTGTATATGCCATTGGGACTACGCTGCAACAATTCTTCAACCCCTGAATGTATACTCGTAGTGTTTATGCTCCTGTATAGCTTATCTCAACGTGTTAGCATCCCTCTGGTGCGTCACTTCCAATTAACTACGACAAATTCCTCGCTTGCCCGTTGGACTCGGAGAAATACGGCAATTCCTATTCTGATTTAGATAAGTAACGTGGTCAAATTTCAATGGTAATAGTTTGTCAGACATGGCTGCTTCGTTAGTTTGACGTGCAATTTATTTGAAGAGATGGATGGAAATTGATTATATTACAACCTTGATTCTGAGGGACACGCACAACTACTGTTCATAAGGTTCCAATGCAGAGAATGAGCTGCCTTTTTTTACCTGTCTGTTGTATTTGCTGTGTCCTGTGAGGTTGTGAACCCATTCTTAATGTCTCAGGGCACAATACCTGTACAAACAGACATTTTAAATGTAGGGACTCTGATCCACCTTCCCCCCCCCCCTGACCAAATGTGAGGGGTGATGCCGATGCCCGGGTTTGGATTTATTGTGTGTAAAGGCAAGGTGTCTAGTTCGGAGCAGCAGCAGCAGCAGCAGCATCTAAGCAGGGGAAGAAGTGACCTGAACTTTAACAGGATGGAGCCAATCCCCCGAGGAGTAAACATCCTGTAAAAGCTGAGCAGCCCGTATCTGTGGAGTAAATGGGTAGTAGAGTGGAGCATGTTCTTCCCTAACAGGGCCGAGGTATACTGCCGGGGGATCTGAACTTGTAATTCCCTTTCACTGTTGCTTGACTCATCAGCACTGCCAACTTCCCCGAGAAAACAAGGCTTCGCTAGATATCCGTTATCAAGATGAGAAATGCGAAGGTAACATCATTTTACTACGTTAAAATGTGAAATGGGTTAAATGGGTCTGAAATTCAGTGGACTCTGTGTCATCACCCAGTTACTATCTCCTGTGTGTTTTAGCCTGAGGATATTTACAGGTAAATCATATAGTTACCCACCTGACATCATAGCTTATATGGTTTACTCTCCAGAATGTGATCCATTTGTAGCTAGAATACATTTTATATTGAGTAACCTGAACCTCAGTAGCAGTCCCTTCTCTCAGGTGTACACCGGGGAACAGACTTATTGGTTTCTTTGCGATACAAGTCATTGCCTGGTGTTAATTGTCCTAAAGAGTCTGAATATAAAACCATGCACCTCTTGATAATTGCAACCTTCTCAGGGACGCTGAGGGCAGCCAGCTGTGAATGGATGAAAAAAATAATGGCATAGTTAAGACCTGCTTCAGGGGAACCAAACGCATTTATTTGTCTAAAGTGCCCTGTTCTCCGAGAGACGGGAACAAATTAGGCTTGTTCATAGGTTTGCTTCCATTGGAGATTCCTGTAACAAGGTGAGGCAGGTAAGCTATTGTTTTGTTTTTTTGTTGTTGTTTTTTAAAGAAATCGTAATCATCCATTTAAATCCAGAAGGCTAAATACAGTGAGGTTAAAGCAGCAGCGGTGTTTGGCGATCCCTGTATTTAATGATGAAATCGTCCACACTCCCAGGGTGCACGCTGCGGAGGAGTGTTTCGGAGGAGGTGAATTTCCACCTGCCACGTGTATGAGACACTCTGACAGCACCAATCCCACCTTATCAGTCCTCCTTTCCTTTACTCATCCCTCGCTCTCCCTTTTCCGACACTCTCCCCCCCCCCCCCCCCCTCCCATCATTCCTATCTATGCCAGGTTCAAACCGGCGCTGTGATAAGAGCAGCGAATTAAAATGATTTCTTTTTAATTACTTTCCGTATTAAGCGCGTTCCAAAGCATGTGCATTATAGATGTATGTTTCACTTCGCTCTGTATGACGATTAAACCGTTGGGTGAACCTTGCCTGAGGGCAAAAACACAAAAACACACACAAACGCAATTAAGTTCATTTCAATGGGGGGGGGGGGGGGGGAAACAGTTTTCCTCACAGTAGGCAGTTTTGGAGAAAGAACAAAAATAAAATACCTTCTTTTGTGTTGGAGTGGAGCATGTGAAGTTCATTACTCAACAAATGATGAGAAAAATGCTTCTTCCTTTGATTAGGGTAAAGGTTATTTTTTTATATACTTGTGTTTGCAAGTGTCCTCAGAGATATACAGTGCAGGCATTGTTGTTCATTGTTATAGTCACTGTAGTGGCATATGGAGACGTTTGGCCATCTTGCTTCACATTTCATATGATGAGACAACACATTGGTATGCAGGTCATTTACAATGTTTCCTCCAAGGAATGAGTTATCTGATGCACTTAAGAAGAATTATGTGTATGACTTAGGCAGTTTACTGTGTAAAGAGCTCATACTGTGTGCTCCTTTATATCCCTAAAACATCAATCAATACATTTTTCTTCCCTTGGCTGTCAAGAGACTGGCAGTCACATACATAAGAAAATAAATGGAACGGAGAACAATTACATCTGGCAGATCTCATTTCTCTCGAGAGGTCAATCAGCTTAGTTACCTACGTCTGCCACTCCAGACCCCCGTGCCGATTTTGGCGAAAAGGTAGTACTGCACATAAGATCAAAGCTACTTGGATTTGGTGCTCGAATGGCCCGTCCTCAACCCGAGAGGCATTTGTGTCTTTCAAAACCTGATGGAAAAGAGGCTCAATTCACAGATGGAAACCTTGATGACCCGCAAAGGTATAACATGAATTTGCCCTCCCTCTCTGTCATGCTCTGTTTAGAGAGCGAAGACACAAAGAGAACCCGATGCGTATGGATTTTCCTTTAACGGTAATAAGACTGTCGGGGGGGCCGTACAGCTTGTGTGAGGATTTGGAGGCACAGACAACGGTAATTGAAACTGACAGCGGGTTGAGCACAATGACTCTGTGGATAACAACAATCATAACCCCCGTAATCATCACAGCAGCACCGCATGCACACAAAACTTCTTAGGTAAACAAAATTACCCAGTTGACACCAACCGTCTTATTTTCTCATCCTCGCTTGATTGTCTGATCTTTCCTCGGAGCCCTCGCTCTCGGGCCGGCCGGAGGTGGCCAGCGGCGCTGCGATAAGGGTGTTGCTTGTTGTTTTGGATCTGGCCAGCGGTATCACTCAAGCATTTGTCTGCTGTCCTTCAGCAGTAGTGGGTTTCCTTTTTACAGGAAGCACAGCATGAATATCCTGTTTTGACCATTTAGTTAAATATAAAATAAGTTTGTTGAGGGAGGCTACTGGTGCTAGATGATAGATTTCCCATCTAAAGTCAAAATCGGAGACATCAATTCCTGTTTATTACTCACATTTAACGATAACAGTGCTATAATTACATTTCCCCATATAATGCGATTTGTTTTAATGGTGCACAATTTCATTTTGAAGGAATCCCAGAGAACACTAGCTAAATTTTATGGCCAGCTATGCTATTTGATTGTGTGTTTTTTTTGTTTTTTTTGCCAGACAAATTGCAATTTTAATGTGTGCTCCATCTGGTTAGAATAACTTTAGTCATTATAGTGGCTTTATCTTGGCTCATTCAAAGCAAACACAATCTACTATTTATGAAGAGGAAACTTTTTTTACACCAAAGTAAGTGATCCAAAACATGTACGGCGTGAAGGAGACTTTCATCCCGTGAACCGTTACATCCGTTATATCCTACAGGCTAAAGCATGCCTGGAACACTTATGAGGAGTGGAAAACAATCTTATTACGTTTTCAATTAATTTCTCATTTTCATAAAGTCAAAATCTAATTGCATGAGAGTCAGAGCAAACATCTGTCCTCATCATTTTCAATAAGTGCAAGCTGTCAGGCATGTAATCAGAAAATCATGTGCTGTCAGTCATATTCCATTACAGTGAATGAGGCTCAATTTTTTTGTCAAGATGCGGGGCTTGCACGTTTGATGCTCATTTCCCTGCTTGAGCAGACGGCACAACTTCCTGACTTCTGTGTCTGTTATCAACAGCTGTTGATGTCCTCGTGGCAGCGCTAAGCAATAACTTACATTTTTTTCCACTTCATGCAGTCTCTTTGTCAGAGGACTTTTTTGTTTTGATCGTAGCGCTGTTGTCACCGCAAACTCAAAAGCTCACTACGATGATGTTTGGCATTTGTGAAAACATTTCTTTGGCAAACAGTGGAAACAAAACTCCTTAATCTGAGTGTGTTTATGCGTCCTCGGTGACAAGCGGTGGTATTGTGCAGAGAACAAAGTTAGCAGGCTTGCAGCTCAGTGTTGACAGATGAGAGAGATGGTGAAATGTTGTTATGGCTGAAGTGTACTCAAAGGGATGCACTGGATGGCCACTCTGCGGTCAACTCTGTTCACAACGCCCTGAGGGAGAAATTTCCACCTGAAGTATTACCGGCTTTGATATCAGGGTGGTTCAAGTCCTTCTGCCTTTTGCTTCTCACACACACACACCTAAAATATAGAGAGGTCTGCATGCACGAGAGATGTGTGTAAACACTGTCAGGTTGGCACATGTAGTTGTTTTTTTTGAGAGCGTAGATAATATGAGATCAAGTCTTATTTATTTTGCAAGCACAAATACTTTTTGTTCACATGTTCATATGGCATACAAACAAACATTAACAAACAATCTGGAGTGTTACACATTTAATCCTCATAAATATTGTCGTGCGTGTACTGCTCATGAAACAACATTATCAAATACTGCGGCAACTGTGAAAGTTGAATAAATCACTGAAGTTGATTTGCAAGACGGAAAAAAAAGAAGCAGGAAAACGACCACGATTATCCTGGCCTCTTACCTCTGTGGTTGGTGACAGTGCTCCAGTCCCTCCAATGGTCCCCCTCTGGTTCTCTCTGGCTCTCATTAGCCAGTGCAGGGGTGTAGACAAATGGTGAGAAATGAAATGGATATGCTTTAGAGTCACTGTAATGGGTTCATGCAATGCCACGAACACGGCTAATTAAGGTCGGGGGAGTTCTAATCACAGGCAGTCCCGCAGTTGTGTACATTTTTATCAAGGGCATTTATTATGCACCACGGACAAGAAACTGAATTTCAGGCGCGTAGAACCGGAGAGAAAAGAAAAGGATGTTTCCTTCTGTATTCCTAAAATAATTTGTTTCTACCAAATACCGAACTCCTACAAATGCTGCTTTGTTTTGCTAAGAGGAGTAAATAGCAATTTCTGGAGTAGCTAGTGCATGATTAAATCTCTTCATTGTCAATTATTTATTCCACAAATCAGAAATGTGACAATCCGGGATATTCTGCCCTTGTCCCCTGGTGACCTGGGAGCTCATCTATAATGCATGTTTGTTCAGATAGAGATATTGGCTATAATTAGTTTAACTAATGATGCACAGGCCATTTAGGAAAACGCTCTGTAAAAAGCGGAACAGTTTAGGTGACTAATCGCTCGCACTAACAAACATTAGACCCTACATCTATAATTTCTGATCGCCTTAATAACAGAGAGACGAGGCTATAAGACCTGGGAGTTTATGGCAGAGGCATTTAAAAATTTGGACTCATCTCAACATTGCAGTCGTTTCATAAATGTTCCAAAAGTTTGCAGTCATCATTTGGAGATAGGAGAAGTTAATGTCAGCGCTACAGAAACCGCTAATTGAGTTTAATGATTTTAATGATTTGTAGTGAAAAGTGAATGCATGCTTACAGCACAATAAAATGTTGAATTATCCATCCTGGAAGTGGTTGGTATGTCCATGGGTACAATAGATAAAAGGCTTATAGTAATCAAAACCAAACTTTGAGATTGTTACTTGGCCCTAGACCATGTGTACCAAATGTGATTCAATATAATGAAACAGTTGAAGACTTATTGCACTTTTACCTCAGCACTGGTTCTGCTCTTAAATGCTTGTTTAGGAAGGAAATGCACTTACGATTTCTGGTGACTAGTAGTTCTCTTGTCTACCTATGTTGAATGCACTTACTGTAAGTCGATTTGGGTAAAAGCCAAATGCCTGTAATGTAATGTAATGTAATGACTTAAGGAACCGTTGGTCAACTTTAAAATGCCTTTGCAGACATATCCACCATATAGATTTCAGGTTTCATGTTGATTGGACAACTGTCCCCGTGGCAGTTTGTCACTGGTGTGGACACTTTGCTGATTCAACTGACAAATTTGCAGAGCAAGGTCAGCTGTACATGTGCACCAGGTGATACAGTTACAGGAGACGAGACATGGCAGTCAGCGCCGCGAAGCATTTTAGTTTTTACTTAGTGCTTCTATTAGGAACAGTTGCAAAGACATGCTGGTAGACAGACTCACTGAAAAACACGAGCAGACTAACAAACAAAATACATTTCCATTGACATGCTGTAAAAGGGTCTTAGTTATTCTTTCCATGGGGTTATAGATTACCCAGTACAGCATTTTGGGTAAATATTAAATAAACATGACCATAACTTGAAACTTGTTGTTGCTCACTAAAGCCAAGGAGCCGGCGAACGGTGAAAAAAACCTAACCCTTAACCCTTTTTGTAGTATTATTGAAAGCGAATGTGGAGGGAGCGTACAACATTTCTCATGTTTAACTTTGGCCTCCCCCCCCCCCCAACTTTTCTATTCATTGCACTTTTTACATTCGGTAGATCAGAATACAAGAAGCCGGTCTGAAATATCTGCAGAGCCGGGTGTTGAGTGGGAGCAAATCTTTGTGTCAAGAAAAATAAAGTCAGCTAGGTTAATTAGTCGAAGGACTGTTACCTACCATTCCTCCATCGAGGCTCCGTTGAAGGGCTTTAGGAGAAGACCGTGCTGCAAAGCTGTCACAGCATCCTTCCACGTATTACACAACCTTTAACTTGTTTTATTCTTATCGGTTTAATACCCTGATAATCATAGATATCCTTTTTTTCGCAATCTCGCAGCATTCGGTCCCCTGGTGATCAGTGTCAGGGGCGACTTATTTTCATGCACACAATCAAGGATCTTATTACCGTCTAATCTCACACGCAAGGCCAGAAGAAGATTAGGGAGATTTTCACATTCAGACAGTTTTCAAATCAATCATCTCTGGTAAGCCATGAATGTCATTCACTTTTGATTATTAACATTATTCTTGAAGGAGGACAATTATCTTTTAAAGCAATAATGAATTTCGGTGCAAGTGATGGCTTACATCGCAGCCACCTGTTGGCTTTTTCTGTTTTGTTAAACGGAGATCAAATGCATTATTCTTATAATCTTAGACAGTACATTCTAGTATTTCACAAATATAGTAACAAGAGTTTTTCCAATCATGGGGAAATGCTGGAACTGCTCCACTAATCACAATCGGAACAACCCCGAGGCGGTTCTGCAAGTACCCGAGGTGATTCTACATGAGCGTGTTTTCTGGATTCATAACTGTTAGTACCTCAATGAAACTCTTATGTGGATAGTAACAGCTAAGTACGAGGCCACAAATTAGTCTCCAATTCATTGTGAAGGGTGCAAATGGAGCAACTCCAGGTTTTGTCGATAAATAGCATAGTGAATTACAGTCTTGGTTCTCTGGGGGTTTTGGCTTTGCCAGAGTGTTGTTCGTGTCTACAAATATGAACTGAACTGTCTGCGATAACAGGACTAATGCAAGTTCTGTTTATGGTTTGTGCTTTAACCTGCAGTGCTTTGAAGCCTTCATACAGTAACAGTACAAAGATGAGCAGACATAGTGTAATGAGACTTCAAACTTTAATGGATGACACTGGTACATAACTATGAGGGTCAAAGTAAAAATGAAGTAACAGGGGAAAAGTTTGCATCCAAGAGGCATGAGGTGACTAACAACTGCCTCCACCAGCCAATTAACTGTCATTTGAAGATGAATGGAACTAGTGCTGTGAATTATGTTACTCCATCGCTCTGGGAACATTTGACCAGTGTTAATGAGCATCCGATACTTCCGCCCATAACCAGAAACAAAAAGAGAAGAGTTTTAACAAAAGCGAAAAAGGTGACTGGGAAGCATGATCATTCTCGCCCGCACAGTTTTTTTCCCGGGGATCACGACACGGGTTTTGATTTACAGCTGACAGTGCGACTATAAATTTCAGCTCACTGCACAAAGGGTTTCATGCAAAGTTCACACAAACCTTTAAGAGGTCCGTGCCAAAGTCCGTGCCATTCATCATCCATTATGATGGACATCAACATGACATCATAGAGAAAAGTCCATCGTGGTTGGGCTTTGGCTTTGGGGGACGTTTGTTCATGTCTTGTGAGGCACGTACGAATTCTTTTAATGTGGTTCTCCCATTTAATAACCGTTTTGCAGAAAGGATCTCATCGTCCAGGACTCATGTGAAAACGATTTACAAGCAAAGTAACAAACAGAAAAAAGATTTAGCATTGTCCTGATTTGACATGTATGAATTTGGCGTACCACTATAATAAATGTGTTGTTTTTCTTTACTAATCCGTTTGTTGCCGCACTAGATCACACTGTTCATAATATTTCAAGATGAATAATTGCGCAATAGGATGGATATGAGTTAACGATCCCTGTACATAAATGACCCTGTTCACGTCTTTGCGTCTCATCTCTTTTGTTTTTCTGCAAACCCCGTACTCATCAGTGGCAATGACCATGAGACATCCCGCAATGAGGGAAAATCTGGGCATGTTTCGGGGCTCCACTGTCAGTGTTGAAAGGTATCTTACCAGGGGGTCTTTCTAATTAAACTGGTGCCCAAACCGAGGCTGTGGGAGATGGTGCATCTGCTATGCAAAGTGGCAAGAAATCCTCCAGCTGCCCATCTGCAAAACTTTTCATCTGGCTTCCATCGAAGGAGGAGGTTTGGGAAAATGCCTTTATTTTTATAATCCCCCCCACTCTTTCTCTCTCTCTCTCTCTCTCTCTCTCCTACCTTATCCATATTTCATGAAGAGCTCTGGAGGTATGAAATTGTCTGAGACTAATCCACTACTGGATATTTAGTCCCAGATTAAAATCACTCGCTTCACTGCCTCATAATTCTGTTCCTATTGATTGCCTGGGTCCAAATAGAAGTCAAGGATGTACGGAACATTTTCCCAGGCATCTCTGAAACTGTATCAGTGCGGCTTCTCTGCAGTGTGCAAATGGTGCCGACTACAGTCCAAAATTTCAAAACCCCCAAATTTTGTACCACCAAAATGTCAATAGAACCTGAGGCATAATTTAAACTGAAGTAAGGACCAAACCTACAAACATCCCCACAAAAATCCTGATGGACAGCTTGGGTTTCTTGAAATCTTTATAGCTTATATAGAAAGATCGCCTGAGCATCATGGCATGTCACACATCAGGGTTGGATCAATCTGTTGCTGCCTGAGGTAGAAGTCTCCATGTCTTTTTTCCTATCGGGTGTTCTCCAACACATCATCCCAGAGACCCGACAGTCGCGAAGCTGAAGGTGGAGATGTGTTGCCTGCCAGGAAATCACAGCCTGACTGTTCAGTGCCAAAAGCCACACGGGCATGGCAGGTGAGAGACTAAATGAAACTCTTTAACTACACTGGAGACAGAGAGGCTGTGAGCAGCGAGCACTAATCTGTCATTGAACCATCCACTCTTTTTCTCTGGATGAGGGTCTGAGCTCGAGGTCTGCACGGGACTGTGTTTCATATCCCACGCCGCCTGCACCCGCCCCACTTCATCTAACCGCCTGCAGCCTTAATCATTCCTGCCCACATCCTGCAAAATCTATTTACCAGCATTTTGGTAACATTTTTCTATTCTTCATACAACAGGAATACAACAACGAAATGAAAATGCCTTTATTCAACATAATGAATGAGACTAGATTGCTTATAAACAAAAGAAATATAGACAGGCTATCTGGTCTACAAATAAAAATGGGCCTCCATATCTAAAACATTGAAATACCCGAAGTTAACCGTATTGAAACATATCTATAGTACTGTATCTTATCCTGCTATACAGCTTTTATATTTTATTTAAAATGTATTCAAAATCGTTTAAACAAAGAAGGGGAAACAGGCTTCTGTTGCTGGCTGTATTCAGCACTGGTCACAAGTCATTTTAGGAGGAAGAGAATGTCACTGATTGATAACTGCTTTCACTTTGTTCGACTCAAAAATCAGCATGCTAAATGCTATCTAATGGGGCACTTGAGGCTGGGATGGCGAGAACACGCCGGGCAAGACTGACTAGTGTGGGGAATTCACTGCGATGCATCAACTATATATATATATATTTGTTTTTATGCCGTCCTAGAATCTAATTCCTACTCTGACTTCAAACCTTCTTCCCCCGCTACAGTGCTCCAGAAAAACGTATAATGGAACTAAATTATTAAAACTAATATTTGTGCAACCCATTCAGTAACACATCATGAAATTCTTTACACAGCTGTATTGTTTCACTTAAATATACAAAATGAGTGAGACAGTGAATTGTGGGTAAAGATTTACCAGAGCCAACATTCAACAACAACCAGAAGCTTATCTTTGTCTACACGGAAAAGTGAAGCACTTCCATGTGCAGCTGATTAATTATGGAAATACGTATTTGTTTGTTTTCCTAAATCTTTGGTGTAGTAATCTGGCTGCAGATTGTTTTTTCAGCAGGCGCTAGCTAGAGTATCATGTCTCTCAACATTATTCCATCTATGAAGAGTCTGGCAAGTGAACAAAGGAACAGGTGGTTGGCTGCAAAAGAGGCAAAGGAATGACGGCACTTCCACAGTCCATGGATCTGTGTCTGTTTGTTGTGGAGTTCCCCACAGCTCTCGAGTGTCTTGTCTGTGAGCGGAGTTTCATGATAGTGTTTTAGTCATCCCCCTCGCTTCAAAAACATCCAGAAAGAAATTCACTTTTGCTGTGAGAACTGGGCTGGCAAATTGCAGTGATCGCAAAACACATTGTTGCTGTAGAATGAGCAGCATCAGCACTGCCATTCTCAGTACAATGTACCCACCTACTCAAGCTAGTAGCGTAACTGGCTTCTCATAGTGGGTCAACTATGTGGGTCAGCCACTTATGCAACTCACACCACAACACATGGTGGCTAAAACTCATCTGCTTTGCTCGTAAGCCACTTCACTTTTATGCTCATTCACTGAATATAAAGCATAGCAGAACTGATTAGCCTAAGAAGCATTACAGAGTGTATTTCTTGGCTATGCCAGTGAAGCCATCTCGTAATGAACAAGCCCCACAGAGACATCCAAATGTTCCAAAGGCTCCAAGCTCCTGCAGCACACAGCATGGATGCAGATTGAGAGAGCAAATCCCCGGAGCTTGTGTCCAATAATATAAGTCGATGTGAAAATGCCTTTACCGCGTTTCGGCGCGCTAGCAGCGTACGGGGCGCTGTATGTTCTTGTTGATTCCCCGAAGAGGAATGCTTTTAATGAGCCCCCTAGTGATGACTTCCAGTCTCAAGGCCCTACTGTACAGGGATCCCGTTTTTTAAGGCCAACCACTTTACCTTCATATGGGGAAACTCCCCAGATGATCATCACTCATCCTGAACGCATACTTTGTTGAAAACATTACGCTTCCCCTTCTACCAGATTCCAGGGGAGAAAACTCATCTAAATTTGAAAAACTGCATCCTGTGAGAACATAATTCCCAGGTGCAGTGAGCTTGCCCTGGAATTCAGATTTATCAGGTTCTACTCAGAATACAACTCATATCAAAGACGGAGCGGGGATCATTTGGCAGATAGCGAGAAGATGAGACAATTCCACAGAGTTGTACAAGGGCTCTAAAGTCTCAAAAATGAAAAGGGAGAAAAGACAGAAAAAGGTCAAAAATCTCTTCAGAAAGTTAAGATTTTTTAAGTCTTTAAAAGACACACACACACACACACACAGTGTAATCATGTTTGTTGCCAAAATTCAGTTGAATTTATCAACTAGCTCAATAAAAGGGGCTACAATGCTTCATCTCCACTTCCTCTTGCTCAGAAATGAGAGTCTCAGAAATGTTAAATTCCTTGAGGCGCAGAAAAATATAGATTTTAAAAACATCAGTTCCTTAAATGGGAGCTTCTTGGTAGAACTTTGGCAGCTGTCTTCGCCGCACGAGGCTGCTCCACCCTCTGCATCCTTTCCTTCATTTTCAAATTCCTTTGACAGAATTACTGTGGGTGCAAAAAATAATGCACGCCCAGGTACATTTACCAAGGAGGGACAAGGTGTAAGATTATGGCACTTTCTAAAGGTCATTTCACGATTACTTATTCTGACAAAGTGAGTTTTGCTTTCTTATTTTTTTTACTCTAAAAGACTTTAAAACCATCTGGATCCCAATAAAATTCTAGAGGACATCCACATCTTACTGGGATTTTTCATGGATTTGCAATTTTCTCTTTATTCCAATGACTATATTTAATGAAATGTAGAAAACTGTCAATTGTAAGTTTTTACTATTACATTATTATAATGAGATGCAATAAAGCTGACCTAATACATTTGTTGCTGTTGAGGACAATAAAAGCTCTTCACCAGCCCATCTCAGTTATGAATTTTCATCTTATAATTGCTAGGTTAGACAAATTTATTTGTTATTTAGTAAACCCATTCTGGCAATATTTTGACCGCTTTATAAATAGCAAGCATCCAACTTCATTATGCCGCAATATCAGTGATAAGTTCTCATCTCCTGTGCTTGGATATAAACACAATTTGATAAACTGTACAAACATTTATCGCAATTTACATCCAAACTAAGTAGCTTGCAGTGGTTGTCCAATGTCTTGGTTAAAAAAAGGTTTGCAACAGTAAGATAAAAGGCAGAACTCTGTTGCGAAGTTGTGCAACAAGGTCAACAACAGATTTGCCATAATCTCCTGTTGGTATTTTGTATACTTGTAGAGCTATGCTGTGTTCTCTCACTGAGACACATTTAAGTGGATGTTGTTTTTGTGGTCAATCAATGTGTAATTTATATTGCAAACATTATAGGATACGTGCAACAGTCAGCAGGGGTTACAGTACAATTGTGCTGTGGAGTATACAATACATAATAATAATACATTGTATGTATAATAATAATATAATAATACATTGCAATAAGAAAAGAAAACACGTTTGAACACACATTTCAACCAATAATGATTAAATAATAATAAAATGTTATTCTTCCACCAAGCAGTACAGTAGCTAAACAAAGTGGTTGCTAAGCGGTGGTTGCTAAGCTCATACTTTAAGTATCAGTGTGAACAGTGATTTAAATTAGCTGTTAGCACACAGGTGCTAAAAAAATACTATCCATTTTATACATACAGTCCTTCCTGTCTGCTATGGCATTCATAGGATAGGACTTGGTGGCTCATGCTTTGAGGCGAAACTGAAAGTTAGAAACATCAGTATCCCTCTGGTCAGCTTTGTAAACTGACTCACCAAGTTTGACTCCTCGGCTTAATCTTTACACATTTGTCACTGAAAACGTGTCAGTTTATGTTTTGTTTTTTTAACCTGGGAACCTTTTAATGAGTATAAAAAATGGCCGATGGATGCCTGCCTTTACCGACGGCCTCAAAAAGGATAGCTTGTCCTGATGGTACCACGGTCTCACGAGTGCATGTGTGTGTGTGTGTGTGTGTGTCTGTGTGTCTGTGTGTCTGTGATCGCATGGCTCATAAGAAATCCTCCACAGGGACGGGTTCCAGCAGATCGGGCCGCCGTTGGGGAAAGAGCCACCACATCCTCTACAATTTAGTTCTCAGCCTCCATTTCCTCTCTGGGCTTGCGGGGGTGTTTGTTTTTCCTTAACATTGTTTACTTTCACGGCTGTGTGTGTGTGTACACATTTGTGTTGATATAATTTTTTCATGGATCTGATACTGGAACTGGGTGCCTGGCAGTCGTCTCATTTCTGAAATCCCCATCAGATTCCAATTCATGAAGAATAGAGCGTCCTGTCTAACAGTGACTGACAGGGTTTGTGTCAGGGCTTTGATTTCAGGTGATGATGATGATGATGAAGCAACTGCCAGTGCCTCCTATAAAAACACCAATACCACTACATAATTACTATAATAATAATCAAAATGGAAGCAACCGTTTATATAGCAAAGGTCAGAGGGCATTGAGAGGCGGCCAAGCGAGCTATGCACAGTTCTGCTTATTTATATTTTCATATTTGTTTATATTTGTTTTTCAAAGACCAGCCTCGCTCCCTGCACTTAATGCTACTTGCTTCTTTGGCCTCATCAGCAAATATGAGCGAATCAACCCCAGTGGGTCTGAAGTAGGTCAAACAGTTAGTAGTTAATGTTGGGCTCTGCTCCGACTACCTTGAAACAGCACTTCTTTTTCTGTTTACTCCCTTTCCTGGGATAATAGACGATGCTGTCCTAAGTCTTAATCTTATAACTTTTTTTATTCTTAGTGAAAATAATTTCATGCTCTTGGTTAATGTGAACCGTCACTACGTTCGTACAGTGTTGTACAACCAAAAGGCTTCACTACTTTGTGATGTTCACTCTCGTTTGTGTAATCTGGGACACGAATCTGTGAAAGTCAGCGCCTGTAGACCAGATATCGAACTGCTGACAGCGGGCGTACGTCCATCTTAACCTGCCAAGAGTCTTCGCATGCTGTTGTTGTTGTTGTTGTTGTTGTTTACATCCTGCCCTCGTCTGATGCCTGCCCGGTGCGTGACATCATTCACTCAGTTGTCACAGGATTACAACCTTCCCAGCGCCTTGGTGGCATGGAGGCTTCAACCATCCCTCCCATCCCTCCACTCCGACCAACTTCACTCAATATATGTGAAATGTAAGACACCCTCTCCATCCCCCTCTTACCGACAAGAGTGGTTGATTCCGGTGCTTACAGCGCTGCAGGTGGACAATGTCACGGTTTCCTGGATTACGGACTGCCTCGCGGGCAGGCCGCGGTTTGTCTGCCTCCAGGAAAATGTGTCGGACAAACTGCGGATTAAAGCCGGGGCTGTTCCTTTCCTGTTCACTCTCTGCACCCCAGACAGATTCAACTCTGAGTCACGCCACCGCCAGAAGTTCTCGGATGACTCCTCGACTGTGGGAGGTATGAGTGAGGGCAGTGAGGTATATAGGAGTCTGGTGGGGGACGGCTCTGTTGAAGGACTGGACACCCTGGAGGCAGCAGCAGAGGGGAGGATGAGGACTAAACTGAACTCCATCCTGGGCGACTCCTCCCACCTCCTCTTCGGTGAGCTGATGCAACTGTGGAGCACATTTCAGCCTCCGTCTCTTCTCGCCAAGACGCAACATGGAGGTGCTGTTTAGTGGCTGCAGCCTAACAGTCCGTACATGTTGTCTACAGCTGATAAGGTCTATAGTGTTTTTGAGTGCACATCTACACACCTGGACGTTCTGTACACCAATTAATGGAAATATGAGCACGTGTTTTTAATGGCAAAGAATCAAGAAAATCCATTGCACATGCTGGTTTTCTTTTCTGCCACCTTGCATATGTTTGTGCCCTCTTTATACTCTGCTACTGCTATACTTATTATTTCTATTCTATTCTATTTTTTCTTTGCTGTATCCTGCTGTGAACCCCTTGTGCACCTCATGCAATCCAGATTTAATATAAATTAGCCTTGTTTTAACTGAAATAAAGGATCTACATTCTGTGCAAAAGCCTCTATTCTGTAGTTCTAGTTTCTTAATATAAAAACATTTACTATAAAGAGCAGTAACGTAAAACAAAAAATAAACATCTAAGAATTATATTTTTTTAAATCTGTCTTTTGCACAGTACAGTATATTTAGTAATTTCAGTTGAAATTGGGCATGAAAAATGAAAAAATTAAATAAATAGTTTAAAGGGAATTAGTGAACATCCTCTTACATTAGTTAAGTCAAGTAGGTAAGTAGAATCAGGTGGGTAAATAATTGGGTTTGAAGTGAACCAATCAGAGGTCAGATCTTTGGGGAGGAGATTGTGTGGCTCCCATACATACAGGAGAGAGACAAAGAGACAAACGAGAGAAAAAGATTTGGGCTCCATCAGTCCACTGTGAGACAAATCTTATACAGATAGAGAGCATTTAACACGACGGCAACTCTGCCTAGAAGTGAACTGAAATATTAAAACTAGTAAAAAACAACCCAAGGATAAAACATCCAGAGATTTCCATTGAAATATTAAAACCAGTAAAAAACAACCCAAGGATAAAACATCCAGAGATCTCCGTTGCGCCAGCTGATGTAATTTTGCATCTGTCAACAAATGGCTTTCACGCAAGTGCAGCCAGGAAGAAGCCTCTGCTGTCTAAAAACAACCTGGATAATTTAGCGACTTCTGGAAGTCGGTTCTCTGGACAGATGAGTCCAAAACTGAACTCTTTGGCAACAAAATAACAAAATACCATTATCCCTGCAGTCAAGCGTGGTGGTGTGAGTGTCATGGTCTGGGCTGTTTGTCTTCCTCTGGTCCTGAACGACTCAACATCATTAAGGGAACCTTCCTGGGCTTCCTGGAAACTTGTGTCCATCCTTCCAGTAAGCCTGGACAAGTTTCCCGTAATGGGATTATACCTATTGGCCACGGTTACAGATATGTCAGCGCATAGTTCATACCCCTCACGTTTAATCATTCAAGTTAAATCATTGTCCATAAATCAAACAATAGATCATCACATGCATCACACAGTAAATCATCACACATTTGCTTTAACATGTGTATTCATGTGTTATAATCAAATACATTGAAGTAACTTTATCATGATTAATACACATTGGTGTGATTTATCAGGATTACCACTTGTAGTGCATTAGGTTACATTTACCTTTTAAGTGCTGCGTTCGCTTTGTAAAGTCAAGACCCTAATCACTGAGCATCCAAACTCCATTCATCTACTATCACTGACTGGGTTCTTCAGTGTCTGCTCTCATTCTGTGTCCTAGTGTCCCCAAACTCGCCGCTACCACTGCCCCTTTCCTTCTTTTCCTATTCTGTCCTCTGTAACAGCTTATTTCTAAGGTCTTTATTTTCTACCGGTACTGACAGTTTATGTGTGAGGTACTGAGGCCTTGCTGCTGCCGGGGGTCTTTCTTCTCCCTCAGGACTGGTGATCTTCTATACTTCTATAGGGCTCATCCCTAATCCTGAGATATGTCCCAGGAATTTGTCTCCTCCTATATCTTTCTCTATATGCTGGCCTTTGCTGTGCTGGATTCCATAATCTATTCCTAATGGTGCCCCTTAGTGGTCCACTGTTCCCATGTTGGTAGTTATAGACCATAGGCCCTTTCCTGTTTTTGCCCTACTGCTGGATGAGTTCCCTGTATAGTGTTGTGTGGCTGTGACCTTGTATGTGGCATTCCCACTAAACTAATTTGATTTCAAATGCACCTAAATACAGTTTTAATTGGATATAGATTAACAAATTGTCTTGCTGATGTCTGATTTGACAACTCGTTGTCTGTCAATCATAATTTAGCTTTTGACTAAGTGAACAAATAAAATCATGATCTTGTAATTAATCATTTGATTTCTCTTTCATAAAATCTAAGTTAGAAACGTTGTGAGCCACAGAGATGAAGAGAGACGCTGGTGAAGGCCTATTGTGTGATAAATGTTTCTCAAGGGCTTATGAAAGAAGAACCTTACCTTATATGAATTAAATGGATATTGTTCTTTTGATGTTTTGTGATTTAAAAAACATGTTCAAGAACAGTATTTGTGATGACTGCAATGTAGAGCTACTATGCATTTCTCAACAGTCTCGCTCTGCTTGCTGCCCTCTCGAACGCCACCGTTCCTTTTTTAATACTATATTGAACAATGAAATAATAATAATAGACAGAACTCCACCATGAACCATGTGTTAATCTGTGCATACAAATATTATGCATGCATATCTCCCACACTAACATACCTACTTGAGGTTGAAGTATTGTACCAGATAGGGTATTTTCGATGTACTCAGAGATCACCCGTATGAATGAATCATGGTGATATGCAGCACTAGCAATAAAGACTGAATCAGCTCTAAAGTTTGTCAGTTACATTAAAATGTGAACAGTAACGGTGTGATTTATGAAGGCCCAAGTTAATGCAGGCAACAGGAAAGCCACACAGATGGGCTGTAACTTAGCCACTAAGTGGCATATATTGGTTGTAATAGACTGAGAACTGTCTCTAACAGTTGAAACCTTTGATTTACAGCCTCTTACTCCTCAAAGTCTCAGGTGTTGTTTTGCTCACAGTCAACATTACTGGGAATGAAATAGGCCTTTATTTCTTTTCCACTGTGGCATTATAGATGATGTGTAAAAACATTTTGTGCTGATGTTGAATGCAGTCTGAGGGCTGCAGTGAAGCCTGCTAAATCCGACAGAAGTAAAGGTTCAGCTCTAACATACTGAAGGTAATATAGCCACCACCGGGGTAAAAACACAATATATACAGTACTGTGCAGAAGTCTTAGGCACATGTAAACAATTCTGTAAAGTGAAGAAGCTTTCAAAAGTAATAAAATGAGAAGTTTCTAAATATCAAAGAAATTACTATAAAGAGCAGTAATGTAAAACACTAATGCAGAAAATGCATCTAGACCACAATTATACTTATTATATTATTACTTATTAATTACTTATTATATAATATATATATATATTTATATATATTATAAAATCTAGGATGTCTAAGACTTTTATTACTGTATTTATATTATATACACTGTTGCCCATAAAGTTGGAATAATTTTGTTTTTAGACACATTCCTCTTTTTATTCCTATTTATACACATCAGTAATCACAGTAATCACCTTTGACCAGGTGCAATGATTACATACTGAGGCCCAGTTACCCAGGTGAAACAAATTCATGCTTAACAATTGTTCGGCGCAATTTCATTTTTCATGAGAAGAGGTAAAAAATATTTTTTACAACAGTGTATATATTATTTTATTTTATATTATATTTATTACTGTAACTATGTCTACATATTTAAGGTGTTTCAGATGTAAATATGTATTTCTCTCTATTGTGACAGTTTGACTTTAATTAGGTTGTTGAGTGACAGTCAGTTAAGTTTATCAACCTGCACATATAGGATGTATGAAATAATAACCTACACCCAAGAATGAAAGAATATATCAAACAATATTCCAATAATCCATCTTGAAAGCAAGAAATATATTCATGAAGGAAAGGATCAGTATAAGTGGTGGGTGTTTGCGTCAGTGCATATGAGCGTTCGAAAAAAACCTTTATTCAAATGTATTCAATGTTATTGCCTGTAGAGCTGCCAACCTCTTCTGAAACTTGAAACTTTTGAAACTTGAAGTTTTGTAGCCTCACATTTGATTCACTCAGAGCACTCTAGTGTCAGCCTTACACGCACTTATAAGTACAAATAAGTACAAATATATTTACTTTTCTGTTTAAATACAGAAGATTGTACATCCATGCAAGTTAACGTGATGATATCATTTACTAGTTTGCTCAAACACACTATAAAATACCAATGTAACTTTTGTCCTGATATGTCATCCCCCTCTTATGAATTCCCCCGTTCCTATAAAGGGGTGCAGACCAGCGGCAGAAGGGAGAAAAATGAACTCCATCAGGAAGCTGGATAAAATTTCTCTGACACACACAACCTTGGTCCAGTAAGAATATCTCTGTATCCTGCTGACATGTGATCTTCTGAATCTATTTGGGACGGCTTGTCTCACTGAACTCTAAACAAGTCCTTTCAAGCTGCATCATTCATCAATTTCAGCCCTGTTTGTGGGCTATGGATGATACCCCGCAAGCTCAATATCTGGCAGAGATTTAACAATATGTCACGCAGCCATTCTTAGACAACCCACACTTGAGGCGTTTACTAATCCAATGCGTTAGATGTTGACAACACTTAACGCTGAAGGTGTTGAGCAACGCTGGTCACGTACCTCTGTTGCCATGACAACGCGTAATCAACATCTATACTGCAGGTGAGCTTTGCAGTATTGTTGTTGTATGTTACTCCAGTGGCTATAAGGCGGACTCGTATTCGAGGCTAGATCAGTCTTTGTTTGGGATGAGGGTACAGTACCAGCAAAGCACTTGCTTGCTGATGGAGAGGCTCAGCAGATAAATGATGAAAGGGATTCTGGGAGAACCGCTGTTTTGGCTCTTTGAACTATTTTTGCTTGTCTTATTTCCCGTGATTGCTGGGAGGTTTAGCTCCTGTAAGACAACTCTTCTGAACAGGCTTACAAAAATGGTGTAGTTTGTTGTTTACTTTGGGATGTCGGCTTCCTGCGGTGCGGTGATTGGAAACCTGAATTACTCGGTGCGGTTTTTAGACCGTATGTTGTATAACATGCGGTAATTATTCCTTTTTCTTCATTCAGACACATTTTTTGAGACCGTGTTGTCTCTCAAACCTGTGTACAAATGCCCCAGGCGTCTCTACCTTCCCTACCTGAGTATTATTTTATTATATTGATTTCAAAGCATCTCACAGCACGCTCCAGCGCAGAGGTTACTGAATAGAGAAACACACCAATTGGCCACAAATGGGATGGATTTTTTTAGTCCTAGTGTAATTGTGCTTTGACCCTGTCTGATATTCACTTTTTTAACTTTCATGAGTAATTTAAAGTTTATCCTGTCTACTATATGCATTGTCCCCTATCTGTGGGATGTACACATAACTCAAAATAAAGAGTAACTTTATAGATCGAGGTATTGCAAAGCGCTCGGTTTGCCGGTGTTCCATCACATTTTGAATTGTTTTGGGTATAGTGTCTCAATATGCCATTTTTGTTTGTCAAAAATTCACAACGCACACCAACAAGGAGTGTTTTGCGATACTTCATGTGGTCTGTGAAGCACCAAATAAGCGTCTTGATTCCCTTCAGTCGGTGGCAGACCGGTTTTCACTACAATTTGTTATTTAGGCCACTTTGCCTTAATGGTGTAACATATGAGGGCATGTAATAAGAGTTGTCTTCTCTAGTAGAAATATTATCCTGCATCTAATTCAAGAGTGCACTTTTGAAATGGCTTAATCGGTAGTACGGCCATCTATTATACTGACAGGCACGGGACTCGTGGGTTCGGGGCTGGGAAAAGACTCACCCCGAGAGGAGGCTCAAGTACTTCACTGAATGAATGAGGCCTGTAACATTGGTGCCTGTTGGCCTGGACCACGTGGTGAAGCTCTTCATCTTGGGTCAGAGTGTTTTCCATGTTAACATTAATACTCTAATATCAAGATTCAAGAAGTTTATTCATCACATACATACACGGGGTGTGTAGTGAAATGAAAAAGTGGCAATGCTCAACAGAAATGTGCAAAGGGCAACAAGTTCACACTATTTACAATAAAAAAACAACACAATATATTCAGTATTGCAGTAAGAGCTCTATATAAAAAAAAACCACAATATTTACAGTAAGTTTTCTGTTCAAGAGTTGCATGTGCTGTATCCAGTTTGTAAGTTTGTAATAACGGGGATGAGCTCATATCCCAAGTAGAACATTGAAAATGATAGCTGGTATATTTGTTCATTAGCCTGGACACTAAGGCATGTAAACACCTTTTACTGTACATCTTCTATGATCTGTGTAAGTTGTGTGTCTATGATATTTGTGGAAATGTAAAACACATGTCTCAAATCTGACCTTGAAAATGATACTAGTATGCTCCAAACACTGTATTGCCTTGTGTGGAGTGAGTTGGTGGGAGGGGAGAGGGAGGGGTTGTGGGGGTGGAAGAAGTAGAAAAAGTCAGGTAAACTCAGTCCTACCCTTCACCGCTATCCTCCGTCGAATTGAAGGCTGCACTTTTGAATTGGCTTGATCAGTAATGCAGCCATCTGTCATCCTGGCAGGTACGGTACAGGACTTTTGAGTGCAGCACTCAGAAGGAATCTGTGGTTCTTTAGAGAATGACATCATCCATATGAAATGAATAACTCCTGTAAAACCTACGATACAGGATAAAACAAAGATATGGAATAGAGGACAGACTACGGTTGGACATTATTAGAAGTATTATTATTATTTGGGCCACAGCAAGCCCATGAAGAACACGTGATTCAGTTTAGTTTGAGGCAAGATTGAAACTTGAAACTATCAAAATGATTTGCCTATATCATATTTTAAATGGTGTTACAATATATTGAAATGCTGGCTGCGTTATATAAAAACTCTTGCTTACTGGGGTTTCATATATCTCACCACTGTATTTGCAACTCCGCATTTCACATTATACGACCAGAGATAGTTACATTTATCATATTGTGGACAATATTTTGGTTCCTCAGAGAATTTCTGTGCAGTTTTTTTTTTTAAACATGACTTCATATTTTCTCTGTGGCGTTTCTTTTAGCTGGTGAGGTTATTTGCTGTAAATGTCACCTGGGACGCTGAGTGACAAAATAATGACAACCTTTTTTGAGGCTGAGCAATTTCCTAGAATTGAATGAGCAGGATGTGTGTGGGGTGAACACTATGTACACTTGCCTCCCGATTGGTCTCTGTCGATACCGTTCTGACATCTCTCCAAGAATGTGTTCAGACAAATAGATTGGACATCGCGCAAATAGAGGCTGAGAGGCAAAATAAAGATTTAAACACATACATGTGTTTGTCTACTGCTTCTGTTTGTTTTGCTAGGCAACGCCAGATATGTTGCACCGGGTTTCAAGAAATGCTTTTCTGCTGGAATATAATTACAGTGTAAATATCACTGAAAGCTTGCTCGTACATTCATTGTCAGAAATATTAGTTAATTAAAGTGTTATTGAACCAGGTGGGTTGTGTGACAGAAAAATCCATTCATTTCCATTAACATAGTAACTGTATCTATTTACATGTCAAATGTCAGAGAGTATTGAGTTTTGATGTGACAAATACATGTCTCACTTATTCATTATGTTATATGACACCTTGACCCATGTAAAATGGGCAGAGAGACACTGGAACTCAATCTCTGAAGGTCATCACTTTTGAATTGGAACTGTAATGATTGTAGTTTTTCAGTTTTGATCATTTTAGGACAAATATTATATAATATGTATATATAATATGAATATAATATATTATATTTAATCTTTCACTATAAGCATTCATATCTCATACGATTAGTATTTTCTCTACTTTTTCAGGGGTGAAGATGTTCTGGTGAAAGGAGGATGTGAAATAGCAACCACAAAAAAGTACACCTCCAGTGATAATTGAATGTCTCATTAGATATGAAAATTTTGAATAAAGTGACACGTAACATTTTAAAAATGTGACAAAATGATTACTGGTGTGAAAGGAAAACACATCATTCAAGATTATTGAAATGATTTGCTATGTTAAGACATTTCTGGGCAGAATTTTGCTGACATTAACAGTTCCCATCTGCAAGGACACGTAACCCTTATGTATATGTGTGCCAGCTTGTGCCATTTATTGGAAACTAACTGTGGTACAATGACAATGGCAGATTGTGCTTGTAATCCTCTACCTGTCCCCTGTCCTATAATAATATATCATACCCATACAGTGAGGAATTTCCCAAATAAGATATCCACATTTTGAAAAAAGTGACACCTACTTTAAAAAAATGATTGATAGAACACAATTACAATATATCTTGGGACTTGTATTTTTGATATTGGGTAATAAATATCAGGTAACAGTTTTCCCTAAAAATGGACAGATGAAACTCCTCAAATGTTAAGTGTGTACAAGTATAATTTCATTAATCCTGCACCTGTCAGAAGCAGTATAGTGGTAGCTGGGGTTCTCATACCAGAGTCTCAGAGCGACACTGGGAAAAAAGACTGACACAAAAGCAGGGAGTCATAAAACATTCAACATCATTCAAGTCCCTCTCCCATGCACGCTTAGACAATGTGACATTCAAAACAACAAGGGAATGTCGGTCAAGAAAACATATTTCAGGAAATCCTTTTTGAGAAGAATAAAACATGTATAGGGAAATAAAACTGGGAGGGGGGTTAGCGATGATAGCTTTACTGTCACCCATTGTCTAGTGAAGAGGTATATCAAACACAATGACAATGGCACATTCACATTTTCAAGTTGTTTCTAACTAAGTCATACGCTACGTCTGCCTTGATAACGGAACATTTTCAGGGAGGGTGCAGAACGAATGTGATAACGCAGGTGTTTCTTTGAAATTACTGAGCAGCGACACAAACATCACACCTCATTTTGATGATTGGGAACCCACCCCAAAAGTAAAAAAAAAAAAAGACTTTGCCTTTCTCTGAGCTTTTCTTTCGGCATTTACGTTCAGAATGGTGAACAAAGCGTCCTCCTTATGCAAGCCGCATATTCTTCAGAATTGCAGTCTGCCTGAAAATGTGTCATCTTGGCGTTCATTTCTCTTCCTCATTTTATTGTTTTTCAGGGTCTTTAAAATGTAAGTGTTCCCTTTTCTCCCCCCCCCCACCCCCTTTTACCTATTAGAGCACGCAGCTGTGAGGCAATTCTGTAAAAGAAATCTGGTTACTGTGTGTTGAACTGTTTAAGCTAAGCAGTGGATTTGATGAATTACAAGTCAGTTAGTCCATTTTGCTGACAGGAATGTAAATTTATTTATGACCCTGAGACTGGTAGAAAATGAAATCATCATACATTTCCAAACACTCACACAGTGTTTTAGATTAGAGGAATCTATTTGGGACGGAAAAACATTCTATGAATAAATTGTTTGTGTTCCTTTTTCAAGCATCGCGCTGCCTTCAAATAGTGCCCGGGTTGCTTTCAGCCATTAAGCAACCACTTGAACCTACAAAGTCGAAGGAATGAAGAAAGAAAAGAAAAAAGGTAAGAATTGTGTGAAGAATCTGCATGAAAGGAAAAATCTTAATTTGAGGGCGTGACAGGACGCCATCTCCTCCAAGTCAAGAGAGTTGTACTTTGATTCAAAAACACTAAATCTACTTTAATTTTTGGAGTGTCTGGTTTTGATTTATAGTCGTGGAATATGTGAAATGCAGCCCATTTCATATGATTTGGTGGTTATCCCATTTTACATTTTCATCAAATCACATTCTCGGGCCATATCTGTAAAATTGAGAAATCATCAGAGCTGAAGTGCTGGGATATTGGAAGTTCAGCTTCATCAGCAGTCTGTGCTGCTGAAATGAAAGACCTTCAGTAGGCTCCTTCATCTCCCTCTTTCTCTCTATATCTCCCTCTCTCTCTCTCTCACTCACACTCCCAATGTTTTTTAAACTCTCCATCATTCAGTCATTCCTTCTTTTTTTTTGCTCCTCACTTAATTGCACAGATGAGGTGAGATCACATGGAAGCCACTTTATCTCCACTTGTGTGAAATAATTTAATTAAATAAAGTCACAGCGATGCATAGCATATCCAGATCATAAAATACCTACTTGGTGTGTTGAGTGCTCCTGCTACCAGTGGGTACAATAATCCGGCATGCGGTAATGGCCTGCATATCTTACTAATGTATTGATCACAGTGGGATTTATAATGGTTAGAGGTAACTTATGATTTAATAACTTTATCATAAATTTTGAGTACGGTATCCACACTGAATTCCATTTCAAAGCTTACACTGTGCAGGACTTGACTGGGTCCCTCTCTGTAGTGCGAGGAATGCAAGGCTAATCTATTAGAAAGAATGGAGGGACCCACTGGAGATGTTATCGTTTTTTAAAAAGTAATACCTACTGGTTCAAAGTGCTTTGTGCATTGCTGAGATTTATTTAGCTCCTAATTAATTTCCCTAACCCCCCCATATCAATAATATTTAATTAAATTGATACACTATTGATCATCGTAGTCATTTTTGCGTGGTAATTAATGGCTAAAATGCTGTGGCATGCAAATGTGAACCTCGATTTCATTCTCGTTGGACTGCATCCTCATAAGTAGTTCGCAATGTAATATGCAATCCGCTGATGGCTTATTAAGATCTTTACAGTCATTTAATCTCAGACTGTGGTCAATTATATCTCTCTGGAGTAGCATTGCAGTTTAATTTGATATAAACAAAACAATAGGCTGTGAAGCTGTGGTCATGATGGAAGTTGATACACTCTCTCTCACTCTCTCTCTCTCTCTCTCTCTCCAGAACTCTGTACTGGAATGTAGTCAGTCACAGGCTCTGCACTGCATCTTCCTCAGGGGACCTGCTCGGTTATTTGTAAACAACAACTAATATTAATTTCACACTGGACACCTTCTTTGGATCGATGCTCATCGACCGGGGCGAATCAGTTGTCCTCATGGGTTGTGTGTGTCACGAGTGTAATTGCTCAGTTCATGGGGAGGCACCGAAAAAAACGAAAACACAGGATCTGCAACACACAAATGAGCCTCATGTTTTCTTAATACATATAGATCACTGAGTCTGGGCTGCTTGACTCGTGACTGCTGTGAATTATTCAAGATGATACGAGAGAAATGGTCGTTCAGTCTCAGATTCATGATTGATTGCAGGACGGCGAGCTCCTCAAGTCTCAGGATATTGTAACTCAACCCAGTGACGGAGAGAAAATTAATTACAACACCACAAATCGATGAACAACTGAATGTGTCAACTCCCCAAAGAGCTGTGATTGTTCATTGTAGTCTGACTGAGGGAGAATATGGGGCAGGGTGCTTCACCTCAAAGTCTCGGTGGCAGAACGGCAAGGTTGAGGAAGACGGCGTTATCTTGACTCGACAAATACGCATTAACATAACTTCCAACGCAACACACAACGAGACCAGGCCAGCTGTCTCTGCGTGTCCTGCAAGGTGATAACACAGCGTCAACCGACTGAGCGCTCTCACTACAATACACAAAGATCCTTCGACTAACAATGATTCATAGAAGTACAAACAGATTCCCGGCAGCGTGCTTTTGAATTCATGTGGCTCATGTTTTTCTTTTCTTCCAGAAGCCAGTCCAGGGACATGGGGCGCAAAAGGACACGCTCCTGCTTGCACTGTTTGATACGACATGGAGCGGATTAGGAGAATAATAGAGGGAGATCATTATGAACAACCTTACAAGTGACCGAGGCTGAGTCATTCTCTCCCCTCTCTTTTCGCTGCTGCAACATGGCTGTCTTCCTTGCCCTTACCATTCAATGGCCGTCAGTGGTTGATCATGAACTATGGGGGACTCACTGGATGCGTGTTTGTGTGTGTGTGTGTGTGCGCTTCGTACTGTCAACCTGAATGTGACTTTGACCTTTAGCAAGGGATGCTGGATGGAGAGAAGGCTTAATGAGTTTGTATAATAGCTGAGCTCTATCTGAGGAATCATCCATCTACATGAGCCCCATAATTATCTGGCAAGACAGTGGTCCAGTTCTTTCTCCCACTTATTATTCTGCCGACTAGTATGTGGGAGTGAACAAACAGACAAACAAAGACACACACACACACAAAAAACACAAAAACAAAAAACACAAGCGCATTAATAATCTGCAGCATGTAAAAGGCACGGCTCAACAGACTAGTAATCACTCCAGTGTCACCATGAGAAAAGAGGAAAAGCAATCTGGGACAGAAGTCATAATCTGGTCGGAGTTTGCTGACAGGTGCACTGTCTGGTGGGAGAGCTAATCCCCAATGGTTCTTCATCTGTGTTTGTCCATCACTGATATACTGCAGCAAACAGAGGGGGGAAAAAAACCCAAGACAAAGCAGAGACAGATGCATTTGAAACTCAATGACATGCATATGTGAACTACATGGATTTGTATGCAAAGCACCGATCTGATTCCTATCACACAGGATTGAATGTCATATCCATCATTTTCATTTTATGCAGATAATATGAAAAGCACACCCGGAAAAACATGGAAGAAAATGGATGACATAATTTTTCCATTCTGTATTTCCAACATGTGAGGTTATGGTTATTCAAGATATGGAAATGTTTGCCCTAAGAAAAAAGGATATAATAGTAGGATGCGCTGAGGACGCTCCATTCCCAGGACCCAGTACGCAGAATCCGCTCCTGGTTTTGGTGCTCCGCTCATCCCACCGTACCTTCTCTGACTCTCATCACTCCGGCGTTGCTGTGCGAGCAGATGTTCCTTCTCTGATGCCAACTGATACAATTTTCGCATTTTCGGGAAAGGGTATTCTTTCGCTGGACGACTGCAAAGAGACGAGTTAAAGCTGGAATTGCCCGCCTCGCCTCTCCTCCTGGCCCCGTGAGAGAGAGTTGTGAACGGATAGCAGCTTTTTTTTTGGAGAGAGATACGGAAAAGCCGAGGCGGCGAGCGAGCGAGCGAGCGAGGCAGCGGTTTATTTACCACACCTGTGATGCGTTGTTCTGAGCAACGGAGACGCACGACGGGGATACCGATGGCCACGGTAAGGCGGGAGGATATGTGTTGAGGAAAAGACTTGGGCGTTGTGAAACGGCGCTAAGTGCCACAGAGGACACTCTCCGGACCCGAAAAAGCCCCGTCTGCCGGCGTTTCTGTTCCCCTCTCTGCCTTTCGAAACTTCAGCGATAAAAAAAAAAGATGACGATGCCCTTACTTCTGGGCCCCTTTGTCCGCTGTAGCTTCGGCTCCACGCTCGTCATGCTCTGGCTCGTCTTCGCCGGGTTCACCTGCATCGGTGAGTTGTTGTTTTTTTTTATATCACACATATTGTTAAGATGTTGTTTTTCCCTTTTCTTTTAACGGACAAAACACCAATAAGTACACGCGAGGTGGCTGCACGTGACAAGTTACCAGATACTTGTGCGGTAAATACGCATCCGCGCGTAATAGCACAGGCAGTCGGTGGGCTATTGTTTTGCACTATAGCGGTCACCAATTAGCCTGCACATTCAAGGTTACATAGGAGAGGGGCTGTGTAACGCGCCTGCCGTGGTTAACTTCAGCCACAATCCACTTAACCAGACAGCTAGATATTGTCCAGCTTTATCGTGTTGCTTATATATATCGCCCGTGCTGCTGTAGCACGTTGTGACGGGAAGTTAAGGCTGCACCTGCAGGAATAAATAACAGTCGCACTTTATAAGAAACACTCAAACAGATGGGGCCGTGAACAATGAAAGGCAATGTTCAGTGACACTGCGTTCCTCTCTGTCATATAATCAACATTCAATTTAATTTGCAAAAAAACCCCAATTACAGTAGATTAAAAATGATCACTTTGTTATTAAATGGTTCAGGAGCCGTCGGTTAACCGGGTGAACCGTATATTTTAAACCCGTCTTCATCCGTCTAAGCGGGCGCTAAGAGGATCGTTCAAGCTCCACGTCTCTCCCCGCCGAGGACTCGTCGCTGCTGCAGTTGCAGTAATGCTGACAGCTTTACGGAGTTGCTAGACGACCTGCTTGCACCGATGAGTTACATTTTATGGTGTTGCCTGTTGGCGAGACACTCCCGGTTGCATGCAAATGTGCTCTGATGTACAAACATAATCAACAACAGAGGGGTCAGCCAAACGTGAGGCGTCACTCACGCCGGAGATAAGTTTGCGTCACCAATACAACTATTGGTGATTGGTGAGATGTAAAGCTATTACAAATGTCATTCATAGTAATTTGCCTTTTCCTTTTTTAAAATCGAGTGTATCCATTACAATAAGGTGAGATATTATTTGACAGCAATACACTTGGCTAAAAACCATGCCACTTGGATGTTAATGGCAAATCAATCCGTGTTATTGACATATAGGCATTAAAGCCATGAAGTCAAGCAAATTATTTCACATTCAAAACCAGTGGCTCGATCAATACGATCAATTGTACTGGTGCCTAAAATGCCACAATTCACAGCATAGCACACAGAATGTGAACAAAATGATTGTTTGGAAAGACTTTCTGTAATCTGCTGGCATGCTAAGTATCATCCTCACTGTGCAACACAGCTAGAAGCTGCTGGTGAGTATCCAAAAAAACCAACATTTTGCAGGAATTTTACACTTCATTTGCCTGGTGCTTGTTTCCCAACTGTTAACCTTGCTGTGGACAGAAGGCAGACATGTTAAAAGTTGTGTAATTGCATCTCTTGCTTCAGGACACTGGAAAGACACGAGATGATGAATTAAGAGGGCTTTTCTCTTGCATTAATTAGTGTATAATTATGAATATATTAAGATTAAATAAACAGTCATGCTCCAGGGACCTCATATTTCAAGCTAAGTAAATAGCAGTGCGGTGGTATTTACAAGACACTTCATGATGCATGCTTGAAACTGATGTCTTCTGATTGGTTTGCAAGGTTATAAAGGCAAAACGCCCAGACTTGCAGTAGACCGTTTTGTCATGAGCAGCACATTTGTCGTCTCTATGTTTTAGTCTGAGCTCTAACATGTATCAGTATACATGTAGGCTCCCAACACAGCTACACAGGCTGCCTTTATCGGATGGAGTGAGTTCCAGAAGTGGATCGGAATGTAATTCAGTAGCCAATTCCTTCTACATCAGGGCTGGGACAGTCTCAGCTGAGATCACTCACGCTATCCTCTGAAGAGAGAGAAGGCGCTGACTCTGCATTCGTCAGTATCAAAAGCCGACTTGTCTTTTTTGCAGGGAAACATAACTCAGTCAGTAATAAAGGTAGGCCTGTCAATCTGGATTTGAGCTAGCTGAGCACTTTCCCTTTCACTATGTTGTGAGTGATCTGACGGGCCGGACACAGGGGGTAGGTATGCTTTCAGCCTTAGGAACAAAGAAGTGTACCACTTTAGCTGTGGGTGCACGGCACTTGATGTCTTGTGCGTGTGTGTGTGTGTGTGTGTGTGTGTGTGTGTGTGTGTGTGTGCATGTGTGGGAGGTTGCTTCCACAAGGATTTGTGTGTGTGTGTGTGTGTGTGTGTGTGTGTGTGTGCAGATGTTGTTCATCTGTTGCTACTGTTTCATACATTCATTTTTTTCAAATTTGCCCATTTGTTAGTCCCTTGTTACTTCATCAAAAGATCATCAAACACCCAGAAATCCATTCATGAAGAATAAAAATCCTCGATTTTCTTTTGTTTTCCCTCTGCCCAATGATGGCGTTGCCAGGCAATTGTTGTGTGGATCAGTAAGGGAGCATGGGATTTGATATCAGACCACTTCCTACTTGTCTGAGCAATCACCTCAGAGCAATTTCTACAGGGTGTAAACCTTATGATGATGCGAGGAGACAGCCATTACAAGACAAGCAGCAGAAAGCTATTGCCTAATAGTAATATTTGTGAGTTCCCATTTATCTTTCATCAGTACAGTCACGTAAGGGATTCTTTTACTGGTCTTGTCTCTCATAATTTTAATTTGAAGCATCCCAGGGTTTCGTTTTAGTCACAACCAGTTTTGTCTCCTCTCATTGACTCACTAAAGAATGTGATAAGGAGGGAGGAAGCTGGAATTAACATAATTTATTAGGGGAAATTGCCTTCTGGTCAAAGGAATTTAAAACCAATTCTTTTCTGTCCCATAGCTAATGCATTGCAAATGATCGCCATGTATTTGCAGGGACATGGTCTTTCACATGGAAGTGATAATTTACTACCAAAACGAGAGAGATTTTGTTCCCTCTAGTCACGAGAGATGAATTCAGATGACACATGCAAAAGGGAAGACTTATGCACTGAGGGAGGGAAATTTAACATAAAATTATTTATTTTCCCAACCCCTGATACCCACCCAATAAATTAGCATGGTGCGGAAGTGCAGAATGCGCCATGCAAGGGGGAAATTACACTTTGGAAAAGGAAAAAGTGAGGGAAAAATTAAACCGATTTCACTCCCCAGGAGAGCACATGCTTATTTAGAATTTTGTACTGCTCACAGAATTTGAATTAGATTATATCAAAATGAAAAATCGAGCCGACTGATTATTTTCAACACGGGGCTGATCAGATGTATTGTATTTTTATTCTCTGGCCATTACATTAATTTGTCATCACATTAATTTGGCAAGAATGCAGCTGAACTGAATCCTCTTTACTCTTTATTGTGTAAGGCTTGCGAGATTTAATTTCTTCACTTAGAGTTACTGTGATTAATGGAGGCGTAGATAATAGTTCAGCATAACTGAATTAAAGGTAAACAGCGCGTGTCAACACGGGTCAGCTTTAAACGATGGTGGAGCACGCTGCATTTGGTGACAAATGTCCACACGCCTTATCTCCCGGAGCGCTTTATACGTCCACCCTCTCTTTATTATTTGCAAATGGCAATCTTGAGGAGAAAGGGAAGGACACAGGCGAGATGAACCTTGGAGAGGGGAGGAGTTAGAAGGTGTTATTTTCTGCAGTCGGTGCAGAGGCCCAGCAAAGGCACTACATCTCTGTCAAACTCTGCCCTTTTGTTTCAATTACCCCATTTCTATGATTCAGGTCTATGTGAGAGTGCTTAGGGGTTGAAGACGGGCTGCTTCCCCCCAGAAATGTGGTGCACTGTAGTCACTATCTGTGCCAGTCTATCTAGGTAGGGTAAAATTGACCTTTCACCTTTGATGTGGAATGAGATTACCCTATCTCTCAATCTGGACCTCCACCATAATTCATGGCAGGCCACAGTATCTGACATTGTATCAGTCGGGAGATTACCCTCCATCTCTACTGCTGGGCTTCTGTTGTTGCTAGCGTTCTGTTCTCTGTGCCGATGAGAAACCAGGATGAGCTTGTTGAGCTGAGTCTTTCCCTGGAGGGACTAATCGAATGTTCTCTGCCATGGGCCATCATGTAGAGCTCCCATGATGCTGACCTTGAGCGCAGCTGTACTCTCTCACTGGGAGAAGATTTCACCTCAGCGTGGCACGTGGGGCATGTCAAGGTTGGGGTGGAGGGCCAGAAGTCAATCTCAATTGAAGACGCTAACGTGCTGCTTGAGGCACTGCTGTAGTATCGCTGCCCACCATCCCAACATGGTGAGGAGTGGCTGCAATAAGATGAGGAATCCTAATCCTGTATAAAGATGCCATCATAGCATTTTATGCATTGTTTTTCACCAGAATACGGATGTGGTGCACATTTATAAAGATGCTAACGTGCTCTGGGCTGCTCGCTTGCCCTGTGAATGTTGTGTGAAAAGGATGATTTTTTTTATTTTATGCATGATGCACTGGTCTGCCTGCTCAGTCATCATCACCTTGTACAGTGGAAAAGGTTGTGTGTTAGGAGATGTTTCTAGGCTCTTGCCGTTCTGAGAGTGATCAATACTCTTCTCCAACTGGTTAATTGGCCATCAGTCACTGTCAGAGGAAGTGCTTAGGAACCCAGAGGTGTCCTGGTGCAGCTCATAATAAGAGAGTGTCCAGTCCTCTGGGTCCTTTCCTGGCCTTTACTCCAGGTGCTGGCTGTGGAAAGCAGATCAGAATGCAATATGGAGAGCTGTAGATTAATAGTTCCTTAGTAAGGCCACTAGGGAGCGATGTGAAAGCCACTTCCACTTCATCATACAGTGGACGGAACGGAAAGTCTGCAAAAGCTTGCACGGATGAAGAAACTTTGAAAGTGTGTGAAGGTCATTTGATGTGAACTGGCAAAGGAACAGTCAACTCGATGTCACATATGATTTAAGCAACCGATTGCTATCAAATTATTTTCCATCAATTTAATGTTATTGGTGTAAAATCCTAGTAACCATTTCTACTTTATTAAAATAAAGTGTGGGTGTTCATGTGTGGGTGAGGCGGAGTATTGATAAATGTTGTAAATTGTCGTATCATTATGGAGAAATCGTCTTATATGATTTTTGAATACAATACAGCAATCGTCCGAAGATTCATCCCAGTTCATCCGTGAAGAGAAAACACACCGCGAACCAAATAAACCGCTGATTGTTCTGCTTACCCCTATTAAGCCTGGCATGTAAAAGACATAATTAGAAATCACCTAAGGCTACTCAGACCCGGCTGGTGCTTGATTGGCAAGGGTATTTGAGGGAGGTCTGGACTGAGCCAGGATTTGTCATCTTGAAGTGATTTTGTTGACAAGACAGGAGGCACAGTGACCTTTCCTCATTATGTGTATGTGTCCAGGCACTGATGCCTTAGGCAAGCAATTCAACTGAGTCAACAGAGCCTTGCCTCTCAGAGCTCATTCAACCCCAGACAGCATGTTATATGATGTAAGCCTAGAATATGTAGGGTTTTTGCGGCAGGCTTGTTAATAATTCAGTATTGATACAACATTACTAATGTCAATTGTGTGACCCTTTGGTTGCTCTCTTTGCTTATAGGTCTGCGTAAAACTAACAGGCTCACAAGAGCTTGTAAAATGGCCCAGATCAGGCTCCTCCCTTCAGTCAACACAGTCGCCTTTCACTTGTGCCTGAAATGATCTCCAGTATTATTGTAATGTTATTCCGTACAACTTGATTTTCACAAAACCCAAACCATTTATCACCCAGTGGAAACGTGTAGCTAAGAAAGGACAGCCTCTCTGATCTACATGGGTCCCTCTGTTATTGTTTTCCCCACACAGCCCTTTCAGGATGGGGAAATAGGGTCTGAGCATTACAGATTCAAAGCTTAAAGCAAAGCAACAGATTTTCTTGGCAAGGCCATCAGGAACACTAGCCTCACGGAAACACATTCAATTCCTTACTCCAATAGAATTAATCATGACAACATAGCCAACAGGGCGTGCCTTGCATTTGCTTATGGCCTCTATGGATTTAAATGTGCACTGACAATGCATTCATGTTAAATCAAAGTAAGTGCAGGGTTTTCACACCTGCAGTTTCCTGTCACCAGTGTTTGAATTCCAAAGGATGTGTATAGAACTGCACTATACATTGCTTTTCACATCTAATTTCATTGTGCCCGGCAAAAAATGCTAGGTTTTAGGATTTAGGTAGAATTAATGTCCAAGATATTTCTGGGATTGGATCCAATGACATTTGAGGAAGATTCTTATGACCATAAATGTTCAGTCATTGGGGAATTCCACTTAACTTTAAGTCTCAGGCTGTAGGACATTTTGGTCTGCATTAGGGGACATTTACCATGGTCTACCATCGCCAGAAACAAGAGAGAAGAGTCCTAGACAGAGAGTTAATTGGAAAAGGTGACTGTGCCTGTAAGATTTTGTGGTGATAAGGATACCGAGCATTGCTTATTAGGAAGGACATTCAGACCTAAAATATTAAAAACATTAAAAAATGATATTAACAACTCCAATTACTTGATTAATCCTTCATTCTTGGGTCACTGTGGAAAATCGTTTCTCCCGATTCAGTAAAAACGAGAGGTTCATAGGTTCAAGTCACAGTGTCACATCACTCTCAGACTGAGGATGATCTAAAGGATTATTGATAACAGATAAAAAAACATCAGTGAATTCTGTCTTCTAGTGTGTACCCGGCCTTACAGTAATCAAAAACAAAAGCATCATCCTGATTCGGCACAAAGTCAGAGCCCTCCAGCCACTGAACCCAAGAATTCCTTCATTTTCATGGGAGTATTTCCATCAGGGACACACAAACTGTCAAACCCAAACCCTTGCATCAGCGTCCTAAAAGTGTATATGAAACCCGACCGTGCGAGATGTTGACTTTTGTGTGGATATTCTTCAGCCTTTAGAATGAAGATTACTATGCGGTACGCCGTGTCTGACGGATTAGCCTGTTCCATTGATACTGTTTTCCCTCTTGTCAAGATCGTGAGTGTTCTTGTGAATCGTCTTATTTTCTTTACTCAATGAGTTTTCACAATCAGACCACATCCCTGAATCACACTAGTACTGCGTGACTGTGTGACTGGACATGAAGCTATTTCTGGTTTTAAATAACCCGACTGCAAATGTGGACAGATTGGTTTCAAGCTGAATCATCACAAAGCCAAATGTAATTTGGCTTATTTTCTAATTTCTTGCTCTAAAACATACTTTGCATATGGCTTTGCTCTGCCATTTCCACTAAAGTAATGATTAAATAATAGCTTTACTGGCTGAATCACAATGTCTTTGTTCAAAATGTCATTGTTCAACTTTTGCCTTTAGATATTATTTATTTATTTTCTCGCTGACACGTTGCACCGTGCAATCCTAAGCCTTTACTCAGTAAAATGAAGTAATCATTTTAAGAGGATCATTTGCTACGTCTGTTTTATCTTTGTGCACTCTGCTTAAAAAAGTCCTCAAGTCCCTGTCCAGATTTGTAAGAAAGGATTTGTCCCATTCGTGTTCAAAGATGAAAATATGAAACAAACCCTGTCCCGTGTATAAAAAAGGATGCCTTACTTCTTAAGCTTGTGTAACATCTCGCAAAGGCCCTTTTCTTTTGCTGCGGCAGGCTTCAGCGTTCCTTTAACAAGCAGCGTCTCACCTTTCAGATTCCATTCCACCTTAATCGATGGCATACATTAGCTATCTCCACGCATTAGAGTAGATGGGGCTGATAAGCTGAGGATAGAGCATTGGAATACTCCTCCTTGTCAGTTTTATAGCGTTTTATATAATTCCTGCAATATTCTTGTTGAGAATAGTGTTTAAAATACATTTGCAGCTTTGAGCTAAATAGCAAACTATGTTAAAGGTTTATGGTGTTGATCATTTTCCGCATAGAATCTAAGACATTATCTGCATCCATCCTCTGTGACTGACTGCCATTTTAGAGCGCGTTAAGCCAGCACTGATGCATAGAGCTTCCACAGCCTAGTGGAACCTGCCAGAGCCTAAAGCAAACAGTAGGCCTCGCGGTCCCACAAGTGTGATGCAGCCAAGTAAACCCATTAACTGCCTATAGAGTGGTTTGTGGTATTTTCTTCACACTCCGCAATCCACAAATGAACCACAAGTTGATTCACTGTTTGTCATACAACCACAGACCAGGCAGTAAGACAGTATGACATTTGCTCATTTCTCTCCCTAAATTGTTAATTGTATTATTTGCTTGTTTGATGTAATTGGTTGAGTAAGTTGGAAACATTTCAGTTGTAGTTAACTACTTGGTCCAGTACAGTTTGTTAAATGTATTCTATATTTACAGTAAAGCTGGTAAACAACAGGATAAGCATTTCACTCAGAAGACATCATTTGACAAGTCTGCAGTATTTGATGTCGGGGCACTGAGGCATGATACTTTCTCACTGTGAATTCCTCTATCCCCTCCCACCATATGACGCCCAACTGTACAAATTATTTGAATTGCCAGAAGGTGTTTGATTTATGCTGAGTCTGAGTTATCAGCTCCACGCAGGCCATGTAGCTCCTCTCTTATCATTCTACCCAGCCGCGACACGACTGCAAAAATTTCTACATGTTTTTGAGCTCAGCCCTAAATTTGATGACAATAGTCACGAACAGAACAAAAAGACAAAAAACTGCCACTTGCAGCGAAACGAGAGTGCCTCCTTCTTTCTCTCTCTCTCTCTCTCGTCTAATTTCTGTGCCCGGATTCTCCTGCAGCATGTTTGACAAGAGCGGTTGGCTTTTACGCGGTGGCACGACTCAGACTATCGCGGCTGCTCTCCACCCTGACCCCTGTCATACAATTAGCTCTCTGCCTTTGAGATAGCTAGAACAAAGGTGAACTCGGGGGAAAGCTAAGGCTGCATTCAGTCACGGCGAAAGGGGTGTGTGTGACACTCTCATGACTCCGGGGCACTCTCTTGACCAGGGAAGTCGTTGGCTGTCACTAAACATCACTGTCTCCCTCCCCACTAATGGCGTCTCCAGATTGTGCTATGAGGAACAAAGGCTGGTTGTATGAGAGATACTGAAGGGGGGGGTAAAAAAATAGAGCCACTCCATTAGGACTGCAGGCTTTGGTTCGTGTTCCCAGACAGATTTGTGACAGTGGCTGTAGACCCATAGAAGTGTCGTGACAGATATGAACCAAGGAACAATTATAGGGTGATGTGCTTGAAGCTACGCTGGCGGTTTCTTCAACAAAAAGTGCCAAAATGAATAGCACAGCATACACACACGCACACACACACACACACACAAACACACACACCTATATACACATGCATGCATAGCAGTAAGGTCAGTTGTTTGGCCATTAAAACCTGTCAAAACTAAGCTAGGTTAAGCTGGGGGAATTCAACTATCTAGTGTGTTGTATTGTCCGTTTTCGGTGTTCTTTTATTCATAAGGTTCAATCCAAAAGGTGAGCGTGTTAACAAAACAAAGCGTATGCAGAATAACAACAAAATGAAATGTTATGAAGAAAAATTTGTAATTTTGTGGCTATGCAAATAAATCAATTTGTCTGAATGAGCTGAATATCGTCCTTGGTAATCATTCGCTCATTCTCTTTTATTATGCGTAAATTTGCATTATGCTGCTCAGTAATCAATCTGCAATTTTTTTTGTATCCCTGCCAACAGTCAACTATCTGGGTTTAACAGCAGGAGTATATTTACTTGTTCATCATTTCATCTTGTCACAGAGTCACTGGGAGGTAGACGGAGTGTACTTAGCAACAGATACAGTCTGGGTACTGCAACACTTAAAACAATGAAGCATAGCTGAGTACAGTTTAAACTGCAGTGCGCTAATTATGAATCCATGAACTCAAATGTAATCAAAAACAGTGTTTTATTACGTTGGTGGTCCTTTGTCGTATTGCTAGCAATGCTAATGGTATTTCTGTACTTCCATTGGCTGTGACATCCGAAGCTAATTGGATTAAAAGACAAGCTCATTTGCCAAAGTTGCTTCATTACTGTTGTTGCTCATTAGTTGAGCAGCGTATAAGGCCCCAAACTAACAGGGGGGAAATGATTGATAGTAATGGGCCATTTGAATTGTCAACTTCTGCAGGAAGTAGTCCAAGTTGAAATCAACATTCTGTATTTATATGCCTTTGGAAAGTTTAACTGTTTTTGTGAGGTTGACTCTCACAAAACAAAATGTGTCCCCTAGTGTGCTTTCTAGTTTGAAAAACATAATTCCCCACTTCCTTGATTTTTTGAGTGTCAATGTTATTTTTCACTTTGTTAATTTGGGACTTGGGGGTTGCTGTGTCTGCAAGAGTAAAAATATGAATGTTGCATGTTTCATATTTCTGCAAAGCATTACAGGAATGCAACGCATGGCATCAGAAAACTCCATGTCCATGACACTAACACTGACATCCATGACACATGAGTCATAACACCAGCCTGGAAATGCGAGCAATATCAAGAAGCAGAGGCCTTTTCTGTAGAGCTGCTAAGATAGATAGATAGATAGATAGATAGATAGATAGATAGATAGATAGATAGATAGATAGATATACTTTATTGATCCCAAGCTGGGAAATTGCAGTGCAGCAGCAGCATTACACATTAATGAATCTGATTGAATTAATACTATAAAATGCTGTTTCTTTAATAATTGAATGGTCTTTAATCACAACCCATACTGCAAATAGTAAAAAGGAAAACATTTTGTTTGATGTTCAAATTTCAGGTTGGGAAGATTACTTCCTTAGCTACAATGTCTTTCATTATGAAATGTTTAGCCCTCAACATAGACCTGCTTTTTTCTTCAAAGCCAGTGTGGTATTATCCCTTCATCATCCCTGTTTCCTGGGTCACAGCATGTATGTGTCTAGTGCCTATTCCCACAGGTTTAGCTGTAATACCCTGGCTAATTCCCCTACATGTCAAGTTATTGAAGTCAAAGCTCCTGTTTCAGTTGATCCTTGTTATGTTCTCATTTTTACTGATGGCTTTATTGGGCTGGATTTCAATGCCACCCCTCCATGCACACATAAACACACACATATCAGTCTATCTGCCTGGTGTTTGTCATTTTTCATTACTTTCATTTCATTACAAAAACTGCATCGTGTATCGGCAGTGTCCGTTTTCTTCTCCACTGTTGCTCGGTGGTTATTCTGTCTGCCAGAGAATATGCCCTTTACAGTTTAACTTGCTATCTATAGTTGTAGTTGAAACAGCCTTAAAAGTTGTGTTCGTGATATGTGGAAAGAAACAGAACTGTTCACACAGTTCCCACCCACACACCCCCATGCAAACAACTTGTTATTCACCATGAGCAGTTGGTAGCGCAGCAGTAGAGATTGAGGTTTGCAAGTTGAATTTTTCACCCCAGTTGGCCAAGTCTGTCATGGAGTCCGCGGGTTTAAATAGCAACTGATAATTAACAGGAATGCTCCGCCGTCTCACCATGCAACAGGTGAGAAAGCAGCTCACACTGGATTTATGATGCAATGTTTTCACCATGTTAGAATTAAAGCTGAAGTAATATACAGCTTTAGGCTGGGCCAACGGTTCATACGTATGAGGAATTAATTGGTTAAGAAAGACAATGCCTTGTTGTTTTGGCATGAAATCATGATATTGATTTGTCAATTCTATTACCCAATCATGAGTATCAGGTTATGGATATAACTGGCAGTGCAGTAATGCTCCATATGCAGTGTTGGTACTTTTTTGTGTATAATGATACATTTTGTCACAGTATACCTCCTGTACATTATCTGTATATGGAACAGTCGTTTTCTTCTGCTAGCACCTGGTCTATCAAATCAAAACTTGGATCCCTCCATTAGTGATAATTCTAACACTGTAAGTGGCATTATAACCATACACCGGTTATTTACCTTAACATCTCAACAACCATATGAGCACTACCTGATAACGGAGGAGAGCAGACATTTGCAATATAACTTCCTTATATAAACCCTTGACCCCTGAGATGCTGGGCTGATCTATTTCCTCTAAGTCCCATTACCTCACCAGAGAAGGGAGATCCTACACCGCGATTGTCGCAGTGCTATCCCCCTATCTTTAATTTAGAAATGCAGGAGGACTGCACACAGGGAAGATGGTTATCCACATTCATTGTCTGTCTCGTCGCTTCATGCATGTTAGCTCGCCAAAGCGTCCTTCGGGACCACATATCTGGCTGTGTTCCAGTACTCTAAAATAGTTTTCTTTCCCTGTGTCCTTTCCTCTAATGACCACTGATAGCGCCGATGATTTCGGAGATAGTTTCCAGTGATTTCCATCTTTACGCTTCTAAGGCCTCTGAGATGAGGCGCTGGCGGGCTAACTAAGGAGGCCAACAATTTCAGGATTTTGAAAAGAATTTTGCGTGCGCAGTTGCCATATTACACACGGTGGAATTTTCTTCCTTGCATACTCATGCAAGGAGACATTTCTGTACGCATTGCAACAGAGGGGTCAACATACAGGGGCAGCCAGGAGCAGCTCCCCCGGATCAAGGACACATCTTTTGGGATGGACACACTAGGTGGTCGGGTTGGGGGGAGGGGATCAGTGAGGGTTGGCATGCCTCTCTTGATTCTGTTTGTCGGCTCCCATGAATGTTCACTTAAACAGACTTAACTGTTGTAGGAAATAGGAATAACACATTTCAAATCATACTTGAAATCCACTGGCAGTCCCCTTTAATGAGTAGCACACACGGTAACCTTTGTTCTCATCTCGCCTAAGAAATGACTGCAACTTTTTCCTAATCTGTCAGTTACGTGCTACAGCATTAACTTGATTGGCCAGTTGGCCTTTCTCAGTTTGAGGAAACTGTTTTAGCTAAGTTCTACAAAACGTCTGTGAGAAGGACTGTAGCTAAGAGGTTCTCCTGTCGTGATGGCGCATTAGCGATGATGTCTTGGGGGGGTTTCTTCTTTGCTTTTTACAACATTGTCCTTCCAAATAGTTGAGAGGCAGAGAAAAGAGTGAAATCTGTGTGAAAGGAAGTGACTCCAATCGATAGGATTTTCATTACAGTTATGTTTTCATACTGCGGTGGAGCCAGGCTGTGGAGCTCTGATGAATGATACATTAACGTTCCCGTCCCCGCTCCCTTCTGTGTCGGTCCTCGACTCCCGAGGCCTGTCACTCCGATGAGTCGGGAGCACCAGGATGAGTTTGGACACTGGGACCTAATTCTCCTCACCGCCACGTCCCCAGTCAACAGCTGTCCAGTTTGTCATTGTAGATTTCAGTCTGTGTCATGGCTTTGCGGGGGCAAAATACCGGAAGGTATGATGTTTCCGAGAGCTGCGCTTATTGAATTATCCCCCACTCTCTGGTCCTACTTCTAGAGGTAGAGGTAAGCAGCTTACCTTTGGCCCTAAAAAAAATACCTGCCTGCAGCGTTCAGGTCCAGCAAGGCCTACAGACGCCTTCCTAACAGTATTGTAATTTAGAAATGCACTGTGTAAGCTATGCACTGTATAACCACTATTTCCTGTAATAGTGGAGTGCCAGGAACATAATGGCGATAAGCCACGGTTTTGTTGGGCCCACACTCCTCACCCACATCAACAATCGCACACTACCATATGCTTCATCGCGTAGCAACATTAGCAGGTATCTGTCACAGAGCAGACAGTTGTTAAATTGACAGACTGGAGAGGACACTGTGCCGAATCAAATACCACAAACAGTGACCCCTGATCAGCACCCCGGACAGCAGCGGTTACAGGTTTAAACAGCAACAGTCTGATCTCTAAATCCAATAAACCTTCGTCTGATGGGGAGGTTTCAGGTCAACCAGATAATGCAGCGCACATAGCAATACAAATCAGGCTTGGTCACACACTTTGCCAAGTGCTTTTTATTTCATGACAGTCACAAAACAAATGACCATCAGGTAAGAACATATCTCACAAGACCTACAGGCCTACAGGTGCAACTCACTCCACTAGGCTATTAAACAACACCGCACATAGTCATTACATTATCATTTATAATACCTGGCATAGTGGCCTGACATGTTGGTTATTTCACACTAATGGCCTAATAATCATTGTATTGTGCAGGCACATCCCTTTCTCTCATTAGAAATCCATTGTATATACCACAAGTCTCTTTAAAGTCCAAACTGCAGGATTTGTTGCTGGAGAAGAGCAGACATCAGTGATATAACTTCATTATATAAACCCTTACATTAGCGGTTTCTTCTTTTGATGGGCTAAGTAGGCGAGTCAAATGAAATACGGTGGTTTCCCTTCTTATTTATAGACAATAAAATAACTAACCCAACGTTCATCAAGTCTCCTACTCCATCATCCTTCACATCGCTTGCGCTGCACTTTGGAAGTTTCGCGCTGAATCTATGCTTGTGTCAAACAGGCCCTCTTCAAATGTTGTAGCAATTAGTTTATGTTGGCAAATGTGTAGGCAGGCCAAGTTTGTGTAGGAATAAGTGAACAATCATAATGATGCTATCATAATGAAGCTAGTAGATGGCAATATATCTCTCTGAGATACCGTAATGTTGGTAATAGGTGCACATTCTTATCCTTTAAAAAAAGGGGGTCAGTGTTTCTCGTCCTGCGGGGCACGCCCCTATAGGCAAGATGCTGGAGAACTGCAGGGAGGGTCCAGCGAGGCAGAGGAAAACTATCAACAGGCACCAATTATATGAAAAAATAAAAATCTGTCTTCGGCCAGCAGCCAGGAAAATGCCACTGGCTATCGAGTGTCAGTGTAAACAACAAATAGCAGCAGGCTAGACATGGACAAGTGGAAATAAATGTTTTGCTAGGAACCGGGATGTGTTGGAGGGTAAACATGGTTCATCCACCTTTTTATTTGCTGTATAGTTTGCCCACCTTTTAAGGCTGACAGGCATCTTTATAACTCAAATTCCTAGTATACATCATAGTAAGTAGTATAAAACTGATGTAAGTTACACAAGGGTGAATTAATGCTTTATTTTAATGCTAAAGATAATTGTTTTTTGTTTATAGTAGTGGTTATAGTGGCCTTATGATGATCACCAACTGGAGGTCATAGTTTACCTTTTCACACACCACTGCATCACTGCTGACATTTATTGTAACTCCAGTGTAAAAGGTTAGTGATATGATTGTGCAGGAACTTTATTAAAAGGTTCAAAGAGGGAAGGGACTGGATGAAGGCTGAGAACCACCTACCAACCTCTGTAATATGTAACACCAACCAACCGTAGGTGTTACAGAGTATATATAGCTTAGTACCATTTGTGTTTATTTGGAGTGAAAATGTAGCTTCTCCTAAATGCGATAACCACTGTGATAGGTTGCTCAGTCACTCGCTAAGGGGCTTAGACGTTGGGCAGTTAGGCCCGCTGTTGTCTGGATGCCAATGGACCCCTCGATGCCCCGGGCCCCGGTAAAACTGCACCAGCGATAGTTGGTAGATAGTGGTAGTAGTTGGTAGATGGTGGTAGTAGTTGGTAGATGGTGGTAGTAGTTGGTAGATAGTGGTAGTAGTTGGTAGATAGTGGTAGTAGTTGGTAGATAGTGGTAGTAGTTGGTAGATGGTGGTAGTAGTTGGTAGATGGTGGTAGTAGTTGGTAGATAGTGGTAGTAGTTGGTAGATGGTGGTAGTAGTTGGTAGATAGTGGTAGTAGTTGGTAGATAGTGGTAGTAGTTGGTAGATGGTGGTAGTAGTTGGTAGATGGTGGTAGTAGTTGGTAGATAGTGGTAGTAGTTGGTAGATAGTGGTAGTAGTTGGTAGATGGTGGTAGTAGTTGGTAGATAGTGGTAGTAGTTGGTAGATAGTGGTAGTAGTTGGTAGATGGTGGTAGTAGTTGGTAGATGGTGGTAGTAGTTGGTAGATAGTGGTAGTAGTTGGTAGATAGTGGTAGTAGTTGGTAGATAGTGGTAGTAGTTGGTAAATAGTGGTAGTAGTTGGTAGATGGTGGTAGTAGTTGGTAGATAGTGGTAGTAGTTGGTAGATAGTGGTAGTAGTTGGTAGATGGTGGTAGTAGTTGGTAGATGGTGGTAGTAGTTGGTAGATAGTGGTAGTAGTTGGTAGATGGTGGTAGTAGTTGGTAGATGGTGGTAGTAGTTGGTAGATGGTGGTGGTAGTTGGTAGATAGTGGTAGTAGTTGGTAGATAGTGGTAGTAGTTGGTAGATAGTGGTAGTAGTTGGTAGATAGTGGTGGTAGTTGGTAGATGGTGGTGGTAGTTGGTAGATGGTGGTGGTAGTTGGTAGATAGTGGTAGTAGTTGGTAGATGGTGGTAGTAGTTGGTAGATAGTGGTAGTAGTAACACCTTTGCATAGCACTTTTGCAATGCAGCCAAAAGTGCCTCCAAGAGAAGAACCCAGAAGCAATCAATTGTCCCTCAGGGGATCATATTTTCTCTTGTCAATAACTCAACCACCCCTCAACTTCAGTGATTGATCAAAATGGAGGAACTGTGCTGAGATAAAGTGTTGTGATCTGCCATTGTCCTCCGAGTAGAATCCTCCACTGTGGATGGGCTGTAGTTCATAAGTGAAAGACAGTTTGGTTGCAGCTATCTTTCATTTCTCCCTTCATCTGTGGACAGATGAGGCAGTAAGCTGATGGAATCACACCTTTTTCCATTACTGTCTCTTGGTGCAGTGCTCTGCCTCAGCTCATCGCTAGTACGACATCAACCCAAGCTTATACAAGCCCCGAGTCATTTATTTTACAATCTTTCACTGTTTTTGTCCTGTTCTTGACATAATGTGTCAAATGGAGTGATGAATGCTAAACTGTTCCCATCATATTTCATCCAGCGGGTTTGGCCGTAAAATTTGTTGTTGCCCATTGACATCATAGGGCACTGGAGAGTGTAACACAACGTGGTTTTTCTTTTTCTCAAATAAGTTTCACCTTCTTTTTGTGTTCATGCAGCCCAACCCCAACCTCCTCCATCCCCCCTCCACCCACACACACACACACACACACACACACACACACACACACACACACACACACACACACACAATTGCCTGCTGTATAAGAGATTATACCAAAGTACTGTACAGTATGTTAACATTTCATCTGTGATGATTTATGTTTATTTATTTCCAATGAAGTCTGGTTTCCTTATCAGGGTCCCTCTAGAGCAGAAATTTGGCTCTTGCTTTTGTCTGATAAGCACAACTTCTGCATTTCCTTTTTTATTGCTCTCATCAGTTATTTATTTACCTTTATTGTGGTGATTCATGTTGTCTTCACCCAAGGTAAATGGCAATAAGGGGCATAACCACATCTACAAGGATCCGGAACATAACTCATTTTTAGAGGGGTTAGAGGGTTTATTTTGCTTCTCCACCACTATCTTATCACCGGCTCTCTGACTGTTTTCTCTTTTGACCTTATTTGAATTCCAAGATAAGCATCCCTCCAGCACAATTGTACCAAATTAGCCTTTTATCTGGTGTGTTTTAAGGGACTGCTTTGTCACTGTGCCTGTCTGCTGGATGGAGGATGTACAACATAGATGTGCTCAGCTGCCTGGCTTGCCTGATTGGCCCAAATTCATTTCAGCGGCTGCCTGTGCTTATTTTATTCAGGTCACACGGGAGCACTGACCTTAGTCTGAGTGTCTTTGACGCCTTATTGAATCTAACAGAGAAACACTAACAAATCTTTTTGGTCGAAAGGCATTCAAACACATTACAACGTGAATACTAAACTGGAGGAATTGCTGAGCAGCGTGCAGAAGCATGGTACACTACAGTAGCTCATTTAAGCGAGGCGTTAGGGGACGGGGTCTGCTCGGCTGAATGGAATGTTTGAAAGACTAAACAGCATTGAAATTATGGACCAAAGCTCATTAGGAGGATGAAACATACATACATGCATACAATTTAAATTCTTTTAGTTGCACAAATGAAGAACGCTATTCCAACAATTTTGCACAAAAATAGAATATATTTCCGCGTTGCCACGTCTCATTATCAGGGTTGTGATCAGTGGACTTTAAATCAGCTCCTCTCCTTCAAAATGTAAATACTGGAAATGTTTTGCCATAAAATGTTCCAGTCACTAATTAAACCATTGGGAACAAATATGTGATGTTCATTTTCAGTTTATATTTTGCGCTCGTTGAATTGAAAGTGAATTGACCCCCCAACTGTGTTATTCATATTATTTTGATAGGTAGTAGTCGATAAGGAACACGCTAGTTTATTGGCCACCTTTTATCAGTCTCACGGAGCTTCATCTTTAACCATCACAAGATGTTTCACGCTGGTTAGTGATCCACTCCTACTCTTTTTTTTTTAGTGGATTTATTTATTTTGTCAGTTTGAATATGACATTGTTCAACTGGCGACATGCCTGTGACACTGATGTGAAGCAAGGACGAGGCGAGCCGCCACCTTGTGCCAGTTGCGCTCAGAGTTATCTGGTGCTGAGGCATGCAATGAGCAGATAAAACAATTCTAAAGGGGAAATGATTCTGTCTGTAATCAGATTTATTTACGCAGCCCACTGAGGAAGATTGATGTCTTATCTGTGGCTGTGGATTTCAATTCTCTATGCTACGGCACAGATAAACAATCAGTCTGCTGTCTCCAGAGCTTTTTTTAATTGTTTGTGTGTGTGTGTGTGTGTGTGTTTGTGTGTGTGCGCACATGCACCTATTAGCATGTTTTGTACATCAGCATGTTCTTGACAACTGAGACAGTGATGTTTTAAGAATAAAGTCACCGTGTCTTTCACCAGCTTTTTTTCATGACTATTTTTCATGGCTGTTAAATGCCAGACATGTGCTCTTACATCTTGTGACTAGCAATTGAAAAGTGGAGCTCAAGCAGAGATCAAACCGTGGCTGTTGCTCCTGTCTTGCTGGGAGCCATGTTTTCTTCATTTTCATGATTCTGGAAAGGAGTGAGCCACCATTTTGACTGAGGAGACTGTTGTGTGTCAAAATTCATGCTGTACTCTTGTCACACTTTGCAGAATAGCTGTTGAGATCATGTGCTTCATTTTTACTGCAAATTGTTAATGGTTACCGTAGACTACAGCTACTATGTTAACTATTAATTACTTTGTCAATGGACAACGCAGGAATGCTGTATATCTGTTCCCTAAAGGCTGGAGAGCCCATTAGTTATATGTATGCCTATTAGTCAGGCTGTGCATTTCCTTAATGACATAGTGGACTGTGCTGGGGATATGTAGACTATTGTGTATATATATATATATACATATACATGCATATCATATAGCTCTGTGGTGTCTTGTTACTGGGGTTCAGAGTGTAGTGAGATGTACAGTATTGTTTATTGGGATTTAGTAAAGGGGAAAGCTCTCCACATCTTTAAATAGACCAGTCAGGAAGGTGTGGCAGTACAAACCTAGCATCTGAGTGCTCTGTCAAAAAGTGACACAGTTTACATGTACTGACAGCTGCTGCCTCAGAAGCTAACAAATTGCACAAGTCCACCTTTTTCTTTCTCTCAAGCATAATTTTGACAGACAGCTCTCACATTTTTATGGAAATAAAAGACTCTCTGACTTGTTATCACGTTCCTATTCCTGAGGAATAAACTATAACAGAGTGAAATCTGAGAAAGATTGCCTCCCCCCCTCCTCCTCCCCACATAGACAGCTCGTCTTATTATCTCCTGAAATGGCAAGGTTGCAGTACCTACAGGTGCAGAGGAAGGTAAGTCTGTTAGCGTTTTATCTCTAAACCAGTCAACCTTACAGGAGCACAACCACTGAAGTGTCATCAGACTCAGTAAGGAATAAACATTCTCTTAGGTACAGGTTTTGCAATTCATCGGAGCTAGTTAGCTGGGGAAATGGGAGAGTGTTGAAATATATTAGATGTGTTTAATGGACCTGGAGAAATACTGGGAAAAACAACCTTGGTTACCTCTGGCATTAATATAAAATTTATGAGAAGGATTTAGGCCGATCTCCTGCAGAGCCTTGAGAAGACGTTGCTTTGTCAGTCAGCACACGTTTAGCATAAATCTCTCACTCCTCTCTTTCTGCAGCCACCTTGAATCTGCCAGCATTCACTCGTTCCTGCTGTTGTACTGCGCTCGCTTTATCTCCATTTTCTTTCCCGTGGAAGTTGCAGCAGTGTTCACTCCTATTTCTTTGGAATGGAATAAATGAGGAATGTGTCAATCTGCTTTTTTTTCGGACATTACATTTTGTTGATACCAACTAGATGACCGTAGACGCACTCTGGAGAGGGAAGTGGGGAGAGGGACCAAAATGACATTTTTCAGCGACTGCTTTTGAGTTTGTTATTCCTGTGCAGCCGGGGCTATCATCTACATTAGGCAGGTCTTAATAAGAGAACTGTAATTTCCACAAAGCATGCAGTCATTTCACTCCTGGGTTGACCCTTTTATTAGAGCTTTATTATTACAGCTATATCCTTTGTACATTGGGTATGCATTTTATGGCATCCATTAACAAAATAGCCCATTTTAAATAGATCTGTTGGATTACATATTGGCGTAATAGTTTGAATTTCTGGCCTTATTTCATTTCTGGTGTTACTTTTTCTCTGGCCACTTATTAATGACATGTCAAAAATTGGTGGACATGAAATAATTGTACTTGATTTGCATTAATATGAAATGTAGCCATTTTCCTTGGTACAATAGTTGTCAGTCTCTGTCTTGCTGTGATTCATGAATTCTGTGAATAGACTATAATGAGCAGCGTATTTCAATCAGCTTAAGGATCAGGTGCAGGGCCCTCTCCTCCTTCTCCCTTTTGATGGTAATGGGAATTATCACGCAAATGGTGTGGTACCTTTCCTGTTTCAAGTTCAAATAGTCACTTTTTAAAATATCAACGGTGCATTTTGCAGTGTGATTACCTTTTGGCTGCCCCATAATTTAGAGTTTGAGGAAGTACTTCACAAGTGCTTATACTTTTTTCTAACCATGATTCATGATTCATCTCCTCAGTCTGCTGTTTTTCTGTGGAGGAACGGCATACATTGTTTACACATTTTACAATGAGATTTTATTCAAAACAAATCAAGGACGCGGAAGCAGAGAGCGTCATGATCCAGGAATTGGACCGTGGCATAAATTGAGAGCTATGTATGTGACGCTGTTCTGTATTCAGTCTTGACCAGAGACATTCAACAACATACATCACCACTGAAGCACAATGCCACCGGAGAACCTGACAATGAAATCGCAGGAATCTCACACCATATACTGTAGAAATGTATTGATTTATTGATGCATCTTTACGGGGCTGTGCTTCCTCTTGTCACACAATTACTTAAGAGTTGAGGTTGGAGCGACGTGACAAGATTTAATAGAAATGATGCAATCACACAAGTGAGTTCTGTATTCCTTTTTGTAATCCGTGATTTTATAGATCACACTTTTATACTGTATCGTAAATTTCTCATCTGAATTGCTTTAGTACCGCTTCTTCTTATCTAGAACACAAAATGGCTGCTGTCTGAGACTTGGTTTGCATGCCGCTTGTGCCTCATGTAATTGCACTCAATAGGTAGTAAATGCTACCTCGTAAATCAGAGACCCTCCCAGGGTTATGAGTATAATCTGGCTCGGCCTCTGTGCACAAACATTTACCCAGGTCTTCTGGACCATGATGCACCTGTCCCAGGGAGAGGAACCAAGGATCAAGACCCTCAGTGGGGTTGCTCTGAGCTGCTGGAACTGGTTCAAGGGTTTCAGCTTAAACCCATTATTAGGCTAAGAGATGCTCTATGAATTTACTTTGCCTGGAGTCTCAAATTAGCATTCACATCCATCAATGCCGCTTTTTTAGCTCAATCTCAAAGATGTTTTTGTGGGTTTCTTTAAAGTCAGACTGATATTGAAGCAAGACAAGTGTGTAATTATTGAAATGGCAGTCATCAGTTTTGTGATTTTCACTAGGCCCGAGTAAAAAAAACAAACTAACCAATTAATCACTCGAGAAGGGAAGCTGTTTTCTTCCCATTCTGAATTGATATACAATATGAAATGACAATATAGTAATATTAATACACAGTATACTCCAGATGTTTACCACTGCCATCAAAAGGCATATGATTTGTTTTTGTTTGTTTTTTATTTTTTTTACTCTCCCATAGCACAAAATGACAATGCAGGCTTTGACTTTGAATTAATGTTCATGACTGAATGAACACAATCAAAGTAAGATGCGTTGAGTATATGAAATGTCAAATAAATACTTGGAAATATTCTTTATTTTTTAATGCAAGTGTTTTCTGGGTAAGAGTGATTACATCATTATGACATCACAATCTGTCTCATTCTCACTCAAAGGCCTGGAATCAAAACGGAGCACTTCCCATGTGGTCACCCACCCTGCCGTTTCCTCACTCTCAAATTAATTGAGTTCTTGATACGTGTCTTGACAGGATGTCAGGGTGTATCTCAGAAACACGAGGTTGAAATGTATTTTGAAGCCATTTTCCAGTGGTATCTTTTGGATTATTTATGAACATTATAGGTGCATTTAGAGGTATCTCAGAGTTGTTGTACACATTCTTTAAGGGAAGGACCTTAAATTGGCAATCTACTAGTCCTACCGTCATAAGCATCTATGAGTGTATAAATAAATCAACTTGATAGATGTACTAGTTCTAATATCTCTACTGTTTTTAACCTAATCAATATGCAAGTATTACAACAACTATCTCATAATGTTCTTTTTATTTAATTAGTCAAAATGCACTCAGTGAATTGGAGAGAGCCAACAGAAGAGAAAATAATTGCTTCAGAATGAAGCCAACACTTTTAATTAACCTCTTAATTAAGGCAGTCACATCTGAGCTGAACGAGGCACATGTCAGGTTCAAATCATCAGGTGAAAAATCTAATTTGATGTGACAAGGTCCCACATATTAAACCATTTAGACACTCCTGTGTACAATGCCTCTTCTTGGCATCAAACAACTATTCATGAGATGTATTCATTATTCATTTAATTACACGTGTTGGAGATGGGAAGAACCAACATACACCGAGCCTTCCTTCTGCACTGGGGAACGGTTTCCCTGTGAACCTTAATGCACATGGGTGGAGAACATAAAGGGAATATCAGTATCTCATACCCAGGTCTTTGGGTAAATGCCATTCATCAATTTTGCTTAATAATCTTCTCATTCCTGCACCGTGGCCTGAAGGATGGTACGAGCGGTCTGAAGTCACCCTTTTTGTAGAATTCACTCCGGGACTCACAGCTCTTGATAAAGACGCTTGACTGATTTGCAAGGGGTGAAATGAATTCTCAAGACTATCAGAGTACCACACATCAATTAGTTCAATATGTACTCAGTTTATCTATAAACCTAATATCATATGTACAGCTTAAGGAATGGTATAGTACTGAGCCCTATGTAGCATCATATTGAACTAGCAGCCAAAGGTCCCTGTGAGCCCAGCTGACGACTGGTATTCTACCCCTGGCTATTGAAGTGGACAGGTTCAGTGCCATATGTGAAGAGGGTAGAGTCTACAAATGATTGAGAGTTCCACTTCATGTTTCACTGTACATTATAAGATGCTTTGAGGGAATCACTTTTTTATGAAATGCAAAAATAAATGTAGAAATTATGTTGTTAGGACTTCGCGGCTTATGTATATTTAATATGTATTTTGGTATATATTTCTGCTGATATCACCATGTATTGATTATGGACGAAAGCTAGATGTTGCTGAGGCCATGGATTAGAAGGCAAACTAAATGATTTGTTTGAATTATGGGACCTAGGTTTGTAGTTAGTTATGTGTCATGTATATGTTGTTATGACGTGCTATGTTTGATGTTGGATGCTTGTCCCAGATCTGTTTCTTAAGGACTTTATCATTATAAGCCCATGAGGGCTAGACACCATTAAGGATGTAATTTTGGCTAAATCAACAGCTACTGTTCCTCCTTGTACCTTGTACTCCTTGTACTACTACTCCTTCTACTCCTTCTACTACTACTACTACTACTACTACTACTACTACTAATAATAATAATATCAAGTCGGCCCCCACAAATGATGTCGGGTCCTTGGGACAATCAAAGCTATAGCAATTATAGCTCCTCCATCAGACCAATCAGTATCATTTTTAAGTGCCTGAACACAGTGCCAAAATGCAAAATTCAAAATCAGACCAGTGGTGTCTGAGATATCACCTGAGATATCATGTGTGACATATGAATGGACAGGTTGACAGACACAGCCTGGTCCAAAGTCCACCCCCAAAAAAAATTCCTAATGATGTGCTTATATATTGTTAAACCTCTTGACATTACTGACTTGAAAGCCCCACAAGAACTAGTAAAAACTTAACAGATTTGGTTGCACAGTCCCAACGTTCCATCAAATATCTTATCAAATAGTGCATGAACATAATAAATTGAGTCTGACCCAAGAGGAAACGAAAGTGATACCCTTTTGTCTTACTGAAAAAAAAGTAATTTCTATAATACAAAAGTTTCTGGAGGTTGGAGTTAGTGAACTAAGATCGACTGCTCTCTTTGTGTTTTCTCAGCGAATTTCATGCAAGAGCAGTCAGAAAAGACGAAACCGTTGTCACTCTTGGAAGTAACCGTCTGTTCAGTCAAATGGCTGTTTAGTTGGAACGCAAGCAATGGGAAAACAATCTGTTTTGCAAAGGAGAAACTTAGAGCAGCGAGAAATTCTGTCAAGACTGTCTCTGTTCTGACACTCTTCAATGCACAAATCCCCACCTGTTTCCTGAGGAGATGAGCAACACATTCTTGTCTTTGTTTGGGCGCTCTGAGATTTTTGCCTTGATGGCCCTCTAATGAATGTCAGTATTATACAGTAGGATGTTGCATTACAACTGTTCACGGTGCACCATAGTGTTGAAAGATGCCAAAGTTGGGCCTTTACAGAAGAAACGTGCACTGTATCATTTTACAAATATTTTACAGTACCTTTCTGACATTTGACACCTTTTGTGTTGTGATACTCCATTTCATCCCTTTGCACTATATCCAGGGTTTTTAGACACACGGAAAAAATGCTCTATTGAACTATTCGATTGAACTATATACATAGCTTGCACTATATTTTGTCCTGTCATCTATTACACAGCCAGCCCAGTTTTTCCTTGTCTTCATAGAGGCCTTAGGCTGGTGGTGCTGGCCAGGTTAGGTTACTTGACAGATTATGTAGGCTCGCTGTGTCCTTTTACTCTGTTAAGTCCTTCCCGTCCTCTTCTACCTACTCTGCTACTCTGTTTTTATGTGCTTTTGTTGTGATCGAATTCTGTAAGCATCTTATTTGTCATAATTGATTGACAATTGATCATTGTGTCATAAATTCGAGGCTTGTTTGGGATTAAGGACTGTATAAATGAACTTGCTGTCCCTACTGAGGTAGAAAAAGTAAAAACCTAGATGCTATTTATGAACCCTGTACCTCCCACATGAACATCCCACTGAGCTCTGTCGGATACAGATTATACAAACTGAATCACAGCATCGAAGACGGGCAAAAACAAATGCAGCGCATACTATGAAAGAGCCACGGGTGGCAATGGAATCACTGAACACGAGCATATTTGCTTTGTTCATCACTTCTAGTTTCAGTCAGTGGGCCCAATCTGTCCCCCTACAGATGGCTAGAGCAGGGGCTCGCCTGGGTGAATGGGTGCATAGGGCAGGTGGATTCAATCAAGCAGCCTAATGGAATGTAAATCTAAAAGGCACCAGGACCCAGGGATCACATTCTGCATTTCGTTATGCCCTCCACGTGGTCGCTAAGTGCAGGTGCGCATCAGATGACACCCCAGTGACACCGGGGAAAGGGAGAGACATCTGCATGCAGAATTGAACAATTGAGCCGGGGAGACGAGAGGGAGGTGAAAACATAGTCAGGCTCATTCAGCGTGTGGCGGCGCTTGGAAAATAACACTATCACTGTAGTGTTCTACCGCCTCCCGAATCTCCAGATGAAAGTGTGGGTGCTTCGTGATTGTGCTTTGAGGTGAAATGTAATTATCCTCCCTTTGGCATGGAGGGTTCAAGTGATTCAGAGTTGGAAGGAAGCCAGCGTGATGGTGATCAGGCATACCAGCCCTGAGGAGGCCTCTGCCGATTTCTGCCTTTATCTGCTTCTGAGTATTCCTGCCCACGTCAATACCCAAGGCTTGTATCTGTTTACCCTGCCATGCCGAGACCACGGCGTCGGAGAGAGGGAGCGAGTGCAAAAGAGAAGGGATGTTTTCTGATGTTGCTGGCGAAATGTCTACATTTAAGGTGGCGTGTCTGTGGAGAGCACCTAATGTGGCATGGGTGGAGTGCTTAGCTGCATAGCTAAACACAGATATCAAGAGGAGGAAGAGGGAGAAGCTGTGCGGCTGCAAGACATTTACAAGATAAATATTACGTTCTAGACAAGAGCTCTGCATTCTGAAGACGTAGGCGGCACACAATGTTTTAGTAGTGGCATCTCTGTCAGACGAAGGGTCGTTCCTCCACAGCCATGCTGACATGAGTTGTCCTGTTCCTGTGTTAGAGAGATCTTTAGTCATGACTAACGCTCTGCTGCACTGACGTTTTTACCCCAGACTTATGTTGTTTTATCCCCAGTTGCACTGCACAAATTTTATTGTGATTTTAGAAATTTCTACCGTTGAATTCCAATTATATTTGGAATTCTAATAATCTGCTATAGTTCCCTGTGCATTGCTACAACATTATGGAAACGTTGTAATTGATATTATTGTACAAAATGTGGTACACAGATCAAAACGTGTACAATTGATCCCAATGACACTTTTAACTACAACTTGTAATGTATTCCAGACAGTTTTATGATGTGTATGTGATTACAAGTGTTTAATGGGCGAGGGTGGACTTCGGTATGCATCCTCCTGACTGATAAACCCATCGGCATGCTGTTTTATGGAGAAGGCCAGTTCTGTATGCGTGGCCAAAATGCACTGGAGTCGGTTTTAATAAGTTTTAATTGAACTAGCCATGAAATAAATGCTTTCTAAATTGCTTGAAGAGTGCCTTGGATCACACTCCCAAATCAAAGACCCCCAGCAGTACCTCCACACACAAAAAACCCAAGAGAAGCACTCGCTCCTCTCTCTTGAATTCTGTTTTATCCTGGGAGGTTAAAACTACAGAGCAGAACCTGGTTGCTGAAAATTTGCAATCATCATGTGAGATGGTCCCTCTGTCTTGCCAATTATTTTTTTTTAATTGAAACCCATAAAATGAAATCAAAGAATGTCATGTCATTTGTCATGAAGCAAATTCATTATACTTGTTTGTGTTAAATGCAGAATTTGTCTCTAACCTAATTGCCCTTTCAACTGCATGGAGTTGTAGGTAATCCAGGTATTGTTTCCTCTTCAAATGCAGAATTCATGTTACTATTGTTGTGCTCAGTGATGAAGTGAAGTGCGTATGTTAGGAATCAATATAACTAGGTTCTATTAATAATAAAAAATTGAGTCAGCATAACTTATAGGGATGTTAATGGTGGTTTCTTGTCCATCTCTCTTTTCTTTGCCGGTGTTTTCAGACTTTCCCTAACATTATTACCTTCGCTCCATCTTTCCCATTTTCATTTACCCATTCACATTCCCTGTGTCATCACCTCCTCATTCTCTCCCTTCACTCACCCAAGAGGTTGATTTTAGCGAGTTAATTGCGAGCGTGTAGTAGCCCATGTTCAATGCATTTTGAAGACTGAATTAACAAAGAAAACAGGTCATATGAAAATATGGTGTGTAATTGGCAGTTTATGTCAGCTGAAGCATGAATCTCTCATCCCACAACTGCCTTTCCATTTTTGATTGTTTACTCCTGAGCGTTGATGTTGCGTGTTTTTACAGACGGTGGTGAGTGTTGTAAAAATACAACAAATACTACAATATCATGATTTGATCCAAGATTAAAAAACAAAAAAAGACCTGTCCTTATTCCGTAATAATATTCCATATATCTGTAATATTCCATTCCTTCTTTCTACAAGCTATTCAACTAGCTAGCAAGGCCAGTGAATTAACTGACAACTACCAGGCAGATGTAAGCCAATTATACTGTAGCTGGATGGCTGGCTTTTTGGCTTAAAAAAAAGGATGTGATTTAAAATATAGCAAATATATTCTTTGTAATTATGAAGCATTATGTGCATTTATATATTCAGTCAAAACAAAGAGTGAAAATAAAATTACTGACTTCAAAACATACTTTAACGTACAGGTACACAAAAACGTACTCAATTACAGTATGGAGAGTAAATGTAGTGTGTGTGTGTGTGTGTGTGTGTGTGTGTGTGTGTGTGTGTGTGTGTGTGTGTGTGTGTGTGTGTGTGTGTGTGTGTGTGTGTGTGTGTGTGTGTGTGTGTGTGTGTGTGTGTGTGTGTGTGTGTGTGTGTGTGTGTGGCCTGCCACAGAGTGGTATTAGTGAATAGCCCTCGAGGGAGCAGATCTCAGAGAGAACTGGAAAGATTTCATTTCTTGGAGAAAGCGCCACATTCCTCTGCTAACACTCCACCGGACACATTAGTCCCTCCGGCCCAATCAAAGAAGGTTTGCTCATTCAGATAAACTGCTTTAGTGGTATTTGTTGTCTTGGCCTGATCAGAGAACAAGATGTTTAGTGTTTTTCTTTTCAGATCAGGCTTATTCCTTCTATACTTCCCCTGATAGTAAACCGGTGTCCAAAAAGATCACAAACACTCCCACGTACTGCTCATCCTCGGAAGATAAATGCCTTTTTGTCTCTGTCGCAGTACAACCCAGTGCCCACTAGAGCTGATCCTTCACTGTTATTCTTACGGCAGTAGCCATATGGTTAGTACTTAGTGCCACCTGCCTCTGGTGCTAACCAGGGGACGTGGGGAATAGGATGCTGGGGGGGAAGAGAGACTGGCAGGTTGGGCTGCCATGAGAGTGGGAAATCAGGATGCCTCCGAACTGACTTAATGGAGTCCTTCTGTTGGACTATCTGAGACGGGATACCAAACCACATGAGGGCATTGAACAGAAGAATGCAAGCAGGTCTGCAGTTACATTACTGGGGTTATGCTGTTCCTTGTGCCTGCGTGTGCACACCACTATAATTTAGTGTTCTCGTGTACCTTTGGCTCTCATTTATTCCATCTTTGCCCACAGCCCCTGTGAAAAGTAAACAATTATAATAACCTTCAACTATAAACACAGAGCACTTGAATGAATCATATTTATTTGCACGTCAACTTCTTAGCATGTAATAATTTATACGAAAGAGCCATCTGATATAAAAGTCAACTCCTATCTGGGAATGTTATTTGCAATGGGTGTTTTTGTATTTCTGGTAGGATTCTTATCTCAAAACATTACCATCAGTCATCAGTAGAAAAATGTTTTCTCATCAGCTTATCTTACTTGATGAGATAAGGGATAGAAGTGTACATTATCTGCCAATGATCCTCGAGGGTTTTTTTTGTTTCTGTTTCAATGATGAGATTGTTAGTAAAGGATTATAGTATAGTCAAGTACTCTTATGATGACTGCTCTCTGTTTCGTAGCTCTTTGCATCATCTGACTTGGCTATCGTCGTATGAACCGTCTCTCTGTTGGTTCTCTGACTGTATTAGAACTGGATTTTGTCCCCGTGCAGCAGCGTCACATCCTAAGATGTGAGCTAAATCAATACTGGAGGCACTAAGCTGTCAATCAAGCGACAATACCGCGTCTGATGCATTAGTGTGTGTCACCTCCTTCATTGGTTATCAGCATCATATTGACAAACCCTATCTGAAAAGACAAAAGTGAATGTCAAATCAAAGATGCTTTCTATTCACGCGAACAACTTGCTGACGTATGCTCAGAGGATTCATCATCAAGTGTTGACGTTACTGCGGCAACGTCATGCCAGTAAAGCAACAATTACAGGACATTCTCTCTCTCTCTCCTTTTGAATGATATAAACCAACATCCAATAAGTATCATTGGAATCTGATGGCTGCAGATTTGTGTTCCACAGGACAATACTCGATAGTCTGCAGCAGTAATGAGCAGATTCTCCTGGCCTCCTAATTGCTTGCCGGGCCTCTGCATGGCTCATCAGAGAGGGGCTTAATTGGCCATCACTACCCAGGCAAGCATGAGGCTGAGGCTAGCACCGCTCCTGCCTGCTCGCTTCTACTAAGACGCTTGCAGAATAACTAAGCAGCTCTATTCATTCTGCATTGCTGCTACTAATGAACACAGTTTAGCCAGGAGGTCTTGATCATTGTGTCGCACTCCATCTTGGTCTGACTGCGTTCGGTGCGTTGGTAACCACAGTTTGCTGATGTTGTTTCAGTGTTTTTCCTAACTGTTAAGTATCACCCTAATGAAGTGCTTCCTGGTTTTGGTATTGGGGTCTCTAGTGCAAAGCCAACTCCCTATGAGATAAGTGTCTTCAGCTGCTGGCAATCAATTTATTTGCCCTCTAATGTTGAATACGTGTGTGGAATGAATACTGAAAGGCATGGAGAGATGGAAGGGGGAAAGAGAGTTGAAATCGCTGTCTCTATGTGCCATTTCATTCTCCCTGAGAAACGATCCTTTCAGTGGCACTACACAACTCTTTATGGACCATTACCCTATCCTGAAAAATACAATCACACATGAATACAGAGGAGATTTTGGAGCCTGTTTCAGTACACACCCAGTTAATGTTGACAGTAGAACATCAAGAAAATGATGTGGTGCTTTTCTATTTCCACACTTCAGCAATTATGCATTGTTATTAGGTTTTCTTCGCTTTGTGTAGATAAGCCAAATATGGTACCTTGTTCGTGTGTGTGTGTGTGTGCGTGTGTGTGTGTGTGTGTGTGTGTGTGTGTGCGTGTGTGTGTGTGCGTGTGTGTGCATCTGTACATGTGTCAACCTGTCCTTGAAAAGTTGCCACAAGCCCAAAAGAGAAAAGGCACCCACACATAATGCCATATTGATTGGTGCTTAAATCAGTTTGATAACAGCTTTGTCAAATCAGCTCTTTTAACAATCAGATTAGAGCTTTTAGTACTATCGACCGGAGAGGGATTTCAAATCTACAAGATGACAGTTACAGAGGAGCACACTAGCTACCGCTTGGCCGCCCATGAAAAAGGTTTTAAGCCCACTTCTCCAGTTCACATCCACTTTTCTCATAAAGGCCTGCTGCTATAAAAAAAAGACAATTTGAAAGCAATTGTTGGAACAGGAGAATCTAGGAGGGAAAAATAACCGGACATGTGACCTGAACCGCTGTACAGCAGCAGCAGCTGAGATAACAAACTCAGTCTTTACACCACAGAAATGTGACTCGTTCATCTGCATGTAGCTGAGGATGAAAGCAAAATGATTTCACATCGGTGCTGACGGAGGATGAAGGACACAAAATGCAGCACAGGTCATCTTTTATTCCAAGTACTGCAGGTACTCCCTCGTGGGGTGGCAACACCACTATTAATTGCAATACCTCATTATAGATTATTGAAGCGAAATCTGAATTTATGTCATACAATATGGCGCAAATACCACATGGACTGAAGTAAATAAGTACAACCCTCTAGCGAGCAGGTTACCACTGTTTGCACCTAAAACGATATGATGCCTTTGTATCCTTAATTTCAGCGCGGTGGGTTAGCATGCATCTGGGATGAATTAAAAGACATTTTATGAGTCACCACATCAGTTGGTATAATGGTGCTAGAGAATGGAGATATTCGCCGGTAATTGCTGGTGTTCTCTATATTCAACTGAAAGGTACTCTCCTGAGCTATATTTCTGGTTGCCAAGTCAGCGAGAGGCGACGGTGAGACGGCGCTGGCTTCCCTCTCGGGCTTCTTAATTGGCTTTGTTATTGCAGACCAGGGCAGGGTGAAGGCAGCAGGAGAGAATCTGGGCTTTTGGTCTATAAGATACGGAGCTTTCTACTGTGACCCTCCTCCCAGGGGCAAAGTGTTCACAGCTGCTCTCTCTGGAGAAGGTGACCTGAGTTTGGATCCCGCTCGGCGCTTCTCCCACCGGACCGCCTCGCCTCCCCCTCGCCGCTCTCTCTCTCTCTCTCTCTCTCGCTCCCTCTCATTTCTTGCTTTCCTCCCTCTCAGAGGTCATTTTTTTCCTACACCACCACGGAGCGTTCTCCTCCCTCCCTTCCGCACCCATCCGTTGACCCAGCAGGGAGTCGCTAATTCTCTCCGCTCTGCAGATTTTCCACACTTTTCGGCGTGGGATGCCAAGAACTCCTCAGTGCCTTACTCCGCCATCACCCCCCCCCCCACACACACACAATTCTTCACACCGGCTCGGCCCCACACTCACTGGGCTTTTAAAAGTGAGAAAACAGGGGTGGCATACGCGACAGTCATAATAGAACAGCCTTATGTTATTTTCGGGGGCCCTGCCATAGAAGCGTTTGACGTATTTACTAACGGTGATGTTCACTGAGCAATTCTTCTGCTGACCACTCTTTTCAAAAGCTTAAGGATAAATAATTCTCCGGCGCTCGCGGTAAGCTTTCACAAAACGAGGCAGCGCGTATCTGAATGTGTGTGGTGGTTTACAATGTCAGGGCAAAACCATAACATGTGCCGTCAACTCCCTATGTTCTTGACCTATTTTCCAACACAGCTTAATCCTTCGTCAGCCAAGAAGCCACGCAGGAGCCGCGCTTTCCACCGCATGACACATATAGGGTCGGAAAGACGAGACGACGTTAAACACACTTGTTCAAAACAGCTTGGCAACAACATCATTTCTACAGGGATGTTAAGCAGACATTAATGTACATGCGACTTGATTATGCAGCATTAGCCTGTTTATTACTAGGAAACTGCTTTTGAGCTGTCAGCGCCAAGGCTGCCTCGCTCCTTGTAAACACAGCTTTGGAGTCCATTTGTGGAATTAAAGTTGTAAATGAGTGTTCCAAGAAGCCACCGAGAGAGGGGTGTCGGAAACAAGATAATCATTTCACCCCCACGCATTCATGCTTCCTGATCCAGATATTAAGTGGTCTTGAAGTATTACTCAGTTTATGCTACTTTTGGTAATAAATGGCTGATTTCCAAAAGAAACACTAAGCTATCCTCCTCAGATACATGGGCTTGTTTCTTAAGGGTTTTGTCAACAATACATATCTAAAATGTATATAGGTAGCTAGATAGACACACACATAGACATAAATAGCAAGGGATTAAACCATTTGAGAAAACTCCAGCTCCTTACCATATAAGGTTATAAAAACCCTTAGCAGCTCACGAGAAAGGAAAAGCTCCATGGAAACTGAAGAAAAACATCAGATCACTAAAGTCATAACGGCGATAAGACATAACTGGGATAAGCTAATTACATGTTAGTGACAATAAACTCTGAATGATGGGCAACGAGAGTATGGCTATAAATGGATGTCAGCATTGATATCCTGCCTCCAGTGAATACTACTGATGTGCATCAACAGGCACATCTGCGGAGTATGAATGCAGCTAGATTCTGGCTGAAAGGCTCAGCTGAATGTTTGGCTTTTTAGCTGTTTAGGGCTCTTGTTGCAATTTGATATCGCATCAGGAAACATTTTGCAATGTCTCTATTGTTCATTTGGTATAGAGTTTTGGTTCTCTTTCTCCAGAGAAATATTACAATACTTGCTGTAAGCATGTGGTTACAAAATACTAAAGCTGTCATAGATTTTTTTATATTTAGGTACCAAAGTGTTTGATTACCCCTTATTTGTACAGTCATATATAGCCTTAGCATCCGTTTTACTACATTCACAGTCTGAAATATCACCAGATTTAACCTTGGAGCACATTTCTTTATTTATTTTTCATTATTTTGGGCAGTTCAAAATAATCCTTTTCTAATCAGGTTGATGTGCTAGAATTCCCATTTGTTCTCCATTTCTACCCCAGTGGCTTCCTCCTGCCACACCACTAAAACCAACCACAGAGGTGAAGGCAATCATCTAAAAAGCACTCAGCAAGGCCGGAAACTTGATCACGTTTCAACCAGGACACATTCATTACAAAATGCGGCATAACTCTTCATTAATGAGCTGGAAAATGGCAAGTAATCAAATCTGTCCAAAGTATGGAAAGAAGAGCTACGGTAAGACTTATTAGCTGAGCATGGGACAGGGAGGGGGGGGGTCACCGGGGTGAGGCCACAAGGCCCTGCAGGTACTGTCTCAGATGTCTTGTCATGTTAATCATCACCTTACATCTCACTCTCATAGAGTTCCCTGGTAAGAGAGCTGTCATCACATTACATGCGTACCTCTACACGAGCAGCAATAGCTCCCTTGAATAGCTTGCAGAAGTACAATGCCAAAAATCCTGAAAATGTGTCAAGCAGTGCACCAAGCGATTATTGAGTGCATCATTGTGCTTATCCAGAGAATAGCCTTTGTGTGTAGTCTGTTGCATGGGGCCGATATTTAGAGCAAGCCTGCCTGCAAATCAATACCCACTGTCACCAAAAGAATGACGCTTCTCTACTGAATACGCCAAACAGAGCAGGGCCAGATAACAATTTGAGACGCCGATTGTTACTTTAAATGGGCTAATCCATTTGAGTGTTGTTGGGTTTTTTTGTATTGCAAAGGTCCAAAAGACCTCTTAAACAGAGACATTGTGTAGTCTGAGGTGTTTTAAAGTGTTGGTGGTTTTTGTTATCTCATGTTAGTTATGATTATTATGATTATTATTATTATAATTATTGCACACCTTTTTTAATGGGTTTCATGATATGTCTTAATAACTACTTACACTTTAGTAGGTCAATTCCAACATTATGGCTGTGATGCTGGGACTAATAAATTAAATGACTCAGAAAATGCATAGGTTGAAATTAAACCAATCATATATAGTCATATAACCTAGGGAGAGTGTAGACAGGCCACAAACAAAGAAATATATTTCCATCATACAGCAACATGCATGTGACATACTACTCATGCAAATTATTTTTTTTAAGTTGCCTACAGAACAATTGTTGTCTGTCACTCGAATGAGGCTTGGCTGAATATACGAAGTATAAATATGAAAATTATTGTATTTTCATAAATACACAATTGAGGAAAAACTTGTATTACGGATGTGACATTATGCGTTATGGATGTGACACATCTGACATAAGTGTGTCACGTCAGTTACACCTTGTAGAAATTCCACGAGCAAATGTTGAAATGTTACATGAAAACATCTGCAGGTTTTAGAGTGGTTGAGGCTGCTGACACACACACACACACACACACACACACACCCCACACGCCTATAATGCAAACACACACATTTATCCTAAAACATGCATGCCTCACCCAACACACACACAGTCCTCCCACACCCCACCACACACACTCTTAATGTAGAGAGCTTCACTAAAACACAATGTTAATTTACACAACTTATTTTGTTTGAAACTGAGGTTATGAGGATATAATGGAGCAAGATTCTCTAACTCAGATCTCATCCAAAACCTTTGTCCACATCAGACCTGAGCCAAGTCTGACTAAATGAATTGGCTAATAATGGCAGGAACAGTTTGTTTTGAAACACGTTGTCCTCAAGTGTGTTCGCCTTGCATTTCCAGTTGACCGCAAGTGTCGAAATCATGAACCGTAGCCTCAAAAATACTTTCTGCCTTGCTGCTGCAGTCATTACCGGGGACTTGCATACATTTAATTACACTTGTTACATCCCAGAAATAAAGAGCAATTAGTAGCAGATAAACTAAACTTTTGAGTGTTTGTTGACACAAACACTTGAGGCGAAAACGATCGAGGCTTGTTTTTGCAACAGTACTCATCATACGCCGCGCTATCGTCATCATGAATAATTGAAGTATATTTTTACACGGGGCTTCGTAATCCACTCGGATGAGAAGTTAAATATTCTTTTTTCTTCGAGAGAATCTCCGGTGTCTATTTGTTGTCCTGCAAGTAAATTGGTGCGTATATCAGCTCCCAACTGTGGTGTTGTCCGTGTGCGTTCGAATAAATCACAGCAGGGAACCCCATCATCATCATGGAGCTAATATGATTCATGGCATGATGGCTGTTATTATGCCTAATGCTTTTTTTTTTTTTTAAGGGGACAATTTCTCAGCAAAAGTAGAAAAATGGGGAGAATAAAAATAAATCTACTCTGAATTTTTAAATGAATTAAACTGTTTTTAGGAATATTAGAAGCAAATAAATACTGAAAAAACATCAAAACACTGTATTTTTACTCTACTGACATTAGTCCTAGCAGTCCTACTGTAAGAGCCTCTAGGGGAGCAGGTTAGTATGCAGAACATGTGAAGGATGATTGTGTTCTTATGCAGTGAAGCACATTAGCCAACCATTGCCTCCCCCCTACAACTTATTCATATCCCTGCTTTGATTGTTAAATTCATGTCAGGGTATTGTTTTTTTTCACCGAGCTGAGACCATTTACTTTCAATAAATCCCCATTCTTCTCAAGAAGACCATGTTATTATTGCTCTGTAGCTGTTGGCGCTAAACTCCGAGGTGCATCATTTGTTTGCTTTTTTTTTTTTTTTTTTTTGCAAAGAGTGCAGCATTTCCATGATGTACACAGCCCAGGTTGTACCACAGGAGGGGATGCATGTGAGGTGGAGTGAAGGCAAGTCCCTCCCCATTTTATTTGCCGCATTGACTTAGTAGCAGGAAAGGATTGGCAACATGAAGGCACCATCCCTTTGAGTGATAGTGCCGATACAAAGGTGCTCGTAGTTCTGGGCTGTCAATATCGCCCGTGCTCTGCTGAAAGATAAGTTCCTCCGTGATGGAGCAGCATGCTCCCTGCTGCTCCTCTTCCTGGGCGGTGGGGCTGTTTCAGGACAGAGTCAGTGAGTAATGCCGCATGCTGGTTCTCATTGCAGCCGATTACTTATCTATTGATTGAAGCCAGCGTTGTGCAGATGGATGCCTTTGGAGTGTGACAAGCGCTTTAACAACCCCGGAACCTAATGCTCCTTACCGTCACTCCGGGTCCATGTTAAATAATGTCCCATCCCTAAGTCACCGGATTCACTCACGGTCAATCCCGGTAACGGAAAAGGGATCCATCTTGATTGGTTGTCTCCAGGCCAAAAGATCTATGGCCGCAATTACATGTAGCCACTCCTTGCTGCAGCTGGTGAGATGTAATAAATAGCATTAAGGGCTGAGAAAATCCTTTAAATACACTTTCCTCCTTCTCTTCCTGCTTGACAGTTAGAAAGAGCAATGAATTCCCAGCGATCGTTGGAAGCAGAACGCTGTTTCTACTGCTTATCACTTTCACTTAAGCTGCTCAGGAGATGCAGTCACACGCACGCACACACAAACATGCACACACACACGCACACACGCAAACGCAAAATAATAATAATATAGTGTCAGTTGTTTTGTTCATACCAGGCAGGGAATAAACCAGCAGCACAGCATCCAGTTGTTTGTGCCGTGGATGATGAGTTCTCTCAAGACGCCTCCTGATTTATGGTACACTTCGCTGACACACTGCTGCTGCGTGCAGACTTTACGTACGGTCATAACAGCCAGATGTTTTCTTTGATTCTCCCATTTCAGGTCCTGGCTCGGGTCCACCGCAGCTCACTAACAAGTAGCCTTGGGCCACCCGACTCGGTGCATAATCTCAAATGTTAAAGGCTGACAGAGCCACATGAATGTTTCAGACGAGGAGGGACCCATCTGAGACGCTAGGCTTAATATGTCTGTACAGCAGCTTGAACAACTGTCTAAAATGCGGGCTGGTCAGAAAACCCAACAGCTTTTATTTGTTGGCTTAATCCGTCACTGATGGTTGCGCAGTTTGCAATCACCGACAGAACTTTTTACTGGGTTTGTTTTTTTAGATGCTTTGTGAATTTAAAGTGTGATAGTCAACGTTTGTCCTCCTCAGGCTACACTCCACTTAGCTGCCTACTGAGTGGTGGGTTGGGGGAAAGTTTTTTTTTTTCCCTGAGCAAAATAATTTGGTAACACTTTATTTGAAGGGGTGTGCATACAAGTCATGACCATGAAGGACGCTTCATGAATGTTTATGACTGTTGTCATTAAGTGTCATTCGGTAAAGACATCTCAAACAATGTCAGCTTTGCATTAACAATGACATAATTTACCGAATGACACTTAATGACAACAGTCATAAACATTCATGAAGCGGTTAGGGTTAGGGTCATGACAGGTGTCATGTCATGGTTATGACAGTGTCATGACAGTCTTATGCACACCCCTTCAAATAAAGTGTTACCTATAATTTTATATTGACCTGATTAGACAGACAGACAGATTAAAGCACAAACACACACGGGTTAACAACAGTAGCCGGCGTCCTAGCGTTCTACGGGAGGACTCAGCAAGATGTGTATTATCAGCCTGGGCGCTTTAACCTCAGAAACATTTCCATGCCAAGGTCGTCCACACCCACCACAAGGAGTTTTTCCTGCCTCGATCTTTATCTTCCCCTTTCAGCAGCACCACAGCGACACCCTATTCCCTGAGTCTGCACTCCTGTCACTGCCATTATCACTATTGAATGCTTTTTCACTCCCTCATGTTTATCATTTGATTTCTGATAAAGAGATTTTGGTTGTCCCGACACAAAATGATTGATTTTTAATTGGAATCAGGCACTTGTGTTTTCCTGCAAGAGATTTTTTTTGCACTTGACCAAACTGTGTATCGCACTGGTCATTTTATTTGAATAGTTGTTGGTGTATCGGGGGAGGATGGTTTCTCCTGTTTTTCTAATGGTATTGTATTCCCTCCCATGGCTCTGTTTATTTCTCAATGAAGTAGTCAATTCTGTTCCTATGAAGAAAGGCAAAGAATCTACACTGTTGTGCACTTACTGAACTGGCTTTGAGCTCTTAGCCCTTTATTAAATCTTCTAATTCAAGTATTATTAATTTTCAAACAATTCTTACAGGGATTCGAAGAAGGGGGATATTTTTAATCAAACATCAAAGAAGCTCATTTTCATAGAACAACCCTTTGGCGTACAATTCACAATAGGATTTCCACATTGGTTCAGGATGTTATTGCTTTCGTGTCTCATTTGTATTTTTGGAAAGATTCCAATTTCTTTCTCATGCAGTTTTGTCCACTCGAGGGTGCTTTTCATTTGCACTTTACCGAGGCAAACTCCCTCCGAGAGCACGACTTTCCTTCACTTAACCACAAGCTTGAAAATAGCTGGACACCATGGCCGGTCTATAAAAGAATACAGTGCTAACTGAATATCCTGCTGAACTAGACCATTTACCATCTCCACTCTCATCTGCCATAGATTCGCCTTGATGATTTCCTGCTGAAAATCAATGATTTACTCACTTTGAGAATAGCAGCTCCTCTGAGGGTGTTGGCTAGGTTCTCCCGGTGGCAATGATTTCAATCAAGAGGCGTGTGAATTCTCGGGCCTTTCAAAATAGAATGGAACACTGTAATAAATTGGACAAATAAGTAATTTCTGTGTAGAAGATGGATTTAAATTGATTTGTGTTGCAACCTCTCAGCTCTCTCACATACATTCCCAGACACATGCTGTGCGAACACAGATGTGCACACACTTACACACTGCAGGAGCAATCCTTGGCAACACTTTGCCTTTGTGATTATATTGGTAGGGAATGCTGAGATATCAAGGCTTTCAAATTGTAAGAGATGGTGTAATATTGTTACATGTCGCCATTAACAATTTTGACCTTTACCAACTGCAGAGTATTTGCAGTTGCAATATTTGCAGCTCGAAGATTCAGCGGAAGAAATGAGGGGGGAGAGCAATAGCACAATAACTCACTAACAATCCCCTGGGACTGTAGAAGCTGGGCCGTTAAAAGATATTGTAAAGCTGCCAATGATGTTGGAATGGTTTACTGTAAAGGTGCATTGTTTTGCTTAAAATTATTTCTCCCAATAGCACATTCATTTCCATCTAAAGCAGATGAGGGAAATGTCATCACATGGACAGATCTCTCTATAAGAAACTATTAAGACTATTAAAGGACATTGCCAATGTTTTTGATATGTAGGTATTTTAGATGTTGTTAGTTGTTTGGCAGTATCATTTGGTGCTAACTGAACATTGCCATAGGCTTATGTAGTATTTAAAAACCTCACAACCCATTAAACAGTCAGAGCAATGACAGTGTGACCCATGACTCAAAAACAGTGCTGTTGTTTTTAAGTCGATGGTCTGACATGTTTGTTTAAAGGCTGCTGAGCCACAGCTTCTCTTCATTTGACAGATGATGCCATGTCATGGTGCTTTAATCAAGCCGTTAAAATCACTCAAATAAAGTGCTGCCTGTTTTAATCCCATATTGCCATTCAAATGAGGGTGTGTTATCCTGGAGGGATAGTCCTGTATGTACAGTAGCTGAAGCCTGGAAGTGTCTTGATTAGACTGCTGCTCTCCCTTCCTGTTGAGGTGGCAGAAAGCTTACCACATGAGCAGCTATGACTTTTGGATTTGAACAAGGATTTGCATCACAAATGGCCTTAATTGTACAACAGACACGCCATAATAACCAGAGGAACTCTATATCATGTTGTTTTATAGTTAAAATGGGGACTGGCTGGGATTCCAATTTCTGCCAATTAGGTCATGCAGTCTAAACGGCAGATCTGAGCCTGTAGTCTTTGGCTGTGCAGAAAAATGTGTTGCAGGCCTAGTTTTTTATTAATGCAGGGCTTGCTGCTCCTAGCCAGGTGGTAGCAGAGCAGTAATAAATGTGCTCCAATATATCATCCACAGCACATTACAGGGGAGCTGGGGGTGATTATTCATGCCGGCAGGGGCATGAACAGACCTTTCAGGGGTTCAGGGGCTCAAACTTTGAAAAGGGCGTCTCCCTCATCTTTTCCAACAGGGTAGGTATCCTTGTGTCTTTGGTTTTGTTGCCTCAAGTCATCTTGTGATGACACTGATCAGCCCGCATAATGGAAAATGTGCCACTTTTCCAGCTGATTACTTGATGACTGTGGATTGGATTTTCACATGTATTTATCAAGGTCCTTTGTTTTCATGTACTTACAGTAATTATACTTGAATTCTTTAACCTTAATCAGTGTTAAACATTGTAGCGTGCAATTTGCGGTGTTTGCGTTGCATTGTTAACTCTGCGATCATTCAGACAATTTTATTAAGCTTCACTGAATCTTCTATCCTAGAATTAGCTTCTCAGAGAAACTGCTGTAATCAAGACTGCAATTACTTATAATGATTCAACTTTTTCCCCCATCAGCCAGCTTCTTGGACTCAATTAAAGCAGGCACTTACACAGTCATTTAGTTAGGAGCCGGCAAGTGACTCTACTGTGAGCAGCAGGGTGAAGGTAGATGGGGCGTATGTTTGGAGCAGCCTGTGTTTATTGTCTGTTTGTGGCTATCAGGGCACACACAGAGACAGATGAGGCACAACAGCTGGCCTTAATGCGTGTTGGGTAGGATCAGCCCGGCCCAGTCACAGCACATCAATAGACCCATACGTTAGCTGACAGAGAGAGCACTAAACTGCGCTCGTCTAGCAGGTGTCACGGGCCCAGCCCAAGCTCAGGTGATAGAAAAATAGGCAATCTGTCTTTCAACAGGAAGGGTGGGGGACGGGGTGGGGGGTGCCACTGGACATCAGAACCCTGATCCTTCACAAGCAAGAACAAGAGGGCTGTTTTATACAATGACAAACATTCATAACCTCAACCAGCAGCACTTCCCTGAAATTGCTACAGGGACTGGACAGGTGGTCGCTGTGTTGATTTAACTAGGTCCAGCTCAGTGCCCACTAGAATTTGTCACTTGTGACTGGTCCTCATGGCATAAAGGCTAAACCGTTGCTTTGTATGCTGCCATTGAAGTATATAAACACTTCTCTTCAACAAGCCTGCCTCTATCTTAGTGATTTATTATATTTTTACCATTTAGGTTTAGGACATCTATTTCACGTCGTCCTGCAGATGACCTTGTATTATGTTTTGACCATTGTGCCGTAGCTGCTCACTTCCTTTTGCTGTGCAGTATGACAGGATATAATCTGACTAAACTGGACTGTGCTAATCTTGGTATCTGTCTTTGGAAAGTTCCATAATGCTGCAAATACAAGTGTCACTGTTTTCACTCTCCTTAAAGAAACTAGTAGGAGGAAGAAATGAGGTGATGTCCTCCACAATGAGAATATTTTGTACATAAAAGATTCAAGATAGCCGACTTCAAACATATTCAATAGTGACTTTTACTTTCATTCTAGCAAATCATTTCGACTAGGTACTACTACACTTGTAGAGTAGACCTACCCATGACATTTCAGCCTTCTAAATTTAATTTCTTCAGCTCAGAAATAATTTTGTGGAGGATAATAACCATAGAACATTTATTTCAGATGTGGGTTTAATTGCCGTTTCAAAAAAGCATTTATTAGATAACGATATATATATAGATATTATGTTTTTTTCTGTTTTATGTATTTTATGTGTTTTTTATCATTTAAAATATTATAGTAGTTATTATAATTTCCCATAATGAAAATGACGAAATAAACTCAATCATGGTTTTTATCTGCTGAAACATTTAGACAGCTACTTAAACAATTCAGCAGATCCAGTGAAAACATGAAAAGCGCTGTATGTAAAACACTAAGCTGTCTGAAATATCTTTATTGCGCCCTTTATTGTGCCCGTGCTCCTCTCCTCCTCCACCACGGTAGCTCATATTCGGCCATAGGGTTAGGGTTAGGGTTATTTTTGGTCGGAAATTAGTTCAGTAAAAAAAAATCACGCCAGAATCACTTTATTCATTATGTGCAGTAAATGTACTGGGATTTGTCTTGGTGACATTGGTGCAGAGACAGCTTCATAGCTCACCGAGAGTCATAGTGCATACTGACACACATAGGACAAGGACAACAGAAAGTACAGTCCACCGTGCAAGACATGCAGTAGTGGACAATACAGATCACACCACAGTCAGCTATGATGAGGCACATAACTCAACGCTCCATGTGGGTTAGCAGGACTTTAATTTTTGATTAGTGTTCGCTACAGTGGTGATTATTATGGAAAAGCCAGCTAATTTATTTGAATGACGTGATCTTTCCTGTGCTCCTTTCCCCCCACTGTCTTCAATCCCGTCCTCACGGCACTGCGCTGGAAAATGACGGGCAGGTGGTGCATTCACATTTTTCTGTAACATGTGGTGAGGCGGCACCCGGACGCCACACCACGTCCTGCTCCGTAGGAAAGAAGTGTCCCATTATTTAGACTGAAGCGGATTCTTAAAAGGAAAGAAGAGAAACACTGTGTTTAGCAGCCTAAGTGGCTGTCAATGCTCAAAATCCTAAAAGGGGAAATAACAAACTGATGAAATGTTGATTCCTACTAAATTGTCATTGAAGCACAATTCACTGGTTGGTTCTGTAGCGCAGAGCCCATCAGGGTCTTGACCCTGCCTTGCATTTCAAAGTAGCATTTGAATAGCGCTCAATTATCCAAATGACAATGAAATGCCCTCAGACGGAGTCGGGTTCTCGTGGTAGTTCTGCAGCCAAACAAGAAAAGTCCTAATTGCAGTCACTAGGGCTCTCTCTTTCCATATTGCATGCACATAAACTGATATGCTGACTGAATTTTTAAAAAGCTTTGTTATTAATTTAGATAATCATCAACCAGTAAAACAACAGCGAGACAACACTGGTAATTCTTGCGTCTTGAATCTATGGTTATATTTTTCATGAGCAAAGTGCCTCCTTTCAAATGTTTAGTGCCAGTCACCGAATGTTTTGCTATTGTTCGTGTACATTATTGGGTAGGATGTGAAAGCCATTTCTGTCTCTGAAATGTGGAGCCTGGATATCAAGGCTCTTTTATGGAGTTGGGAAGGCAAGGAGAGGGAAAAACCCACACCGGACATTGTTCTCATTGTTGAGGAGTGTAGGAGAAAGGGCTACGATGGTCGACTCGGACAACAAAGCAAAAGTGCTGAATTTGTCCTAATTGTATTCGCACTACATGGACGGCGTATTGAAAGTCACAAATCACTTTGGGAAAATCTCAAGGACATCTCCGCGGCAAGAATATGTGTATTGTGCGTGAGGCCGTAACCCTCTTACCTCTGTAGGTATGAGTGAGGGGAACAAATGGACCCAACCATTGTGATTGCAAATTACATTTTCCTTGGTATCGGCGGAGCCTGCTTCAACCTGGCCCCTGTGTCCCCGTTGCACCAAAGACTTTGTTGTATTCAGAGTGTTTCAGCGACTCATAAATATTGTATTCTACACTCACAATGTGTTCTGGCTGTGAACCGATGTAGGCGTACTGCGAACGCTTAATCGGCTAGAGAGGAAGACACATTCATGCCGCTGAGGTAGACGAGAGCGCCCCCTAACAACTGGAGCAGAATGACACCGCCTGTGATGTAGATGTGATACCTGAGGGAGACAGAAGCATCACAGAAGCATAGTAGTCGCTCATAGTCGCTGTGTTTTTTTTGTATTTTGTCAATTTCTACTTAAAGCTGAGTTATGTCACTTTTTTTAAAGTAAAAATACAAGCGCCTTATCAGTCTAGTTCACGTGGGGCTGCAACAGAGAGGTCGGGTAGGTGCACTGGCAGGAAGGTTTTCTCCGAACACAGACTTCCTGTGTCGAATGTGATGTGATGAATAGAAACTCGCGAGCCGAACGCACAAACAGCAGCGAGCGAGCCAGCGCCTCTGCTAGCGCTACTGAGGGTATTGAAGTCTTCAAAAATACGAACTGTAACCTCTCGCCGCCACTCAGGGCCGCCAACAACTACATCACAGAGAGTCACATAGCGCCGGTCTAATTAAACATGGGAAACAGTACGACATCCTACCATCCTCAGTATGTTCGTCTGTTACTGATGCTGTGAACAATTTTCAATTTTGGCTCGATTGATAAAATGCCCACTGTGCTACATCGGCAAATGTCATTTTAGTTTACTACACAACTGAAAAACTGTCAGTTCTAATGACGTTGAGTAGTCTCACGAGAAGCAGACTGATTGAAGAAGTGTTGAGAAAAAGCTACTGTAGATATGCTGTACTGAACAATCTATATCACATCAGTACTGTACCTTTTTTAGATGTCCAATACTCACTGTGCACCGAGTACGCTAAACCCCAGCGGGGTATTGACATGATTTGTGCTTTGTCATGCAGTTTCACTGTTCTGCCAAAATGTGAGACTTGTTTCACTTGAGAGAGAAAGGAAGATATGTCTGAGGTCCAAGCGCAGTAAATCCTCACGAACAATGCCAGCTTAGAAGGAGATGTAGCCAACTAGTTGAGCAGTTAATACCGCCAGCCCCAAACACAACTGTAAATTACTTCACATATTTTTCAATCACTTTGGCAGCCATTTCTTTCCCCCCATAGGTTTGTGGGAAACTATTGGGCAACTTAGATTGTGCCGTTGCCATAAATTACCCACCAAAAACAAATTAACTGTGTTGTACAAAAATCCCCTTTTTTTAAAGAGAAAGAAGAAATGAGACAAACTTGTTCCACAGGAAGGGAGGGAGGGAGGGAAAGGGGGAGAGAGATTGACAGAGTCAGAGAGTGTGGGGAGGGAATGGGCAGGATTAGAGACGAAGACAAAAATTCCCCAACACCTTCTGTGCACGTCCTTGTTATCAGACGGTGCGTGTCTTCAGCCCCAATTTGCGGTGAGGTGTTATTAGCGGTGTAGCTGCGCTGTCCCGCCTCATCTCATCATCTGTCAGGAGATCACCGCTTCCGACAAAGTAGGAGGAGGATCCCGGCGTGCTCCTTATTCTGCCAGCTAAGAGCTCAGACAGACTCAGCCTCTTGTCTCCTATCAAAGTCCCCCCACGTACCAGAAGCATGTCACTGTTGTCAGTATGTGATGCGAAAACCCCCGTAACTCCAGTTTTGGTGTTTTTGTCGTTGCATAACAAAATTAGATAAAGACAAAGTCGTTAAGCCACGTTAAGTTTTCTTAATTCCATTTAGGACTTATGACTAACTGTGACTGAATCGTTTGCTCCTCCTCCTAATCATATTTCCCCCGTTCCCTAATTTCTCTCAAGATTTGTTTTTAATAAGTTTAAACCAATTGACGTGGTATTCATCAGATTCTCAACTCTTTCATTTATTTCAATATCTCTTTTAGGAAATGCAGTAACACACAAGTACTCAATCTGGAGAATTACTGATGTGTAGGCATCAGTAGTCGGTGAGCGCCTGTGTCGCCTAAAGGCTAACGTTATGTCAAATCTGTTCAGGTAGAATAAACACGGTGCTCAGGTGTCTCACGTTTCCTTTCTAATAATTGTGCGTTCAGAGATTTCCGCGCCGCACGTTCCTTCAGCCATCAGGAAGGCTGAGGTGAACGGGGGAAGGAGCATCCGTGTGAACGGGGGAAGGAGCATCCGTGCATGGACAAGATGGCCGTCAGCGGAGGCTCCTTATTGTTAAAACCAAAGAAACAAGTGTCAAGATGTAGAGAGGGATAATTGGACTTGTTCTGTTTTTGTTTGGATCTCTTAGTGAGCAGTTGGTCTTGTTTTCCTTTCATTATTTTCTTCAGTTATAAGAGATTTCTTTCATTTTATCCTCATTAAAGTCTACAGTGCCTGTACATTAGGGCTGCACAGTTACTCTGAAAAGCCTTGTTTTCTTGGGGGTTGATTTAATTTCTAGCAGTCTTTTAATGTACGTGACTTGGTAAGGAGTCATTGAAGTTTGTGATCAATGGACAGATTAAGGCCATACCTCATTCAGATGACATATTTATTGAACTGGGAAGGCTACGTTGTGAAACCAGCTGCCATCGCTGGGATTTTGCCTGGATGTTATCAGGACAAACACAGTTGCTTGTCATTATTGTTGGTAAATGTTATATATGAGTGAATACACCGATGAATACCTCTTGAACCCGTATGGGAGGAGGCGTTTTCTTTTTGAGTAATACAAGATGCGCGTCTTCCAAACCGATTTGTATTCATGCATGGGTAAATCAGAGAGGCTCTGCTTTAGCTTCTAATGTCAGGAGGACTGGAGGGAGGTAAAAAATAAATAAAAAAATAAATTGGAGAATAATCAGAAAGCTGCTCAAGTTGAAATGAGTTTCCTCCACTGCTCACTGCCTCTGCCGTCAGCTGATACCCTAAACACACGTAGAGTTCAGATATGCTTTGGTTTGCTTTGGAGGGAAAACCGTATCAGATAACCAGCTCTGTCTTTCATTTCTCGGCAGGTTCAGCCTTATCTACATAATCCCCAGTTATATTTCTCTTTCAGGTCTGCAGCCTCTGAATCCGAGTCTTTGCCACTTGTGAACATGTGACATTTGTGTTAAAAGCATTTGTCTTTTGATAATTCTGCTGTCACACTTTTTGTAGGTGACTTCACAGAGAAGGCACACTTCCTACACGAGTCTACATTTCTTCACGTTGCACTGCAGCACACAGTATTTTGCCATATCTGTGCAAATGTTCATGGATTGCGCACTTTTAAATACGGATGTCAAAAAAATTCTAATTGTGTTACATGTGTTGTTATGGCTTACTAATGAATGGAAAAGGTTAAATATATAGCATGAATCAAATTCATCTCTTTCTTGAGTGAAATTAGCTTTCTTGTGTTACAATATAATTACAGTCATTTAGCAGACGCTTTTATCCAAAGTGACTTACAATAAGTGCATTCAACATAGGTAGGCAAGAGAACTACTAATCACCAGAAATCCTAAGTGCATTTCCTTCCTAAACAAGCAACTAAGAGCAGAACTAGTGTTAAGGTAAGAGTGCAATAAGTTAGCTACCTACTTTTTCTTAAACAAATGAGACAAATAAGAGAATCTAATAAACAAGAGCCAATTAACAAGAGCTCAGACACATAATTACTGTTACTGAGTTACTGTATATTATGTGTGTCCTCATCTTTATGGTGTACAGTATGTACAGTGATATAGAGTAAAGAGAGTAGCTTGTTAAACTCATTGTTTGAACAGGTGCCGCTTTATCTCCTCCTTGTTACGTATCATATCTGTGTGTTTTGTTCTAATTCTCTGTCCGATGCTGAGGAGCCTCCATGCTCTGTCACACTAATTGGATAGTGCAAGTCATCCCTCCGCGATTTTCCACCCAGATCTTTACTGGGAGGCAGGGTAAGGGACGAGGCACGGGTAGGAGGACAAAGAGAAAGGAGAGGCAGGTTGAGGTGGTTGACAAGTGTCGCAGTGGGCCCCGCATTTACAGCGTTTGGTGTCAAAAGCCTTCGGAAAAGACTGAATAACATTAAGGATCTTCTGCCGACATCAGCACTTATACTCTCCCTTGGCTGGTTTGTCATTCTACAAAACTGTTTTTTTTGTGTTTTTTTTCTCTTTGTATTTTTTTGGATGGTCCCTGAACGGGCGGTGTACATGCTGTGAGGAGCTATGGCATATCATGGGCTTCAAGGACAACTGAGATAAAAATCCCATGAATGTAAAGCTCTGAAAATAACAATCTTTATAAACGTGGCCGCAAGCAGCAATGTCGGGGATCAAGCCCATAACGTTGGAAGAATAGATGTTTTACAATAATGCCGACTTATCCGGCGAAGAATAAATTACATGGCTGGAAAACTACAGCTACACGTTTACAACCGTACAAGTCACATTTCACTATGAAGTTTGTTTTGGACGTGGTGATACTAAAAACCAATTACAGCAAGTGAGCTAAAGGCTAATAAGGGAACTCGCCGCTCGTGTCCCACATACAGGAGAAAATTGTCTTGGACGGTGTCGTGCATATTTTGCGAGAGACATTTTGCCAAACTAAACATCTGTAGCTCTATCTTTGGAAGTATCCAAGCAAAAATGATGGCAGCCAAAATGATTATAAAACAGGTAAAGCAGTAGTGGAATGTTGGCAGTTGAAGTTATGTTACTTGTAGTTGTTGTCAGCTACCATGCTAACATGAGGAGGTTTAAAACTTGCCAAAGATGCCCTTTGGATGTGTAACAAATTCACTGTCATCATCCAATATGGCTTTTTGAGTGCTTGAGGCAAACGTGTAGCTCAAGGAGAGGTGGATATTTGTACCAGGTTTTGGGACTTACAGTGGAGGAGTTACAGCCTTTCAAAGTTTTAAAATCTGGCCTTTAATTATAGCTTCCCATTAAGCTGACTGTGGCCATATTTAGTGGGAAGCATTTGCACGCTATTATCCATCATTCTGCTAAATTTCATGTCTCTACTATATACTGACGAAGGCGATGAAGAAGAAAGCATAAAAACAAAAGGGTTTTTCAGCCCTACAGACTTGAACCCCAAATAACAGAAATGGGATATTGAGCCAATTTCATTCCGACTGTGAATTGCAATTTGTACAGTATCTTTTGTAGTATGGTAAACAATATGGAATATCAGTGGGACCGACATCCCATTATTTCTGGTTCATCGGTTTAGATCACGAGTTGTTAAGGCATTTTTCTTCTCTGAACTAAGTTCAAATTGTTCCATAGTTGTAAAATGTGCTGTGTGAAACCTCTCTTTTTAGCCGTGGGCATATCCTGTAATTAGATAAAGGATTAACTTGGTAATCTAAATTGTCTCTTGTCTTTTCCTTCCGCCTTCCTCCTCCCCCCCCCCATTATTTCCTAATATCCATTTCAAAGTTTTTAGACTGGCTCCTTTCTCTGTCTGTCTGCCTCTCTCTTTCTTTCCATTCCTGCGCTAAATTCTGTAATCAACTCGCTTTTGGATAACCTTGTTTCTGGCTAAGCATATGGGGATGACAAATCCATGACTAGGTGCGTGCATTGGCTGGCAAAGACTGTGACTGTGTCTGCCCCTCCTGACAGCTCAGGATGTCTTCACTTCCTTTGAGGATTGCATGTAGTTATTAAGTCAAAATGTGTTTAAATCTCCATGGCTCTTTAGATAACATCAGGCACTGAACTAAACAGGTGAAGCTTTGAAGAAGCTGAGGAATTTACATCCACAGTTTTGCTAGCAAGACATTTTCCATAGGAAATGAGCAAAATGTATTAAGTGTTCCTTGTGTCTGCACAAGCTTTACAGGACAGACAGACATCGGGTTGTGAGGTGCTTTGGCATGTTCATGGACTTCTGAAGGGGGACTTGTGACTTCTTCAGCTGAGTACTTTTGCCAGGTTCTAGTGACATTAAAGACTCATGTCACCAATGATCAAACGGCTAAACTAAGCTTCGTGGAAGCGGAGATGTTTGGCTGTCTGTCTGTTCAATGAAACATTTCATCTTTTGCATAGAATCGTGAAGAACAGAAATAATTCATCGACAGCGCAGAGACACCATGTTTCTATAATAGTGTAACTTGATCTTTGCCATGCTCTGGGTTTGAATTATTATTATTATTATTATTCGTCTCCCGAGGAGATGCTACAGAATATGAGACCGTGAGACCAAATCAGACTTTCTTTTTATATCATAAAGCAGCTAAATACTCACATGCTTAATTTGCAATGCCATAAATGTCACATTAAAGAGAACAGCATTCATGTAAAACATCCAAGTCAGCCAGTGTACAGTCACTGAGTTATGCCGTGCTGACTCGACAGTTTATTGGAGACGAGCACCCAGTGATTAAACAACTGATATATTGAAATGGTTGCATGCTTATCTGCCATAAGCGCCATGACACTGGATTTGGAGACATCTGGAGATGAATAGAGACGTGTGTAATGAATGTGGATGTTTCTTTCTGCAGAGTCTGAGGTCCGTGCAATGCTAATAAAGCTTCCAAGAATAGCAGTACAGATTCTGAATCACAGGTCAGGTAAACGAGCCTCATGCCAGCTCTCATCATGTTACACATACAAATCCAGACTCTGTTGTTGATCTTGTTAAGCATCATCAGCATTATGCATCTTTTCCAAATGCACCTTTTCACGGATAAACGCGCACACGCCCGCACAAGCACGCGCTCACACAAAAAAACGGCAGTGCTTTTCATGTTGACAGACACCTCATCATAGGTTCTCACAGTTGATCGCGAAAGTGGATTGAAGCAGAGTGTCGGTGCCGGTGGCAGAGGTAGACGCCTTCTGACACAAAGTTGTTTCTCCAGCTAAAAAAAAACAACCTTTTTGAGTGAATGAAATCACAATGACACGTAATAACTCCCAGTATTCATTCAATGTCCTCTCTATACGAATAGGGATGATTTATGTTTCTAATTTCTGATGGTAATTCCGTCACGTCCAAGCGGGGATGATGTGACCCGAGCCTCAGGAGGGCATCGATCATGGAAATACTCTCATCGCGGCGTTATTAGTATCCCGACTTGCAGCCCCCGCAACAACGTACACGCTTAGCGGCCGACTTTCTATCCGAGCTCGTGATAAAGTCACACTTGGCATGTGTGCCGAAGAACCGATTTCCATATTCCTCCCCGTCCTCCCGGTCTCCTCCTCTCCGTCTGTCTCTGCGTTTTTTCCTCGACCTCCTTTACGTTCCATCTGCATCTCTCCGCCGCGAAAAAAATCAAGCGAAGTGTGAAGCCTGCGTCGCCGCGAGTGCAGTCACCCCTACGTCTTCATTTAATGTATCTAAACTGTTTGTTCAGTGAAGTAGCACTCATTTTCCTGAAAGTGATTCATCATTTTCTAGACCGACCCTAACGACCGGGAATATTGCAAAGCTATCTGAAATGGTGCATTCTGGGTACTATGTGTAGCAGCGTTCTGGTGTAAAGATTTTTTGTTGTTTGCATGCATAATCCTGTGTGTGCTATCTGTGCCTGGGAGAATGCACACATCTTTTGCACACACATGTTTTTTTTATAAGTGTGTGTGTGTGTTTGAGAGAGAGAGAAAGAGTGGTTGAAGGAGTGTTTGTTGAAGCATGGTTGTCTCATTGGAAGATTTATTCTGAATCCCAGACATGTGAGGGAGTAAATATTTGTCATCTGGGGACAAACATGCATCCGTCAGCCTCGCTCCAGATTATATATTGTGGTGGCTAAAGATTTTTCTGCTCATGCATTTTCCCGTATTTGATCATTCCCAATATAGCTGTTGTCAGAGGCTTATTGTTCCTAGGCTCTTGTTCCCAGAATCCTAATGTTCATACACACAATATTTAAAGAGCGGTTACCCAGAAAGGACACTGAGTGATGGAAAAGCAACCAGAAAGCCACTAGCGCAAAGCCAAGCTCTCCAAAGAAAAACATTACCCAACGATGCCGCTGTGACGAATTTGATCTTGGCTTTGTTGTTTATGGCAGCTAAACATGAAATGGTTTAATATTCTAGATAGTAATTTTAATTGAATGAATTTCTGAGGACATTGTAAGGCGCTGATGGTGTCATAAAACACTTGTTATAGCTGCTGTTCATCACTGTGATGTAAATTATGCCCGGTGATTGCTCAATGATGCCTTCCTTCGGGGACATGACGCTGATAAAAAAAAATGTAATTGGCTCCAAAGGGCACGTGATGTGTTGGGGCCATGGGGGAGAAAAACAAGACGGCTATTTTCTCTCCGGCTAGGGTTTTTCTCCCAGATGACATCCTGGCACTGTGTTGCGTTGAGCCCCACTGTGCTCTTAAATTTTGAAGTTGCAATGCATGTTTCATGGCCTGATACTAAGGTTGCCCATTATACTCAATCAAATAGAAAAATGAAAGACTCTTTTACAAATGGAGCTAACACAGGCCTGCAGGATGTGGAACAGTGACACCTGTAGATCCGTAGATCCGTAGAAATAATTTCATCCCACAATGAGATATCGACCACTTTAGAAGAAGTGCCTACTCTTACAAAATGATTGGTGACAGAAAAGTGAAAATTGCATTACAGTCATTCAGCAGATGCTTTTATCCAAAGCGACTTACAAGGGTGATGGTTAACACTATGTGGGGATCGAACCCACGACCCTGAGACTGAGAGTATCATGCTCTACCGACGGAGCTGTCTGTCATGATGGAATTGTACTGAAATTATAAGGTAACAAAAGAGCTTTTAGTGCATTTTTGAGAACGTTATCATCGCCTGCTTTTAAAAGGCAATGGTTGTCTTGAAAAATGTTTCTATATTTTTATATGTATATTTTTATGTAGGAATAAAACTGATTGATATTTCCAAGTGTGTTTAACTTGGTAGTTCACGTGGCCAGCTAGACAGATGAGACATGGGGTCTGAGTGCTGCAGTAAATTTGC
>JAXDDW010000048.1:2765000-2909682 GCA_034670385.1 Hoplostethus mediterraneus | reverse complement strand
GGGAGTTTTATAAAAAAACCCCAAGTGGGTTTTTGGAGGGGGCTGAGGATCCCGGCAGGGGGAAAACCCCAAGAAAAAAAGCGTTTTTAAAAAAAAGCAAACTGGGCCTTTTAAAAGGCTTAAAATTTTCCCTGGAGGAAGAGAAAGACTATTTTCCCTTTTATCTAAAAGGAAAAATTAAAAAAGAGAGAAATAAATGGGGTTTTTAGTTTTTGCTTAAAGACTTCGATGACTTTTCCAAGATAGGGGAGCCCGGAAGAAAAGGGTCTGTTCCCTGCAGTTTTCTTTTTGATGCGGATAGACAGGAGCCCCCCCTAGATCTGAGGGCAGGGGAGTTTATAGGGTTTTGATCAAAATCTGATAAGTAGGACGGTGCCATCCCATGAAATTGATTTATAGTAAATGAAGTGAAAGTGGTTCAATGACAATTTGACCAACATGTAAGGGCAAGAGACAACAAACAAAATTTAATACAAAAAATATTTTATTTGTTATTCAGAGAATATATTAAAAGTCTAGAAAGCCGCTATTAAAAGGGTATGGGTTCTGGGCTGGTTTCCCTTTGGGGTGGGCGTGATCTGGGGGGCGCAACGCCGTGAATCACCAGAACTGGATGGATCCGAAGGGTTGGCTGCTGCCCAGGTGGCTCCGTGGGCACTACGCTGGTTTGGGCTGCTGGTCCACACTGTGCTGCTGCCGGCGGCTATGCCACAACTGCTCCTGTTTGACGACGTGGCGCTTTCTTGCTCCGACCTGTCGTCCTCAGGAAAAGGCTCCGACACCCGTCACACACCCAACTGACACCAGCGAGAGAGAGAGACTCAACCTTAAAAGAACACACACACACACACACACACACACACACACACACACACACACACACACACACACACACACACACACACACACACACACACACACACACACACACACACACACACACACACACACACACACACACACACACACACACACACACACACACACACACACAGTGAACTACTACTAAAGGAGCTTCAGACCACCGTACCTGACACCAGCGAGAGAGAGAGACTGAATGGTGAAGGTGCAGCCAGCTTAAATACTACAGGCCCAGGGCACACCCAGCACACCTGCATCAAATCACCCCATCACCGATCACTGCACACACCCACCATGTAAAAGCCACACCCACACACGTGCTCTACAAACTGGCTGATACAGCTCCACCCTGTTACAGAAGCACCTTGAAGTCACACCTGGCCTGAATTGGTAGTCAGTCAGTAATGAGGATAGAATAGTTATGTGTTCGAATTTCCTAGTTATGGTCGAGATTCTGGCAGCAGCATTCTGGACCAGTTTTTTAGTGTGCCCAGTAGATAAGCATGAAAAGAGGACATTTCAATAATGAATTCTTGATGATATAAAGGCATGTACTAAAATTTCTGCGTCTGCCTCTGTTAGCATGGGTCGAATCTTGGCAATACTGTTAAGATAAAACGCTGTTTTAGTGGTCTCCTTAATATGCAACTCGAATGAAAGGGTAGGGTTGAATTTTACCCCAAGGTTTTTAACGTATGGGCTCTTGGAGATTACACAACTATCAAAATTTAGAGTACTATTCTCAAACAGATGTCTATGTCTAGCTGGTCCTACAAACAGCATCTCAGGTTTGTTGCCATTAAGAAGTAGGAAGTTTAGCGACATCCAGCATTTGACCTCTGATAGGCAGGCCTCTAATTTTGGAAATTGGGTGTTATCGGTTGGTTTGACGTGGATGTAAACTTGAGTGTCATTGGCGTAACAGTGGAAGTTAATGCCAAATTTGTGAGTGGTAACATATAGATAGAGAATAGTAGTGGGCCTAGGACATAGCCCTGTGGCACACCAAAATCCACATTGTAACACTCTGAGGTCATATGTTATGGATGATTTGACCATCATCACGGTACATGTAAACTGGGAGCTCCTGCAATGTACATTATTATGGTTTGGTAAATCTATGGAAGCCTCTAAAAGCTATAAACATTCGTGCCTTGCTTTTATGACAAAATGGCAGCAAGCAAGCTGACTGTTAATTTGTTTTTACTGTGCATTTCTATTACTTGCTGTTGATGAATGCCCTGGTGTGTTTTCATATTTCTGTGTGTTGGGAAGCTGTTGTGTAAACACTTGAAATAAAAATATTTATTTTTAACTTGATGTCAATGATGAAGGTCCTCAAGTAAATAAAACAGGGTTCTACTAATCAGCACAAGGCACCACACAGAGCCACAAATTATCACAAATATAATACAAAGTACCATCAAGTATCACAGCACCATAAATTATACACTGACACTTCACACATAGACACCCACAAAGAGAAGGGCGTTATCCACCCGGTTGTGGACATTGCTGCATTTTCACAGCTTCTACTTCCTAGTCTCACTTCTAGTCCCAAAAAAAGATCTTTCATCTCTGAGACCGATTTAAAACCTGAGGACTGTGAACTAAACTTTAAAGAAGTTTCCACTGTGAATGTTAACACAATGTTGCCTGTTCAGATCTGTCAGACTGGTTGACTTTGATAGACTTGAAAGATGGTTACTTTCTCATACCAGTCCTGCAGAGGCACAGCAAATATCTGAGGTTGTGTGTATGAATTTTGCCTTCTCCCATTCAGCCTCTCACCCAAGATATTCTAAACTTGTTTAGATGCAGCTATTGCTCCTCTGCATGCTCAGTTAATAAAAATGATTTCCTATCTAGATGATATCCTTGTGGTAGCGGGCTCAAAGGAGTTAGTGGTCTGTAATACTATGACGCTTCTCAGTCATCTTCACACTCTAGGTTGTATGGTGAATTCAACATGTTTTACAATATATTATCAGATCATTGCGGTTATATGTGCAACTTTCCCCTGACTGAGTTGAGTTTGACCAGGGGTCCATTCTGTCCACAGATGAAACCTCTTCTACTTCCTCATCCTTTACTCTGTAAGTAGACTGCCACTGGTTACATGCTTGCTTGAGGTTTCATGAATCCAACCATTTCCCAGGCTAGAAGCTGAAGGACGAGTGCAGCCATGTTGTTAGCAGAAGCTGGAGGTGTGTTTGTGGCTTTGCTCCTGTACCTCTCAGGTATGAAGTGATTCTGTTTATACATCTCTTGGAAAAAAAATGTAGTGCAGTGCAGTGTAGTGCACGTAGTGCAGTGAAACCTCTCCAGTTCACTTGCTATCAGAGCTCAGCGATTAGTGGAGGAAAACATGATTTTAGATCTTTTGATAATGTGAGCTTCTGTTACAGGAGTTTTTGTGCAAGCAAACACAATCTGTGCCTTGAAGGGCTCATCAGTGGATCTGCCCTGTTCAGTTACACTTCCCACTTCAAGCAAAAAATGGTTTACTGCACACAGGAACGGCCACAAGCATATTCCGAAAGAGATCTCTGCAGATGGAAGTCGTGTCACATACGATATGTCTAAAGAGAGTCGCTCCACTCTAACAATCAAAGAACTAACGGAGAGTGATGCAGAGTTTTACTCCTGCAGAAACTCTATTGATAACTCAGAGTGGAGTTGGTCCAGAGGAATTAAACTCAGTGTTACAGGTACAGTTGTTCTTCGTCACAGTTGTTCGTCACAGTTGTTTCCTGTCACAGCGACAGATGGACAGATGGACAACACCACCTACATCTGGTACCAGAACAGACGACCTCTGACCCTGCCAGAGAGCCAACACAAACACCTGGTTCTAGACCCAGTCAGCCGTCAGCATGCAGGGGAATACTCCTGTGCTGTCAAAGAGCAAAACATCAGCTCCCCTGAAGAGACTCTCACTGTTCGATGTGAGTAGGTTTTAAGATATTTGATCACACAATATTAATCTTTTTTTAATTATTAACAGATTGAAGTTCTTTGTGTCATAAACTTGCTTCACTGGAACAGATAAACTCTCCATCTTCATTCACAGTTCCTACACATTTAACATTTCTATATTTCATGCTTTTTCCAATATTTACTTGACTGGATTTGAAGACTTTGCTTGTTTTACTCACTATGTATGCTAAAGGTGTCTGGCTAATATGATGTTAGCTAAACTATCTTGCTCTATAGCTGAAGATTATTACAATAATAATTCAGGTTTACATCAACATTAAATGTGGAATTGTGTGGATTGGGGCTGACCAACAATATTTTTCGATACTTTTCCAAATGTTACTTGTGCAGTTTTACAAATTTCCATGACTTTTAAATAATCACATTAAATTTCCATACTTTCCAAGACTTTCCAGACATGTGTAGGAACCATCTTTCTCATGAAATGTGTCATGAATGTTCTGTATGCTATCTCTGTAATTATTGTGATCATGTGTGTGATGTCATTTTTCCCAAAAGGCACATGAGAGTTTTGAACTTGAGTTAACATGTTTCTTTACACTGAGTGACCGTTGTAACCAGTCTTTCAGTCCTGACAGTGAAGGTGACTCCTGCCGTGGTGACGGAGGGCCAGAGAGTAACGCTGACCTGTAGTACCAGCTGTCCTCTGACTGACAACACCACCTACATCTGGTACCAGAACAGACGACCTCTGACCCGGCCAGAGAGCCAACACAAACACCTGGTTCTAGACCCAGTCAGCTGTCAGCATGCAGGGGAATACTCCTGTGCTGTCAAAGAGCAAAACATCAGCTCCCCTGAAGAGACTCTCACTGTTCGATGTGAGTAGGTTTTAAGATATTTGATGTCTCAAGGCGTTATGGACACTTTTGCATTTGAAATTCAGATGGGAATCTCTTCAAAACTGCACATTTTGGTGAGAATCAATCAAAAATGATCCACATCATATCAACAGATTTATTCTGATTAGTTGACTCTCCTGTCTTGTACATTGCTAATTTCAAACCAAACCCTCCAAAAACCTCCTCAGTGTAAGTCCCTCTGGTGAAATAGTGGAGGGTATGTCAGTGACTTTGACTTGCAGCAATGGTGCCAACCCTGCAGCTAAGTGTATCTGGTTGAAGAAGAAAACTGGTACAAGAAGAATGGAGACTCACCAAAACCATCAGGGCAGACATATACCATCCCTGGCTTCAGCACCGAGGATAGTAGAGACTACTAGCAACCACCTAAGACAACCTAGGAGCACCCTAGAAACCGCCTAGGACACCCAAGCAACCACATAGAAACACCCCAGCAACCACCTAGGATACCATAGCAACCATATAGAAACCACCTAGTACACCCTATTGTATCACCATAGGATTCCATAGTTTCTATATAGTATTCCTATAGGATTACTATTGGATTTTAATAGAGAACTATAGAATCAATATAGGATTACGATATAGAAGTATAGTATCACTATATGATTACTACAGACAACTATAGGATTACAATAGAAGAAGAAAAAGAACACTATTATTCCACTTGATGACACACACAGCATGCAGGAAGTGGTGACCACCAAACACACATGCATACAAGGAGGGTGGCTGCGGAAATTAGTCCTCTGCATTTAACCCATCCTTTACGCTGCCCCTCCAGGGGCAGCCAGGAGTATTGGGATTAGGATTCCTATGGGAATACTATACTATAATTTCTCTATAGTTTCTGTATAATATCACGATAGCTACCTAGGACACCTTAACAACCTTTTAGAAACGCCCTAGCAAACGCCTAGTACACCCTCGCAACCACCTTGAAACACCCTAGCAACTACCTGAGACACCCTAGCAACCACCTACAACACCTAGCAAACGCCTAGGACACCCTTCCAGCACTCAGCAATCCCACGCATTTTCCCCGGGAAATGCATTTCTAGTTAACAGATTGAAGTTCTTTGTGTCTTAAACTTGCTTTACTGGAACAGATAAACTCTCCATCTTGTGTACATCACTCTCATTCACAGATCCAAATTTCATGATTTTTCCAATTGTTACTTGACTGGATTTGAAGACTTTGCTTGTTTTACTCACTATGTATGCTAGAGGTGGCTGTGTCCGGCCCAGACAGCTCAGTCAAGAGCGTGAGAATCTCAGTCTCAAGGTTGTGGGATCGACCCTCACATTGTGTCAACTATCACCTTTGTAGGTTGTTTTGGGTAAAAGCGTCTGCTAAATGAATGTAATGTAATGGGTAATATGAATGTTAGCTAAGCTATATTGCTCTATAGCTGAAGATTCTCATAATAATAATTTAAATGTGGAATTGTGTGGATTGGGGCTGACCAACAATATTTTTCCATACTTTTCCAAATGTCATTCAAATTTTCCAAGATTAAAAAATGATCACATTCAATTTCCCAGACTTTCCAGACATGTGGAGGAACCCTGCATTCAGTCATCTGCTCTTTCCCTTTTCTCATTAAATGTGTTGTCAAGACATTTTTCCCAGAAGGCACATGAGAGTTTTGAACTTGAGTTAACATGTTTCTTTACACTGAGTGACCGTTGTAACCGTCTTTCAGTCCTGACAGTGAAGGTGACTCCTGCCGTTGTGACGGAGGGCCAGAGAGTAACGCTGACCTGTAGTACCAGCTGTCCTCTGACTGACAACACCACCTACATCTGGTACCAGAACAGACGACCTCTGACCCGGCCAGAGAGCCAACACAAACTCCTGGTTCTTGACCCAGTCAGCCGTCAGCATGCAGGGGAATACTCCTGTGCTGTCAAAGAGCAAAACATCAGCTCCCCTGAAGAGACTCTCACTGTTCGATGTGAGTAGGTTTTAAGATATTTGATGAGGTGTATGGGTGTTATGGCAGTTTTGCATTTGAAAATGCACATTTTGGTGAGAATCAATCAAAAATGACCCACATCAATAGATTTATTCTGACCCTCCAAAAACCTCGTCAGTGTAAGTCCCTCTGGTGAAATAGTGGAGGGTAGGTCAGTGACTTTGACTTGCAGCAATGGTGCCAACCCTGCAGCTAAGCATATCTGGTTGAAGAAGAAAACTGGTACAAGGAGAATGGAGACTCACCAAAACCATCAGGGCAGACATATACCATCCCTGGCTTCAGCACCGAGGATAGTAGAGACTACGAGCCAATATGAAAAATTATTTTTATTGCTTTAAAAAATGATGTCAGGCTGATAAGGTATGCCTTATGACATCGTCACATCGATTCATCTCCATTTCTAGGGAAATCAATAGTCATCGTGAATGCAGTGAGATTGACACTAGTATTCCTGAGCCTGATTGTGCTGTCATTATTCCTCCTGTGGATGAGGTAAAAGATTTGAAAATCCATCAATTCTATCATTCTTGATTTTCTTCCTGTATTAAAACAGTTCCTGTCTGACCTCATATGTTTTGATTCACTGTAATTGGTGTAATCATGTGCTGTCTGAATGATTCAATCCAGGAAGAAGAAAACTCTGACCTCCCACCCCCCCACCAAACCCCCATTACAGAGGGCAGGGATTTAAAAATTGAGGATTTAAAACGCCGTGGTTTACAAAAAGAGAGAAAAATTTCCCTCCCTCTCTCGCTGTCTTCTCTCCCCAGCAGATAGACTCTGTGTATGAGACCACCCCATCCCCTGTCCGGCACAGAGGAACCCAGCAAGCACGGGAAAGACTTGTTAAAGCCGGTCAGGTGGAAGACATCCACACAGGGGCTTTGCAGGGCATGTAAAAACCATCTCAAACAATCTAAAAAAAAAAAAAATCTTAAACAATCTGATGTTTCGCTTCTCACTTTTTTCTGGTTTCATTTTTTTTTTATTTTTTATGTCTTGTTTTTCTATTCCTTTTTGTAAATGCCCTGGGTTTTTTAAATATTTTATTGTTTGCAAGGGGTTTTTGTGTAAACAGGAAATATAAATTCAAAAAAATAAAATAATTTTTGGGGAAAGACGGGGGGGTGTGTTGGGGTTTGGCTGGGGATGGGGGGGTCGGTGGTAGGGGGTTCACCCTCCCCACCCCGGTTCGGCAGTGGGAGTGAAAGAATATTTTTGTTCTGGTGTGGGTTTGGGCTCTCTCAGGGCAGGGAACCGGGAGACGTGTCAGGACAAGAAAGAAGACCAGGGCGGGGAACCCCCTTTTGACTGTGTTTTTTGGGTTTTGTTTAATTTATGTTAAGGGCTGTAAAAAACCCGGCGGCCCCCCCCAAACTCCAAACCCTCTTCTCCAATGTTCTTGTCTTCGACCCGGTATTAAAATTTGGGGTGGAAAGGTGCCCACAAGGGGGTCTTACAGGCAGAGACCACAGGCGGGGAAGTAAAGGCCAGCACCGTTTTATTCACTGCCCCCAACAACCTCGCAGTAAACCCCCGGGCCGGGGTTGAGGCAGCAGTCCGTGGGGGGGCCCGCCCCCCTCCGTTTTGGGCCACCCCCGGGTCCGGGGGGCCACCGCGAACCCAAAAAGGGCCCCCCCCTCCCGTTTCCGGGGGCACCCGCCCCAACCCCGACGGGTAAACCCTTTGCGGGCGACCCCCGGCGCGTCCTCCGGGGACCCCCCGGGGACGCCGCGGCAGGAAGGGCCCCGCTCCCGTCCTCTCCCCCGTTGGGGCCCTCTCTCCGCCCCACCCAGCCGAGGGATCCCCTCCGCGTCGGCTCCAACATATCTCAAACCAGACTCTCCCCGGCCTCTCACATTCAACACATTCACACAAGGTTAAAAAGGCCCCCTGCAATCATCCCAAGGGCTCAGCTGGTCCGGGACCAGGGAAGAAGCAGTCCACTAACCACCTCTCTCCTGGACCCAATTACCCCCCCACCCTCCCTCCGTCCCCCACATTCTACCTATTTTTTTAAAATTGATGTCAATGATGAAGGCTTAAAGAAAAAAAACGGGGTTCACTAATGCACAAGGCACCCCCACAGACCCACAAAGTTTTTATAAAAATTTCCATAAAGACCCAAGCACCAAAATTATACATACACTTCACACATAGACCCCCCAAAAAGAAAGGGCGTTTTCCACCTGCTTTGGGTTGCTGTTTTTTAAAGTTTCTATTTCCCTATCCCAAAAAAATGTTCATCTCTGAGATCGTTTTAAAAGACTGAGGATGTAAAACAAAAATTTAAAGAATTTTTCCACTCCCCGTTCAGATCGTCAGAGGTTGCTGTATAGACTTGAAAATGGCCTCTCATCCCATCCTGAAGGCACAGCAAATATCTATTGTGTTAAAAATTTTCCCTTCTCCCATTCACCTTCCCCAAGATATTTCAAAATTTTTTTAAGCAGCTATTTCCTCTGCATCTCGGGAATAAAAATGATTTCCTATCTAGATGTACCCTTTGGTAGTGGGTAAAGGGGGTTATTGGTCTGTAATTTTAAGTTCTCAGTCTTTTCCCCACTCTAGTTTTTAGGTAAAATTGTTTTGAAATTTATTAATAATTTCTTGTGGTCTATGGCAACTTCCCCCCGACTGAGGTTTTTCCCCCAATAAACAACACTGATGTTTTCTCACAGTTGCATGGGGACCAATACACACTCTGTAAAAGTATATTGTGAAAAAGAATATTGCAAAATTAGTGAAAGACAGGGGAATAGAGAAGTAAGGTGATATGAAATAAATTAAACAAAAAAAATTTCACTCGGGGTTCACTAATTTAAACCGAAATGATTAAGGGGGAAGGAATCATTTTTTCATGTCAGACCTGCATGCTTTACAACCAGCCCACCCTGACCCAGGTCCGTTTTTGTCTACAATGAAACCTTTTACACCCTTCCTTTACTCGTAAGAACTGTCACGGGTTTACAGTTTTTTGAGGTTTCAGAATAGTTTTTGGGAAGCCAAAGAAAATTTTTATTCAACCTTTTTCTTTCTAGAAGCTGAAGGACAGGAAAGCCAGGGTTTTTGGGCAAAGCTGGAGGTGTGTTTTGGTTTTGCCCCTGAACCTTCATATAATATTTTGTTTATCTTTTTGGGAAAAAAGGTCATTAGCTTAAATTGGAGTTATGTTTTGTGCTGTGCTGCCATTTTATCTACAACGGGCCCTTAATGGCCCGGGGACCTTTATTGTTTAGGCATCTTGCTTGCTAAATAGGATTTTAAATATTTTGCCCACTACATTTTAGAGAGCAAACACTTATTTAAAAAAATTTTAAAAAAATTGTAAAGGGAATTCTAGGGGGGCAGCAAATTTACCAGATCAGGAAACCCCCCAGTTCACTTGCAAGACTCAGGTTATAGGAAAACATATTTTAACTTTTGAAAGTGACTTCTTTTACGGGTTTTGGGAACAAAAAATTTTTTCCTTGAACTTCAGGGGATCTGCCCGTCGTTACATTTTCCACTTCAAGCAAAAAAAAGGGATAAAAGCCATGGAAAACAACAAGATTTTCCCAAAGAATCTCTGCAATTTGGAAGTCTTCATACATATGTCTAAAGAAGTCCTCCCCTCAACTAAAGATCTAAAGGGAATATGCAGAGGTTTACTCCGCAGAAAAAATTTTTATAAATCAAATGGAATTGGTCAAGGGAATTGAACCAGGTTACATAAGTTGTTCTTGTCAGGTTTTTTTTTGTCATTTTATTATATATTTTCAAAGCATAAAATTAAACACTTATTCCAGACCTCCCGGTAAAGGTTTTTCCAAGGGGCAAGGGTAACACTGACATGATTCAAGGGGACTTGACTGGGAACCCCCCCCAAAAATACTTGGACAAGAAAGGGCCCTTTCCTACCCGGACTGCTCCCGGGAAACCCCACCCGGGAGCAGTGAGAAGGTCAGTACCCCGTCTGTCCAAGTACGAGCATCTCAGGGCCCCCGAAGTCTTGGGGTAAATGGGGAATTTAGGAATTGGGTAGTCAAAAAAACCGCCATCTTTTTAATTTTGCATTGTTAATAATAATTATTTCCCTTTCTTTTAAGACTGCATACCCCTTTTTTTCCTCCAGATTCGTCACACCACCGCTTTTGTGACCTATGCGAAGGGGGAATGTTCATTCAATCAGGCATCACAAAGAGCCTGTTCATCACAAATCCCCGGGGTTAAAAATACCACCTTTATCTATCCCGCTTCCTGTTTCCTTTATTGAAAACAATAACAAATAATATAACCTTTATCGACCTCAACAGCAAAATTATTTTTTATTCTTCATTATTCATATTTAAATTCTAAATTATTACATTGTAATAAATTTGCTTCTTAAAAAAAATGTTTTTTTTACCTTTGTTACTGTGGGAGTGCTTCAAGTCTATAGTTCTGCTTTAGACTAAGCACACATTGGGATTTCATAAAACAATTGATTAATCAAAAGTCACCATGCCATTAAATAACTGCTGAAAGTATAATCATTCCTCAAAAGAACTACATTTCAAATGACTCCCGCACCCGAAAATAGTCAGTCCATGACCTGTAACACCACGTATCTGGCGACTCACACCCCCTACACCTGGGTTTAAGAATGGCTTGTATAAAATGGGACACCAGACTTGTTTCCAATCCTCTATACGCTTCACTGTGCTTTTTCAACATGGGATCTCCCTCCCTCATGTTTATAAAGCAACCTCATGGTGCTGAACACCCCTGGTGTAAACATTAATTTAAATTAATTCAAAAAACATCAAAATAGAATCTAACAAAATCTCCAACTTTATTTGGGCTTTTCTTTTGTACACTAGTCCATGCAAAGAGATGAATGGTCCTCAAAAATGGCTGCTCGGGTACCCGTAAAACAACCCCCCACTCACTTCTTTCTTTCTCCTCCCAAATCAACTGGGGCCAAAGAATGTTTATCTTTTTGCTTTTTAGTTTGGGGTTTGACAGTTTGAAAAAAAAGGATCCACAGTGAAAACTAATTTTAGATTGACCTTTGAATTACATATTGTTTCTATGACAAAACTTCTACCAAAGTGAAAATTTCACTAATGCCAACATTCATTTTCAATTTTATTTCGATTTCCGGGGGGAAACTGGGTAATTGTTCCAGGGAATCTTCCCCAAGGTCTTCGTGGGCTATTCCGTATCTTCATATCCCAGTAGTCAAAAGACCAACCTGAATTTTTTATTTAAAAAACTGAATGACAATGGGGAGGGGAATTTTTGAAAATCTGACAAGAGGGAAATCGTTTACGTATCATGAAAACATGGAGACCACCACACTGAATCAAAAACTGACAAAAAAATGATCAGCAATTTACACTTCAAAAAACAAACAGCGGAGCGAAACATCTGTTTTTCCCAGGTGACTTTAAGGGACAGGTAATTTTTCAATAAGATAAAAATATTTTTTCTCAAAACAAAATTTGAGTATATTGCCCTTCACCATGGCACCCGATACCAAAAATTTTACTCCCACAAAGACTACCTTGCTCCCCTTTTGGGGAAATTTGAGCGTTCCTTCCTGCAGGTTCAGGCAACAAAAAGTAAATCTAACAAAGAAGTTTTTTGTGTCGTAAACTTGCTTTTCTGGAACAAATGAAGTCCTCTTGTCCATCACTCTCATTTACATTTCATTTTCATGCTTTCCAAAAATTTTTCTTTACGGATTTGAAGACTTTGATTGTTTTACTCATTTAGCTAAAGGGGTCTGGCTTAGATGTTAGTAACTGTAGATAGGAAGATTATTACAAAAATAATTCAGGTTTACTCAACTTGGGGGATGTAAATTTGTAGTTTATAATTGATCACATTCAATTTGCCCGACTTTCCAAAATGTGTAGGGAAACCCCGAAAATTATTAATTTTTGTATTTCTCTGTAAATTTTTTGTGTCATTTTGTGATTCATTTTTCCCCAAAAGGGGACATGGGTTTTGAATTGGTTAAAATTTTCTTTACACTGAGTGACCGTTGTAACCGCTTTTAGTCCTGACATAAGGGGGACTCCTGCCGTGGGGACGGAGGGGCCCAAAATAACCGACCTTATACCAGGTCCTCTGACTGACAAAAACCACCTACATCTGGTACCGAAAAGACGACCCCGAAACCTGCCAGAGAGCCAACACAAACACCTGGTTCTAGACCCAGTCAGCCGTCAGCATGCAGGGGAATACTCCTGTGCTGTCAAAGAGCAAAACATCAGCTCCCCTGAAGAGACTCTCACCGTTCGATGTGAGAAGGTTTTAAGATATTTGATGAGGTGTCTCAGGACGTTATGGGTACTTTTGTATTTGAAATTCAGATGGGAATCTCTTCCAAACTGCACATTTTGGTAAGAATCAATCAAAAATTACCCGCATCATATCAACAGATTTATTCTGAGTGGTTGACTCTCCTGTCTTGTGCATTGCTAATTTCAAACCAGACCCTCCAAAAACCTCCTCAGTGTAAGTCCCTCTGGTGAAATAGTGGAGGGTAGGTCAGTGGCTTTGACTTGCAGCAATGGTGCCAACCCTGCAGCTAAGTATATCTGGTTTAAGAAGACTGGAAATCAAGGCCTTAAATCTATCACTGGGTCAGTTGACGATGAAGCAAGTAGGCCTGAATAATCAGAAAGTGATACGGGATGGGTTTGGTATTTGGAATGGTAAATTGTATTGTAGCAAGCAGTGCAGACGCCTGTCTGGAATTGAATTGACAGAAACCCATCGTAGTGATGGAAAACTCTAATTGCTGATATCAGTAATGGAACCCCAAAATGCTTTAATCCCCCAATTTAGGTTTCACAGGGACATGGACATTAGCAGCAGCTGCAGGAATCCCTGCTGTTCTCCTGACCATCATAACCCTCTCTGTCTTCCTGTGGATTAGGTGAGCGATACTGCGTTGTATTTCAGAGTGATGACATTCAATCACTTGTCTCAAATTCATTCATTCATTTACTCATTCATTCATTTCACTATGCAGGAGGAAGAGGACCTCCACTCAACCCCCTGGACCCGCAGCACCAGACAACATGGAGCAGGTGAAGGACAGGAGTTAAACTAGAAGGCACCAACTTCAACTCGTTAGACCCAAACACATCATTTCTGTCACTTCATTTTATGTTCTATATGGCTAAAAAAACAATCACACCTCCACGATCCAGATCACCTATCTGAGGTGGAATGACCTTCCCAGAATGCCTCTCTATCTTCCAGGAAAACCTAGAAACCCAGTCTCTGAAGGAACGTGTCATGTCCTTCTTTCCTCCACTAATTCCAGCCCTTTTTTTTCTCCTCCTCCTCTCCTGTACCGTCCTCCTCTACCTGATCATGTTCCTGTCTTGCTTATTGAGAACTCTTCTACCTTTTCTCCCTGGCTTTTACTTCTTCACCGAGTACTTGTGTACTGTAGTTTTGACCCTTGTGCTGTTGGCTGCTTGTTGTGTTGGCAACTAAGGTTAGACTGATATATCAGACTGATATTGGCCTTTTGTCAAATATCAGCTATTGGTCATGTGGTTCACTGCTGACATGATGGAGGTTCCTCCCCTGTGCACATCTAGATATAAACTGTAAAAGTCTGTCAAATGTTTTTGAAAATGAATCATTCATTTCAAGGCAGTAATGTATCCCACTGAAGAGGTGTGGTGAGACACCCTGCTGCCCAGTCTGAAAGAATTTCATTACTCTGGTTTCACTGGAGAGTTTTACTGTCCCATGGTCTAAATGCCGTTTCAGAGGCTTTGGAACCCTTCCAAGAATAAAAGCCTCGGGAAACACTGAATGTTTGGCATGAAAATTGTCAAATTTAGGGATACAGAATATCGGTCGAGGCCCAGCTGCAATCATTTCATGTTGCCAAACCTCTAAAATGTAATCTAATATTAATAAGTAAATATAATCCTGTCTGTCTTGTCTCTGTCTCCCCGTCAGTTAAACCCCGGACCTACGTATGACAACATCTCAGCCGTGGCCAGGACCTCCATCCCTGCAGCACAGAGCGACGCAATAAATCAGGATGACCTTCACTACAGCAGCGTCCACTTCTCTAAACACCAGAAAGATCCTCTCTACTCCACCGTCCAACCGCCCCAGAGACGGGAGGAGGATGTCCAGTATGCTGCTGTCACCTTCAACACACCCAACACTGCCCTCTGGTGAGCATCTATTGTCATTACAACTGAACCAGGCCCTACTGGTTGATCTTGCTTGAGTATCAATATTGTTCCCCACAAAATGGTAAATGACTGCATTTATTTATATAGCGATTTTATCCAAAGAGCTTTACAGTATATGCCTCTCATTCACCCATTCACATTCACACTCACACACCGATGGCAGTGAGCTACCATGCAATGTGCTGGTCTGACCATCAGGAGCAATTTGGGGTTCAGTGTCTTGCCCAAGGACACTTCGACATGTGGACTGGAGGAGCCGGGGATCGAACCTACAATCTTCTGATTGGAGGCCAACCCGCTCTACCTCCTGATCAAAATAGGTCAACATTTAAAACTTTGAAAGGCTGTAATTGCTACACCGCTGGTCCGAATTTGATGAAACTTGGAGGGATGATGCATCTTGTAATACTGCGTCTCTAAATACTATTGGTGGATGACGACATGTTTCACTTATATTTTAAATGCAGTTTGGACTGGATTTTAATATTTCTAACATAATAAATAAATAAATAATTGAAATAATGAATGAACTCTGCCGGATGATTAATCTATACTATTGTGTTGGCTTTTGCTTTCAGATCCAGTGTCTAGGCAGTGGATCCCTATAGATTGTGCAGCAGTCACCAAAATCCCCAGAGTCTCTGTGGTGTACAAAACAACCTTTCCACTTGAGGGAAACGATCCTAGTCCACTCTCTCTGCTTCACATTTACATTGAGCTGGTGCTCTTATCCACAGCAGCTTGTGTTAGTGTTCAGACTCAGATATCATGTTAATTTTGTTTTGTTTTCATTTATTCTTTTATTTTTGTTTGTTTCACAATGTGAACATTTGTGAAGCCCTTTGAGACTGGAACAGTGATTCAGTGCATCAAGGCCACTTCAACAGCACACGACTGGTGATGGACACACATTGCCTGTTGTGGGCGTTGAACATGTGACCTTTTGGTGACAGGACAGCCCACCCTGCTAACCTGTCTGACAGGGTCCTGTAGCCATGACATGCTGAGCTGCCCTATTGCTATTTTATTTCATGTTTCCATTTCAGTCCAGAATTTTAAAAAAAGCTTCTCTGGTTTTAACTGTAGTGACCATTGTGTTCTTGGCTTATATTGTAATACTTTGCTTGCTTTGGTTTGTTATAAAAAACACATTTATCATAACATAAGTACTAAAACATGTCAGTTATCATGACCAAACCATGCTCCAGGAATAAAGTTCATTAGTCTGAATTGTTCTCTTATTGCTGCCTGTTTGTTTTATGCACCCTGAAATGTCTAATGGCTGCACAGGTCTGACCAATCACCAATCCCGTTTCACTTTCTCTGGTTTCACTTGAAGTCCCAGCACCATTCATTAGACGGTTGCCATTTTGCATCCTTCCTGGTAAGCATGTGGTTTCATGAGTTGGGATGCAAACTGGTTGAGGCGACCCACAAGCCAGCTGACAGAGGCGAGTCCAGGGGCCACCAGGACAAAAAACAAACCAGCCATGCACAGAACTCAATTCCACATTCAAATATTTTACTACTAGAAGAGCATACACGTCACATGTAATACAAAACAAACATACAGGTATAACATGTTACCTCCAAGTTACACAGTGCAGGTACCAGTAGGTCTCTTCTCCTTTCTCTTTCAAGTAAGTTGATCATTCAAGTTGAAAGGGTTTTGTTGACTATGCCTTTAAGACACCAGTTTATACTTTACAGACAATAAGTTACAGTGGGCAACAACGTGACCAGTGGGTGTGATGTTATATACCGTGTGTTTAAAATCCACATCAATTACTTCTAAAGGCATGAAAAGGGATGGAGAGAAGAAGGCAGATACAAAAGGCAGGAATGCATCATCATCATCATCATCATCATCATCCAAGTTGAGATTTGATCCAGTATTTTCCATACAGTCGTACATAACTGTAGACAGGTAACTGTAGACATCCTTCAGGTCACGCGTCTATAGGTGTGTCTTTGCTGGCAATCATAGTGGGAAACACAGGAGGAAGAATGAGGAGGAGGAGAAAGAGAATTTTATCACAGCCAATCAGAATTAGGGTGTGACACATGCTCAGTGTGACAGCAAGACCTCGCCTACAAGAGACGGTTCAAGCGTGCTTCTGTTTGCCAATGGGAGTGGACCGGTGGGGGTGTATGTACAGTGTATGTACAGTGATAAGGTCACATGCTGCTACGTAACTCTCGCCTGTCAGTCGACTTTCAATTCTCATTTTTCAGTTGTTCAGTCATATTTCACACGTTTGCCTGTCATCCACATTCCAGTGTCAATGGAGAGCCCTGGATTTCATCAGAGTTACAGAAGAGAGAACACAACAACACAGAAGTCAAGAGTCTTGGGTCAAACCATCTCTGTGTCAGTGTCAGTCTCTTTTCTCCCCTCTCGTTCCACTCTCGTTCTCCATCCCTCCCCCCCGGTCGGTGCTTCTCCCCATCTCTCAGCTGTCCAGTAGCTGCTTCGCCAGGGACTGGAGGATCTCCCTCTTCTCATACAGGTACATCTGGGTTTCCCACAGCATGTCCACCAGGACCGCATCGCTCACCTCATCCAGCATCACCTCCTGAGAGAGCTGAGGGCTGAGCCTGGAGGGAGGACATGATTGTACAGCACATTTCAAAACGGAGCCACAAAGTGATTTAGAGACAAAAAAAAACTATATTAAATAAAAGTCAATATGATAAACATGTAAAAGCCAAAGATTAATTAAAAAGAACTGGAATAAAATAAGTTTTAATAACATGAGAAAAAATAGAAGCCTGTACTAATGTGTTTAAATAAACGATTTAAAGCTTCTTCATGTCTTGCATGCCAGGATGCCCCAAACACACCTAAGGCATGTTAAAGGAGAATTCCGGTATATTTAAACCTGGGCTCTATATCTACAAAACCGCCATTTATACTGCAAAATAGGTCCAACAAGTTTTGGAATTGCTCCGGTAGATCGGCTCAGTCGGTCGCGAAATGGGCTCAATGGCTACAACGTAATCTGTTGGGGCAAGTGCGCGCGATCAAAGTACGTCCACTAAAAGTGCTTGTTTTTGCCACTGACAGGCTCAGATTGTTATTCGTGTGTCTGACAAGTCAACAACTTCCTGCAACAACTCTCACGAGATTTCAGAGCGAGACTTCTCCTGAGTTGTTGCAGGAAGAGGACGTGGAACCGTGACAAAGGTGGTCTACGAAAGCAAGAGGCTTGACTTGTTGCAGGAAGAGGCATGTCTTCTTCAACACACCGATTGCTCGCTCGCTTGATGGGGAAATAAAAGTGCAACAGGTACGTAGTTGGCCAACCTGTGGTAGATGGTGTTAGTCATCTCACACCAAGCACTGGCCCTGTCCACCGCACAGCCATCAGAGTCTGTACACTATCGGGTGAGAGAGAGAGAGACAAAGAGCCACACACTATATAAGGTTGTGGTTTGCTTATCATGAGGGGAATGGATGACAGGGTGTCTGCAAGTTTGGCAATTGAAATGAAATGAACATGAGAATTAAAACAATTGTAGAAAAATCTGAATTGATTAAATTTCCCCACTGGGATCAATAAAGTTTCATCTTATCGTAGAATATAGGTGAGCATGCCTGGCTGATTTCTCCCCACAAAAAAAAAGCATAACATTTTTAAGACTTCTAAAAGTGCATTTAAGACTTAAAATGCTTTAGATACTGTGATTTCAGACATTTTTAGCAGCAGTATGTACATTTGTAGTTTGAATCTGTAACCTATAATCTATAACGTGGTTTCAGCCTTACTCACACAGTCCACCAGCATCTTGCCCAGCTCCTTGGCTCCTACGAAGCTCTTGGCCAGCTCCAGAGGGTTGGAGGGCCTGAAGACATCCACAGAGCTCACCACCACCTGAGGAGGCTTACCTGGAGACCGCACACAGGAACAGAGTCAGTCAGTTAGTCAGTCAGTCCACTTGTATTTTCCAAGATAATCCACCAGATGCCACCAGAAAGCAGTGATTCAGCAGGACGTTACCAGGCTGAGATACATGACTAATGGACCATGCAGCTTGAGGGCTTTTCTTAGCCACGCCTACTATGTAATCACTAATGGTTGAGGCTAGGACTGGAGGTGGGGGGTAAGAAAGGTGCAACATCAGATTCCCTTCATTTTCCAATTCCTATAAATGAACAGGAATCTTTCAGTGGCAGAGACATATTTACAACTAACGTAACAGAGCACCTGCTGATACATGGACAACAGCACCTCACATACACACAGATAGATAGTATACCACACATTATAGAAAGATTACTCTTTTTGTACTGAATCTATCCTGGATTTTACAAAGGTTCACATTAAATGACATTAGCTTCCATGTACAAAGACAGTTCAGTGGCTTACCTGTACCAAGAGAGACCACTATACCCAGCCTCTGGATCTCCTCACCACAGCCCTGAGGGAGGAACAGGAGGAGGGGAAACAAACATTAAATGCTTTCAAAATCTGTACGGGTTTGAATGCAAACTTGATGGAAGACTAAAGGAGGATTCAAATCACAATGCTAAGTTATCTATTAGGCTTTTCACACTTGAATATGTTAGCCCAGGGTTAACTTTAACCCTGGGTTATAATAGCCCTGGGTTAAATTATCTCACGTTTCACACTAGTTTTCTTTAACCATGGGCTAACAATTGACCCCGGGTATTCAGTGTTCAGGATTTCACACTGTAAGCTTGTAGACCCCGGGTTAACGTTTAATGCTAACATTTAACCCGCTGTTACATTGTAACCTGTTACATTCTAACCCGTTAAATTCTAACCCTGTTACTTTCTAACTCCTGTTACATTCTAATGCTGTTACATTCTAACCCTGTTACATTCTAACCCGTTACATTCTAACCCTGTTACATTCTAACTCCTGTTACATTCTAACCCTGTTACATACTAACCTGTTACATTCTAACTCCTGTTATGGCCCTGTCACACTATTGCGTATGAGAGAAACGTATTAGTAGCGTATGAAAATTAATTTCATACGCACAAAAAGCCCTTGAAAATACAGAATTGTTGGTATTGAACCTATGCGTAGAGTATGAGTAGCGTATGGCCAGCGTATGGCCAGCGTAGTATGCGTATGGCTAGCAAATGAGTAGCATATGAACTGCGCATGTCCAGCGTACCGCTATCACGTGACAAAGTGTCACGTGATAGCTGCGGCCTTTCCACATTGCAGCATTATTGCAGTAGACGTAGAGCTATCAACATGGCTCCCAAGAAGAAGACATTGTTCTTCTTCTTGAAGACAATGGCACTTCTTGCCGAGAAAAAGGCAAGAAGTGGGAAATGGGATCCTATATATACACTTTATCAAAACGCTGGCAATACGCTGGGGATACGCTTGGCATACACCAATCATACGCTAGTTGTACGTTAAATACGTTACTCAATCGTCAGGCATACGCCAAGATGTCTATATACGTTGCAGATACGTCAGACATACGTTAGAAGTACGTTACTCATGTGCTATCAATACACTAGCTGTACGGTACACCTTCATGCCAGCGTATTGCCAGCGTATGACCAGCGTACTCCACCTATGAGTAACGTACCTCTAGCGTATTCAGCGTATGCCTAAGCATGCTTAAACCATACGTCCGAATACGCACGCACGTCGTATTCAGCGTATGCCAGCGTATGCCAGCGTATGCGACCGTGCTTGAAACGTATAAAACCTATGCCTAACGTACCCCTAGCGTATGTCAGCGTATACCAGCGTATGAGTGATTTCTTTCATACGCTGGCATACGCAATAGTGTGACAGGGCCCTTACATTCTAACCCCTGTTACATTCTAACCCCTGTTACATTCTAACCCCTGTTACATTCTAACTCCTGTTACATTCTAACCCCTGTTACATTCTAACCCTGTTACATTCTAACCCTGTTACATTCTAACCCTGTTACATTCTAACCCCTGTTACATTCTAACCCTGTTACATTCTAACCCTGTTACATTCTAACCCTTGTTACATTCTAACATACATTCTTGTGATTCAACATATTTTGACATGGCATCATCAAACAACAGTATTATTATATATATACTGTATATATATTTATATATATTATACCATAGCAACCACCTAGGACACCCTATAGTGTCACCATAGGACTCTATAGTTTCTCTATAGTATTCCTATAGGATTACTATAGAATTATAATAGAGAAATATAGGATCACTATAGTTTCACTAGATTCAAGATAATTGGTGTAATCATGTGCTGTCTGAATGATTCAATCCAGGAAGAAGAAAACTCTGACCTCCACCACCCAGCCTAACAGCCCATTACAGACTGGGCAGGTGAGTGTAAAATCTGAGGACTAGAAACTGCCGTGTGTGTTACAAAGAGAGAGAGAGATTTCCCCTCCCTCATCTCGTCTGTCTTCTCTCCCCAGCAGATAGACTCTGTGTATGAGACCATTCCCATGAACCCTGTCACTGCAGCACAGAGGGAACCAGCAGAGCAGCAGGAAGACATTGTGTAAAGTCCGGTCAGGTGGAAGACATCCACACAGGGGCTTTGCAGGGCATGTAAAAACCATCTCAAACAATCTAAAAAAAAAAAACAATCTTAAGCTACATCTGATGTTTCATGTTCTTCTCACTTCTTTTCTGTGTGTTCATTTGTTTTTACATATTTTATGTCTGTGCATTTCTATTCCTTATTGATAAATGCCCTGGTGTGTTTTAATATTTCTATGTGTGTTGCAAAGCTGTTGTGTAAACATGTGAAATATAAATGTCAAAATAATAAAATCATCTTGTGGCAGACTGGGGGGTGTGGTTGGGCCGTTGGCTGGGTGATGGGGGCGGAGTCAGGCTGGAAGGCGGGTTCGCCCTGCCCCGACACCGGTTGCAGCAGATCGGGACTGAGTGAACTAGTGTGTGTGTGTGTGTGTGTGTGTGTGTGTGTGTGTGTGTGTGTAATTTATGTTAAGGTCTGTAATAAAGCCGGCGTGCCGCCCAACTCCAAACCCTCTGTCTCCAACTGTTCTCTGTCTGTCGACCCGGTATCGTAGCAAGTTGGCTCTACATATTTATTTTTAACTTGATGTCAATGATGAAGGTCCTCAAGTAAATAAAACAGGGTTCTACTAATCAGCACAAGGCTCCACACAGAGCCACAAAGTATCATACAAATACCATCAAGTATCACAGCACCATAAATTATACACTGACACTTCACACATAGACACCCACAAAGAGAAGGGTGTTATCCACCTGCTTGTGGACGTTGCTGCATTTTCACAGCTTCTACTTCCTAGTCCCAAAAAAAGATGTTTAATCTCTGAGACCGATTTAAGACCTGAGGACTGTGAACTAAACTTTAAAGAAGTTTCCACTCACCGTTCAGATCTGTCAGACTGGTTGACTTTGATAGACTTGAAAGATGGTTACTTTCTCATACCAGTCCTGCAGAGGCACAGCAAATATCTGAGGTTGTGTGTATGAATTTTGCCTTCTCCCATTCAGCCTCTCACCCAAGATATTCTAAACTTGTTTAGATGCAGCTATTGCTCCTCTGCATGCTCAGGTAATAAAAATGATTTCCTATCTAGATGATATCCTTGTGGTAGTGGGCTCAAAGGAGTTAGTGCTCTGCAATACTATGATGCTTCTCAGTCATCTTCACACTCTAGGTTGTATGGTGAATTGTTTTGCAGTGTATTAACAGATCATTGTGGTAATATGTGCAACTTCCCCCTGAGTTGTTTCCACCATCAACCAACACTGATGTGTTCTCACAGTTGCATGAGGGACCAATACACATTCTGTACAAATACTATTGTTAACAGGAATATTGACAATAATTAGTGAAGAGACAGGGAGATATAGAGAAGTAATGATGATCTGAAGATACAATATAAACAGCAACAGATTCTTCACTCAGGGTTCACTATATTTAGAACCGTAATGATTTATAGGGAAGGAAGTCAGTTTTTTCATGTCAGACCTGCATGTCTTGTATCAACCAGCCTCACCCTGACCACAGGTCCGTTTTGTCTACAGATGAAACCTCTTCTACACCCTCATCCTTTACTCTGTAAGTAGACTGCCACTGGTTACATGCTTGCTTGAGGTTTCATGAATCCAGTATTTGTGAGAGTCCAAATGAAAATGTTGTTATTCGACCATTTCTCTGTCTAGAAGCTGAAGGACGAGTGCAGCCATGTTGTTGGCAGAAGCTGGAGGTGTGTTTGTGGCTTTGCTCCTGTACCTCTCAGGTATGAAGTGATTCTGTTTATACTCTCTTGGGAAAAAAAGGTCATTATCTGTAAATTGGAGTTATGTTTCTGTGCTGTGCTGTCAGTTATATCATACAACGTGGCCCTTAATGGTCCTGGGACCTTTATCTGTGTTTAGGCAGTCTTGCTTGACTGAATAGGAGTTGAAGATATGTTGACCAGCTTACCAGTACATTTTGAATGAGATGCAAACACTTATTTAGAAAATATAAACAATACTGTGAAGAAGTTGCTAGTGAGGCAGCAAGGTTATCTTCACGTAGTGCAGTGAAACCTCTCCAGTTCACTTGCTATCAGAGCTCAGTGATTAGTGGAGGAAAACATGATTTTAGATCTTTTGATAATGTGAGTTTCTGTTACAGGAGTTTTGGGGCAAGCAAACACAATCTGTTCCTTGAAGGGCTCGTCAGTGGATCTGCCCTGTTCAGTTACACTTCCCACTTCAAGCAAAAAATGGTATACTGCACACTGGAAAGACAACAAGTATGTTCCGAAAGAGATCTCTGCAGATGGAAGTCGTGTCACGTACAATATGTCTAAAGAGAGTCGCTCCACTCTAACAATCAAAGATCTAAAGGAGAGTGATGCAGAGTTTTACTCCTGCAGAAACTCTATTGATAACTCAGAGTGGAGTTGGTCCAGAGGAATTAAACTCAGTGTTACAGGTACAGTTGTTCTTTGTCAGTGTTTTATTATTGTACATTTTATTATATATTATCAAATGCTATAAAATTATACACTGTCATTCCAGACCTCCAGGTAAAGGTGTTTCCTGTTACAGCGACAGAGGGACAGAGGGTAACACTGACATGTAGTACCAGCTGTCCTCTGACTGGAAGCCCCAACCCTACAACCTACATGTGGTACAAGAACGGCCAGTTTCTCTACCAGGACTCGTCTCCCTGGTACCAACACCCGGTCAGCAGTGAGGAAGCAGTCAGCTACTCCTGTGCTGTCCAAGGCTACGAGCATCTCAGAGCCCCTGAAGTCTCTGTGGGTGAGTGGTGACATTTAGCTGATTGGCTAGTCAATAAACCAGCCATCTTTTAATCTGTTGCATTGTTAATAATAATTATTGCCCTTTCATTATAAGACTGCATACCATTTCTTTCCCTCCAGATTCTGTCACACCGACCTGCTTCAGTGTGACCTATGCTGAAGGGAGAATGTGTCATTTATATCAGGCATCAGTCAAAGAGCCCTGTTCCATCACATATCCCAGAGGTTAGAGCAATACCACCTGTTATCTATCCTGCTTCCTGTTTCCTTCATTGAAAACAATGAACAATATAATATAACCTTTATCAACCTCAATCAGAAACATTATTATTCTATTCTATCATTATTCATTATTCTATTCTAAAATTATTCACATTGTAATATAATTTGCTTCTTAAAAAATACGTTATTTTACCTTTAGTCTATAGTTCTGTCTTTATTGACTAAGCACACATTGGTATTTCATAGAAAACAATTGATCTAATCAAAACGTCACCATGCCATTCAATAACTGCTGAAGAGTATGAATCATCTCTCAACAGAACTACATGTTCAAATGACTCCTGCTACCAGAAGTGGACAGTCAGTCACACTGACCTGTAACACCAGCTGTAGTCTGGCTGACATCACACCCACCTACACCTGGTTCAATAATGGATACTGGTATAACATGGGACACCAGATCTCTGTTTCCAACTCCTCTGATGACAGCTTCTACTGTGCTGTATTCAAGCCATGTGGATCTCCACTCTCCTGCAGTGTGTGAGTATAAAGCAACCTCATGGTGCTGTACACCTCTGGTGTGAAACATTAAGATTAACATTAATGTCAAACAACATCAGAAATATGATGATCTGAACAATAATGCTCCAACATTTCATTATGGTCATTTTCATTTTGTACACATACGTCCATGCAAGTAGATGAATGGTCAGCATCAATAGTGGCTGCTCTGGGGACCCGTACTCACCACCACTCACTTCTGTTCATTCTCACTCCAACATCAACATGGACCAAAGCAATGTTTCATCGTTTTTGCTTTCAGTTTGGGATGTTGACAGTTGTGAAAAAACAGGATCCACAGTGAAACTAATGTTTGAGATTGACAGCTTCTGAACTTGACATATTGTATGTCTACTGACAATCTTCTACCAAAGTGAAATTCTCGTAAGTGTCATGACATTCAGTCTTTCAATTATATTTCAGATTTCCGGGGTGAGAACTGGGTGAATTGTGTCGGCAGGAGAATCTGTGCCCTGGAAGGCTCTTCAGTGGACTATTCCTGTGATCTCTCATATCCCAGTAGTCAACAGACCAAGCCTGAAGTTTGGTATATTAAAAAAACTGACATGACAACTGGTGAGGGGAAGTTTGAAAGGCTGACTGAAGAGGCAAATCGTGTTACGTATCATGAAAACATGGAGAAGCACCACATCCTGAGGATCAAAAACCTGACAAAAAGTGACTCAGCAATTTACACAATCGCATTCAGAACAGCAGGAGGGAATCATCTGTTTTTCCTGGAGTGACTTTAATGGTGACAGGTAATTCTTCAGATAAGATGAAATATATTTTTTCTCAAAACAGAATTTGAGTATATTGCTCCTTCACCATGTGCTACCAGATACCAGAAGAGTTTCGACTCCTACAAAGACTACCTTGCTCACCCTTTGTGGGCAGAATTTGAGCTGCTTCCTTCCTGCAGGTTCAGGCAACAACAAGCTAAATCTAACAGATTGAAGTTCTTTGTGTCGTAAACTTGCTTTACTGGAACAGATGAACTCCATCTTGTGTCCATCACTCTCATTCACATTTCTATATTTCATGCTTTTTCCAATTGTTACTTGACTGGATTTGAAGACTTTGATTGTTTTACTCACTATGTATGCTAAAGGTGTCTGGCTAATATGATGTTAGCTAAGCTGTATTGCTTTATAGCTGAAGATTATTACAATAATAATTCAGGTTTACATCAACTTGGAGGATGTAAATGTGGATGTAGATTTATAATTGATCACATTCAATTCCCAGACTTTCCAGACATGTGTAGGAACCCTGAATTCATTCATGTTCTGTATGCTATCTCTGTAATTATTGTGATCATGTGAGTGATGTCATTTTTCCCAAAATGCACATGAGAGTTTTGAACTTGAGTTAACATGTTTCTTTACACTGAGTGACCGTTGTAACCGTCTTTCAGTCCTGACAGTGAAGGTGACTCCTGCCGTGGTGACGGAGGGCCAGAGAGTAACGCTGACCTGTAGTACCAGCTGTCCTCTGACTGACAACACCACCTACATCTGGTACCAGAACAGACGACCTCTGACCCTGCCAGAGAGCCAACACAAACTCCTGGTTCTAGACCCAGTCAGCCGTCAGCATGCAGGGGAATACTCCTGTGCTGTCAAAGAGCAAAACATCAGCTCCCCTGAAGAGACTCTCACCGTTCAATGTGAGTAGGTTTTAAGATATTTGATGAGGTGTCTCAAGGCATTATGGGCACTTTTGCATTTGAAATTGAGGTGAAATCGTCCTCTTCTCAAATTGTATTGTTTCCTTTGGCCATTTGGACGATATACATAACTACTTGCATTGGCAAGAATCTACATCATTGTGACGGGTGTCTTGTCACGCTAGGGAACTGATGGATGGAGCAGACACATGGAGGTTTAGGAGAGAGAGAGGCTTTAGGCCGAATCTCAATTCTCATTTTCACCCCTACGGCTTCGGCTTGGCCCTTCGGCTTGGCCCTCGGAACAGAGTCACAAGGGGTAGTGGTAGAAATCTCTCCCTAAGAATTGGGACAACCCTTCAAGACCCTGATACGTCATCGATGACGTTTACATAAGCAGACGGACGAGTTTGTTATCGGAGATTACTATGGCAATAATGATATTATCACAGTGACATTTGCCGTTCATCTGATGGAGATAGAAAAGCATGGACGCTCGCGATTCGTTCACAACTTATACCTTTCACGCTACCAATCGATCAAACAAGTCATCAAATAAAAAAGACCACTGCTTCATTACCAGACCACGTCATGACAGAATAGCGTTAGCGGTGCTCTATAGTCTAGCAAGCCGCTCCTAACGTTACCCTGCCAGTCTGCACTGATATTAGAGGAGCTGTAACAAGTGCAGCAACTTCGCTGCTGGACTTTAGTTATAATTCGGCGTCATATGCCATCAAAGCGGGAAATGCGACATGGAAATATGTCAAAATGCAGGACTGTCATGCACAAATCAGCCTAAAAACAATGTTGTAACGTAACTAACTAGCGAGGTAGAGAAAACGGCATATTAGAGATTTTTTGTAATGCTTGTTATAAAGAAAAGGTCTATAATACATTGAAACGACATTAAACTAAGATAATACCACGGATAGAATATTTTAAAAATCTTTATTAACGAAGAAAATACAACATTTGTGATCACTTCGGATGGTACTGTAGCGTTCCCCATGATCTTCCAGTTGATTCGCAGGTCATTCTGGGAGATTTCTCCTAGCCCTTGGTTTGTAGTGTGCCTCTGAAAAATCTCCGTTTGGAGGGCCATGTAGCCCTCGCACTTGGCCCTACCCCTCCATCACAAGAGAATTGGGACACCCCTACCCCTTCACGTGAACGCGCAAAACGGAGGGGAAGGGCTAAGGGGTGAATTGGGATTCGGCCTTACTCATTCTTTTAAACAGTTTGGGCCCATTGCAACTTAGCAACCACCTAGGACAACCTAGCAGCAACCTAGCAACCACCTAGGACACCCAAGCAACCACATAGAAACACCCAAGCAACCACCTAGGATACCCTAGCAACCACATAAAAAACACCTTGCACACCCTAGCAACCACCTAGTACACCCTATAGTATCACCATAGGACTCTATAGTTTCTCTATAGTATTCCAATAGGAGTACTATAGTATTATAATAGAGAACTTTAGGATCACTATAGAGACTCTAGAGTAAAACTATAGAGTTTTACTATAGGTGACCACCAAACACACATGCATACAGGGAGGGTGGCTGCGGAAATTAGTCCTCTGCATTTAACCCATCCTTTACGCTGCCCCTCCAGGGGCAGCCAGGAGCATTGGGAATAGGATTCCTATAGGAATATTATACTATAATTTCTCTATAGTTTCTGTATAGTATCACTATAGCTACCTAGGACACCTTAACAACCTTTTAGAAACGCCCTAGCAAATGCCTAGTACACCCTCACAACCACCTAGAAACACCCTAGCAACTGCTTAAGACACCCTAGCAACCACCTAAAAACATCCTAGCAACCACCTACAACACCTAGCAAACGCCTAGGACACCCTACCAATACCCAGCGATCCCACGTATTTTCCCCGGGAAATGCATTTCTAGTTAACAGGTTGAAGTTCTTTGTGTCTTAAACTTGCTTTACTGGAACAGATAAACTCTCCATCTTGTGTCCATCACTCTCATTCACAGTTCCAAATTTCATGCTTATATCCAATTGTTACTTGACTGGATTTGAAGACTTTGCTTGTTTTACTCACTATGTATGCTAGAGGTGGCTGTGTCCGGCCCAGACAGCTCAGTCAAGAGCGTGAGAATCTCAGTCTCAAGGTTGTGGGATCGATCCTCACATAGTGTCAACTATCACCTTTGTAGGTTGTTTTGGGTAAAAGCGTCTGCTAAATTAATGTAACGTAATGGGTAATATGACTGTTAGCTGAGCTATATTGCTCTATAGCTGAAGATTATTATAATCATAATTTAAATGTGGAATTGTGTGGATTGGAGCCGACTAACAATATTTTTCCATACTTTTCCAAATGTCATTCAAATTTTCCAAGATTTATAAATGATCACATTCAATTTCCCAGACTTTCCAGACATGTGGAGGAACCCTGCATTCAGTCATCTGCTCTTTCCCTTTTCTCATTAAATGTGTTGTCAAGACATTTTTCCCAGAAGGCACATGAGAGTTTTGAACTTGAGTTAACATGTTTCTTTACACTTGGTGACCGTTGTAACCGTCTTTCAGTCCTGACAGTGAAGGTGACTCCTGCCGTGGTGACGGAGGGCCAGAGAGTAACGCTGACCTGTAGTACCAGCTGTCCTCTGACTGACAACACCACCTACATCTGGTACCAGAACAGACGACCTCTGACCCTGCCAGAGAGCCAACACAAACACCTGGTTCTAGACCCAGTCAGCTGTCAGCATGCAGGGGAATACTCCTGTGCTGTCAAAGAACAAAACATCAGCTCCTCTGAAGAGACTCTCACCCTTCGATGTGAGTAGGTTTTAAGATATTTGATGAGGTCTGCCGTGCAAAGGCAAAGTGCAGTATCTGCATTTTCATGAACATTTGTTGTATGTACTATTGACTGGTGCCGTATCTGTTCTATTTCTTGTGAAAGTCCTGTGTCCTAAAGACTATAGACACCCACATTGAATATGATTTATTGCTCTTTGTTGGCAGGGGATAAATATAAAAGGCCCGTTTTCTCTATTCAGTCATTTTGTAGATACTGCACTTTGCCTTTGTGTCTCAAGACATTATGGGCACTTTTGCATTTGAAATTCAGATGGGAATCTCTTCCAAACTGCACATTTTGGTAAGAATCAATCAAAAATTACCCACATCATATCAACAGATTTATTCTGAGTGGTTGACTCTCCTGTCTTGTACATTGCTAATTTCAAACCAGACCCTCCAAAAACCTCCTCAGTGTAAGTCCCCTCTGGTGAAATAGTGGAGGGTAGGTCAGTGGCTTTGACTTGCAGCAATGGTGCCAACCCTGCAGCTAAGTATATCTGGTTTAAGAAGACTGGAAATCAAGGCCTTAAATCTATCACTGGGTCAGTTGACGATGAAGCAAGTAGGCCTGAATAATCAGAAAGTGAAACGGGATGGGTTTGGTATTTGGAATGGTAAATTGTATTGTAGCAAGCAGTGCAGACGCCTGTCTGGAATTGAATTGACAGAAACCCATCGTCGTGATGGAAAACTCTAATTGCTGATATCAGTAATGGAACCCCAAAATGCTGTAATCCCCTAATTTAGGTTTCACAGGGACATGGACATTAGCAGCAGCTGCAGGAATCCCTGCTGTTCTCCTGACCATCATAACCCTCTCTGTCTTCCTGTGGAATAGGTGAGCGATACTGTGTTGTATTTCAGAGCGATGACATTCAATCGCTCGTCTCTAATTCATTCATTCATTTACTCATTCATTCATTTGACTATGCAGGAGGAAGACGACCTCCACTCAACCCCCTGGACCCGCAGCACCAGACAACATGGAGCAGGTGAAGGACAGGAGTTAAACTAGAAGGCAGCAACTTCAACTGTTAGACCCAAACACATCATTTCTGTCACTTCATTTTAAGTTCCATATGGCTAAAAAAAACAATCACACGTCCACGATCCAGATCACCTATCTGAGGTGGAATGACCTTCCCAGAATGCCTCTCTATCTTCCAGGAAAACCTAGAAACCCATCTCTGAAGGAACGTGTCATGTCCTTCTTTCCTCCACTAATTCCTACCCTTTTTTTTCTCCTCCTCCTCTCCTGTACCGTCCTCCTCTACCTGATCATGTTCCTGTCTTGCTTATTGAGAACTCTTCTACCTTTTCTCTCTGGCTTTTACTTCTTCACCGAGTACTTGTGTACTGTAGTTTTGACCCTTGTGCTGTTGGCTGCTTGTTGTGTTGGCAACTAAGGTTAGACTGATATATCAGACTGATATTGGCCTTTTGTCAAATATCAGCTATTGGTCATGTGGTTCACTGCTGACATGATGGAGGTTCCTCCCTGTTCCTCCCTGTGCACATCTAGATATAAACTGTAAAAGTCTGTCAAAAAAACGAATCATTAATTTCAAGGCAGTAATGTATCCCACTGAAGAGGTGTGGTGAGACACCGTGCTGCCCAGTCTGAAAGAATTTCATTAGTCTGGTTTCACTGGAGAGTTTTACTGTCCCATGGTCTAAATGCCGTTTCAGAGGCTTTGGAACCCTTCCAAGAATAAAAGCCTCGGGAAACACTGAATGTTTGGCATGAAAATTGTCAAATTTAGGGATAATGAATCGAGGCCCAGCTGTAATCATTTCATGTTGCCAAACCTCTAAAATGTAATCTAATATTAATAAGTAAATATAATCCTGTCTGTCTTGTCTCCCCGTCAGTTAAACCCCGGACCTACGTATGACAACATCTCAGCCGTGGCCAGGACCTCCATCCCTGCAGCACAGAGCGACGCAATAAATCAGGATGACCTTCACTACAGCAGCGTCCACTTCTCTAAACACCAGAAAGATCCTCTCTACTCCACCGTCCAACCGCCCCAGAGACGGGAGGAGGATGTCCAGTATGCTGCTGTCACCTTCAACACACCCAACACTGCCCTCTGGTGAGCATCTATTGTCATTACAACTGAACCAGGCCCTACTGGTTGATCTTGCTTGAGTATCAATATTGTTCCCCACAAAATGGTGAATGAGAGGCATATACTGTAAAGCGCTTTTATCCAAAGAGCTTTACAGTATATGCCTCTCATTCACCCATTCACATTCACACTCACACACCGATGGCAGTGAGCTACCATGCAAAGTGCTGGTCTGACCATCAGGAGCAATGTGGGGTTCAGTGTCTTGCCCAAGGACACTTCGACACATGGACTGGAGGAGCCGGGGATCGAACCTACAATCTTCTGATTGGAGGCCAACCCGCTCTACCTCCTGATCAAAATAGGTCAACATTTAAAACTTTGAAAGGCTGTAATTGCTACACCGCTGGTCTGAATTTGATGAAACTTGGAGGGATGATGCATCTTGTAATACTGCGTCTCTAAATACTATTGGTGGATGACGACATATTTCACTTATATTTTAAATGCTACTTGGATTTTAATATTTCTCACCATTATAACATAATGAATCAATAAATCATTGAAATAATGAATGAACAATACTTTTTTTTTTCAGTCACTTTGCCGGATGATTAATCTATACTATTGTGTTGGCTTTTGCTTTCAGATCCAGTGTCTAGGCAGTGGATCCCTATAGATTGTGCAGCAGTCACCAAAATCCCCAGAGTCTCTGTGGTGTACAAAACAACCTTTCCACTTGAGGGAAACGATCCTAGTCCACTCTCTCTGCTTCACATTTACATTGAGCTGGTGCTCTTATCCACAGCAGCTTGTGTTAGTGTTCAGACTCAGATATCATGTTAATTTTGTTTTGTTTTCATTTATTCTTTTATTTTTGTTTGTTTCACAATGTGAACATTTGTGAAGCCCTTTGAGACTGGAACAGTGATTCAGTGCATCAAGGCCACTTCAACAGCACACGACTGGTGATGGACACACATTGCCTGTTGTGGGCGTTGAACATGTGACCTTTTGGTGACAGGACAGCCCACCCTCCTAACCTGTCTAACGGGGTCCTGTAGCCATGACATGCTGAGCTGCCAGAATTTTTAAAAAAAGCTTCTCTGGTTTTAACTGTAGTGACCATTGTGTTCTTGGCTTATATTGTAATACTTTGCTTGCTTTGGTTTGTTATAAAAAACACATTTATCATAACATAAGTACTAAAACATGTCAGTTATCATGACCAAACCATGCTCCAGGAATAAAGTTCATTAGTCTGAATTGTTCTCTTATTGCTGCTGTTTGTTTTATGCACCCTGAAATGTCTAATGGCTGCACAGGTCTGACCAATCACCAATCCCGTTTCACTTAATCTAGTTTCACTTGAAGTCCCAGCACCATTCATTAGACGTTGCCATTTTGCATCCTTCCTGGTAAGCATGTGGTTTCATGAGTTGGGATGCAAACTGGTTGAGGCGACCCACAAGCCAGCTGACAGAGGCGAGTCCAGGGGCCACCAGGACAAAAAACAAACCAGCCATGCACAGAACTCAATTCCACATTCAAATATTTTACTACTAGAAGAGCATACACGTCACATGTAATACAAAACAAACATACAGGTATAACATGTTACCTCCAAGTTACACAGTGCAGGTACCAGTAGGTCTCTTCTCCTTTCTCTTTCAAGTAAGTTGATCATTCAAGTTGAAAGGGTTTTGTTGACTATGCCTTTAAGACACCAGTTTATACTTTACAGACAATAAGTTACAGTGGGCAACAAGGTGACCAGTGGGTGTGATGTTATATACCGTGTGTTTAAAAAGGCATGAAAAGGGATGGAGAGAAGAAGGCAGATACAAAAGGCAGGAATGCATCATCATCATCATCATCATCATCATCATCATCATCATCATCATCATAGTTGAGATTTGATCCAGTATTTTCCATACAGTCGTACATAACTGTAGACAGGTAACTGTAGACATCCTTCAGGTCACGCGTCTATAGGCGTGTCTTTGCTGGCAATCATAGGTGGGAAACACAGGAGGAAGAATGAGGAGGAGGAGAAAGAGAATTTTATCACAGCCAATCAGAATTAGGGTGTGACACATGCTCAGTGTGACAGCAAGACCTCGCCTGCAAGAGACGGTTCAAGCGTGCTTCTGTTTGCCAATGGGAGTGGACCGGTGGGGGTGTATGTACAGTGTATGGATCAGTGACAAGGTCACATGCTGCTACGTAACTCTCGCCTGTCAGTCGACTTTCAATTCTTATTTTTCAGTTGTTCAGTCATATTTCACACGTTTGCCTGTCATCCACATTCCAGTGTCAATGGAGAGCCCTGGATTTCATCAGAGTTACAGAAGAGAGAACACAACAACACAGAAGTCAGAGTCTTGGGTCAAACCATCTCTGTGTCAGTGTCAGTCTCTTTTCTCCCCTCTCGTTCCACTCTCGTTCTCCATCCCTCCCCCCCGGTCGGTGCTTCTCCCCATCTCTCAGCTGTCCAGTAGCTGCTTCGCCAGGGACTGGAGGATCTCCCTCTTCTCATACAGGTACATCTGGGTTTCCCACAGCATGTCCACCAGGACCGCATCGCTCACCTCATCCAGCATCACCTCCTGAGAGAGCTGAGGGCTGAGCCTGGAGGGAGGACATGATTGTACAGCACATTTCAAAACGGAGCCACAAAGTGATTTAGAGACAAAAAAAAACTATATTAAATTTTTATTTTTTTATTAAAGTCAATATGATAAACATGTAAAAGCCAAAGATTAATTCAAAAGAACTGGAATAAAATAAGTTTTAATAAAATGAGAAAAAATAAAAGCCTGTACTAATGTGTTTAAATAAACGATTTAAAGCTTCTTCATGTCTTGCATGCCAGGATGCCCCAAACACACCTAAGGCATGTTAAAGGAGAATTCCCGTATTTTTAAACCTGGGCTCTATATCTACAAAACCGCCATTTATACCGCAAAATAGGTCCAAAAAGTTTCGGAATTGCTCCGGTAGATCGGCTCAGTCAGTTCGCGAAACGGGCTCAATGGCTACAACGTAATCTGTAGGGGCAAGTGCGTGCGATCAAAGTACGTCCACTAAAAGTGCTTGTTTTTGCCACTGACAGGCTCAGATTGTTATTCGTGTGTCTGACAAGTCAACAACTTCCTGCAACAACTCTCGCGAGATTTCAGAGCGAGACTTCTCCTGAGTTGTTGCAGGAAGAGGACGTGGAACCGTGACAAAGGTGGTCTATGAAAGCAAGAGGCTTGACTTGTTGCAGGAAGAGGCATGTCTTCTTCAACACACCGATTGCTCGCTCGCTTGATGGGGGAAATAATCTGAGCGGCACAAGTGACTGTCAGGATTCATAGAGGAGAGGAGCAGCACAAGACTCAGATGGAGGGATCGATAGAGAAAGAAAAGTGCAACAGGTACGTAGTTGGCCAACCTGTGGTAGATAGGTGGTAGGTGTCGGTCATCTCACACCAGGCACTGGCCCTGTCCACCGCACAGCCATCAGAGTCTGTACACTGTGTGTGAGAGAGAGAGAGAGAGAGAGAGAGAGAGAGAGAGAGAGAGACTCACTATATGAGGTTGTTGTTTGCTTATCATGAGGGGAATGGATGACAGGGTGTCTGCAAGTTTGGCAATTGAAATGAAATGAACATGAGAATCAAACAATTGTAGAAAAATCTAAATTGATGAAATTTCCCCACTGGGATCAATAAAGTTTCATCTTATCGTAGAATATAGGTGAGCATGCCTGGCTGATTTCTCCCCACAAAAAGAAAGCACAACATTTCACACAAGACTTCTAAAAGTGCATTTAAGACTTAAAATGCTTTATTTAAGTTTAGATACTGTGATTTCAGACATTTTTAGCAGCAGTATGTACATTTGTAGTTTGAATCTGTAACCTATAATCCATAACCTGGTTTCAGCCTTACTCACACAGTCCACCAGCATCTTGCCCAGCTCCTTGGCTCCTACGAAGCTCTTGGCCAGCTCCAGAGGGTTGGAGGGCCGGAAGACATCAACAGAGCTCACCACCACCTGAGGAGGCTTACCTGGAGACCACACACAGGAACAGAGTCAGTCAGTCAGTCAGTCAGTCAGTCAGTCAGTCAATCCACTTGTATTTTCCAAGATAATCCACCAGATTCCACCAGAAAGCAGTGATTCAGCAGGACGTTACCAGGCTCAGATACATGACTAATTTGATTGACATTAAATGACATTAGCATCCATGTACAAAGACAGTTCAGTGGCTTACCTGTACCAAGAGAGACCACTATACCCAGCCTCTGGATCTCCTCACCACGGCCCTGAGGGAGGAAGAGGAGGAGGGGAAACAAACGGTCCAATAAAAATTAAATGCTTTCAAAATGTGTACGGGTTAGTGCATGAATGCAAACTTGATGGAAGACTAAAAGGAGGAAGTTATCTACCTCTGCTTTTAAGGCTTTGTTGCACTGATGGACTTCTGTCATGGCGTCTAGCGTCGGGTTATTGGCCAGCAGCCCTCCATCCAAAAAGCGGCCCATTGGTCGGAAGTAGGTGGGGGCGGCGCCACTGGAGCGGGCAGCTCTCCACACCAGTTGCTCTGATCAGAGGTTAAAAAAAATAAAAAATGAAAGGGCAAAGTCAAACCTGAACAAATGGAAATGTGTGAAGTGTTGCTCAAAAGTTTTTTGCTCAAAAGTCAGGACAAAATGTCAAAATTCTTTGTGACCCTTTTTCTTTCCCATGCTCATATCGTCTCCATCAGGTGCGCAAACAGACCCAATACAGAAAGGAGAACTCACGTGTTCACATACACAAGCGCATAACACACACACACACACACACACACACACACACACACACACACACACACACACACACACACCTTCGTCCGTCACCTTCCTACGCTTTCTGGGTGGCTCCTCAGTGTATCCTACAATCAACACATCCTCATCCTCCCATCCTGTAACAACAACATGACTGACATGCACAACACAAATGGACCTGCTCATGAAAGCAGCGACACACACAGAGGTGTCCTGGTGTCCTGAATGCACCAAGAATTGAGAGCCTGGCATGTGTTTAGTGTTCAAAGTGCCATGTGGGCAAATCTAAAATATTTCAGGTTTTAGCAAAAGAGCGTTCAATGGTTCAAATGGGTTTTTTCGTGGTTACATGGCCACTATTGAAAGCAGAAGTGACAACCAGCACTTTCCTTACGCCTTTTGGCAACTGTTAAGAGAACAATATTTGAATCCTCCCAATAGCAAAGTGTCTACGGTACACCCACACAGTACCTTGTGGTATGGTGAGGGGCTTGAACGTGGCGGTGGTGGCATAGGGGGGCTCCCTGTGGACAGACGGGGGGTCGTAGTTCCTGAAGATGTGCAGCTCCCCTGGGTGTCTGTCCGCCAGAACACTGGTCACCATCACCCTGCAAGAACAAATTCCTGAGTGAAAATGAAAGCGCAATCGGCAAAAGAGGAAGAGTGAAAAAGTTGAAGGAGGGAGGCTGAGTAGTCAAGTGCATTTTCAAACAAAATGTCAAATTTAAAAAAAAAAAGAAATCCAAAAAAGGGAAGCAACATCCTCCACTGTTAAGAAATCTTCAATAAACAGTACTTGTTCCTGTGATTCGACATATTTTGACATGGCATCATCAAAAAATGGAAAAAGCAGGATTTAAGTGACAGTGTGGCACGCACAGTTGCCACGGTTACCTGGGGTACCGGACGTCCGTCATCTTGGTGTTCTCTCCGAACTCCTTCTTCAGGAAGTCCTCCAGCGGTGCCGACTCGTAGGGTCGTGACCCCTTGAAGACCTGCTCCTTCATCCTGAAGTACAGGCAGCGCAGGTACTCCATGGACTTTCCTGCACAAGGACCAAAGGCTGCTGCTGTTGTTCTTTTGATGCTGGACTGTTTTTGTTTTTTTTACAATTGATTTTCCCTGAGTGACTTCACACCAACAGACACAATGATACAAGACGAGACGAAGCTAGTGGGTGGTAACGTGGGATCTGTGATCTTACACAGTATCAGTTGAGGCTTTGAGTTGCAGATCATGTAGAATGTGTTCTTGTATGTGTTGTACATTAAAGTCTGATATACACTAGTGGAGTCCTGTTGTCCATACCCAGAAAATAACAATTCTGTCATGTCAACAATGGCTGTCAGGGTTTGGTTTTGGTTCAGCTGTTTACAAGGCGTAACACACACACACACACACACACACACACACACACACACACACACACACACACACACACACACACACACACACACACACACACACACACACACACACACACACACACACACACACACACACACACACACACACACACACACACACACACACACACACACACACACACACACACACCATGGACTATAGCGAGGGCTAGGATGCCTCCTGTGCTGGTGCCAGACACCCAGTCGAAGAGCTCTCTGGTGGGCCGACCGGCCTCTCTCTCCAGGGCTATCAGCAGCTGGATCAACACCAGGCCTTTGATACCTCCACCGTCCAGAGACAGCAGTCTGTCCATCCTGGGAGAGAGAGAGGAGAGAAGAGGAGGGGGGAGACGGTGTGGGGAGAGCAGAGGTGAGGAAGGCGATCAGGGTGAGGGGAAGAAAGATGATAAGAGTGGGGAGGAGAGATGAGATGAGATGGTTGAAACACAGTATTTTGCTGACTGTAAAACTACAATACTACTAAAAATATCAGTGACATGTTTCATATTAATCTGTTTTCAGTTTTTCACAACAGAAAACTATTTGATTTAATATAATAAAAGGTCCTTTCATTGCCACATATCCAGGCAGGTAGAATTGGCTGGTGAAACTGCTCTTGACATTTAAAGCGCACGACGCACCCTGAACACAACACGACAGACAGGCAGAGCAGGACGTGCAACACTGGACGTACTTTTTTCTCCCCGTTTTGAGGCCGTCCACGACAGATGTGCCTCTGCTCATTGCGCCGACTGCGGCCGCCACGTGCATGATGTCGTCAAACCCTGTCGGCCAATCACAGATTACTACTAATCACTAGATATTGGTACAGCGCAACATCTGCTGGTAGCGTACCAACATTTGGCATCAATGTTGATTTTAAACACATTGAAACAAAAACTGTAAAAAGGAAAAATGGGTTCCTTGGGTTTTTTACCTGATAGGCCGTTTCACTGAGAATGTCAGGGTGACATTATTTAGAAAAGCAGATGGCTTCGTGTTATATGGAAAAATAATCGACTCTCACATGAGGAGATGTAGAAATAAAATAGTGCAGTATAACATATCATTCATTGCCACTTCACGCTTAAAGACAGGATCAGTTGAAGCGGTGATCTATGATAGGCATCAATAGAGAGTGTAGGGGAGGGCAGAATACACTGGAGAAAAACAAGGGGGGGGGGGGGGTATTGAAAAGGAAAAATCCACCCTCTGTTACTCATCTGCTGTTTGATATCATTCAATCTGTAATGTTCAATGCTTTCCAGGAGTTCATTTACGAGAAAAAAGTGTTGTAATTTACTTTTTTGGTGAACCCGTTTCCCTCAATCTGTTTTCTACTGAACTCCGTTATCGTAGCTGCACTGGCAATATCTCGCTGTCGTCTACTCACGTCTACTCAAGTGTTTAGGGGAGGTTTTTCCTTGAAGACACTTGCAGGGTAAAAATGGGTGGTAACACTTTATATTAAAAGGTACATTCACCATGAACTAGTTGCTTATTAGCATCTTAGTAGCATGTTGGCTCTTTATTAGTCATTATAAAGCTTATTAATGCCTTATTCTGCATGACCATATTCTACAACTGCTAGACCATTAACTAAGAGTTTTCCCTCCATAACCTCCTAATTACTGCTTATTGATAGTAAGTAAGGAAGTTGTTGTACATGAATTAAGATCAAACTCTGTCAGCTGAAAACTATACAGCAGGTTCTGGCGGTACATTTGATATCAGCCTTGAAGAAACTTGGAAAAAAAATCTGTTAATAGATATGTTTGAAGTGGTCCAGTAATAGAGGAGATATTTCTACTTGTGCTGACTTTGCTGTTCTACCACTGAATGGGAATAGAACCTGTGCATCTCAGTAGACCTCCATTTTTTTTCTTCAAGGTGTAACCCATCACTTAAGAACAGGGTCTGTTACTGGCAGTAGTTGTGTGCTGTAATGGATTTACTAAGTGTGAAGAGGAGGCAGCGTTAGGGAACCTGTGGGTTATACGTGTCAAACTGCTAGTCAATTGGTTATGAGCAAGACCTCACTTTAGAATGGGGAACATACTCTGAGTTAGAAAGACTTCATTTAGAGTTATATGGACTATTAACACTAGTTTTGTGTTTTGTTACATAAGAATAGACCATATTTATGAAGTGTTATTAAGGGAGAATGACTATTCTTGTGGTACTACGTAGTACTACCACCTTATAAAGGCTCATAGCTGAGCAAAGCATATTAAGATCTTAATTCATGTACAACAACTTCCTTACTTACTATCAATAAGCAGTAATTAGGAGGTTATGGAGGGAAAACTCTTAGTTAATGCAGAATATGGTCATGCAGGAATAAGGCATTAACAAGTGCTTTATAATGACTAATAAAGAGCCAATATGCTACTAAGATGCTGCTAATAAGCAACTAGTTAATGGTGAATGTACCTTAATATAAAGTGTTACCAAATGGGTATAATTGGTAATGGGGAAGGTTAAATGCAGGGCAGACTCAAAGACACAGATCCTCTAAGGGAAGAAATAGAAGTGCAATAAATGTTGAGCTCTGAGGGGAGGGGGGACTTTTAAGCAATGAATGAACTAAAGATCAAACAGCAGTCGAGAGGGAGAAAGAGAAATCACAGAGGGAGGTCGTAAGCAAACCCTGAAAAAAAAATCCAAGGAATGGAGAATATTACCAACAATTAAGCCCCGTGTCCAGCAGGCGGCTCTTTTTCAGCCAGCAGCACAAAACAGATGTTTGGGGGAAGGGCTGGACGTGTCTGGAGCTGGGAGACTATTGGAAAGCCCGTTACACTGTTCGGGGCTCTTTTGTTGAAAGTCGAGTTATTTTTAACTTCGAGGACTCTTGGTGCCTGAAATCTTTCTTCACAAGCTCCTATTTCAAAGCTCGGAAGTGGAAGACTTCAAGTGCATTCAAGTGGTTTTGGTTGGAGAAAATAACAAAATGGATTCTGTGACAAAAGTACATTTTTGGTGTTTCGTTTTAGAAATGAGGGTTAAGATGTGCATGTAGTTGATGTTTTAATTGATTTACAAGTTCCCACTGTGGTGTAAAATTCCATGACATTCCAGTTAAGAGCACTTCAGTGACCTAAGAATTTAAATCCTTCATGGTTTGTTGACATGTTTCAGCTCAGTTGGCTCTAAAGGGGTAAACATTACTGTTTTTCTACATTGTATGGCCTTACAATGTAGAAAAACAGCTGTAAAACACCATCTAATGCAATGAATGTGTGAAACAACTTGGAAAATCCATTCTGGTATATTCCCGTACAGCGACCCAGTTATACAATTCCCTGACTTTCCCTGTCATGAATACACCTGTAGAAGTCCCATGACCGGTATGAACCCTGGACTGATTCACCAGAAGTTGTTGCACACATCACTTTTGTGGTTAATTGTGAATGTGGCTTCCATTTCATTTTCCCCTCAAGACACGCCCCCCTAAACGTCACAGGTATTCTAGAGAACTCCAGCTTTCCCAAGGCATATTTACCATTTTATCGGGTCGTTGCTGTGAGTTCTGCTCATAACTGTGATATTGCCGACAGCACTTGAATGCAGCATCTGAGCCCTAGAAACATGCTAAGCTCTCAGTGTTGTCACAGGAATATGGTTAGGGCACTAAGACCTTATACTCCTTATTTTTGGTTGCTTGCAATTTTGGTGATCTAGGAGTTGAAGCTTCTTCTTCGTCTACTCACTGCAAGTCACTCTGGATGAGAGTCAGCTAAAAGGTCAAATGTTAATGTAAAAATAAAAAAGAGGTTCACGGTGAACACAGCACTTTAAAAAGGAAAAATCCACCCTCAGATATTCTTACGTTGCGTTTTATTATTCCGGAGTCAACTTTTGTAATTTACTTTTTTTGCCTCGTCTTTCCTATTTTTCCCAGAATTCCTTTTGGCAGCCCTCTGAGAAGAGGGTTACATAACTGTTTCAGGGTGGATTTTTCCTTTAACAGAGACATTTGAATGCAGAGAAGGCACAGGACTGAAACAGAGTACGGTGAAGAAAGGGAAGGAGGGAGGGACGGTGGCGTTTACCTATGCCTGGAGGCGTGGCCTTCGTGGAGATGGGGGGAGGACTGCTGGGGGAGGGGGGGAGGCAGCGTTGGACCCCTACACTACACAGCATGTCCAGCAGTACCTTTCTATTAGGACCTTCCAATTCAACACACACAGACATATATATACACACACACACACACACACACACACACACACACACACAAGCCAACAGGGTTAGCCATGCACACACACCAAGATATGAGAGAGGGAGAGGGAGGGAGGGAGAGAGAGAGAGAGAGAGAGAGAGAGAGAGAGAGAGAATGCGAGTGAGTCATTAACAATCAGCATGCATTTACCAAATCAAGAAATGAGAGAACCCCATTCACCACCACTTTACTTTGAGAGAGAGAGAGAGAGAGAGGATGCATTCAAAATCACTTGTATGGACGAACAGACAAGCTTGTGCAATAATAACAGTGTTACCATAGAAACACATCGTGAGACGAAACGAACGAGGATCTCTGACGTTTAGTTTGTTACTTGTTACCCAACCACTGTCATGCAGTAACGACGCCGTCCACCAGGGTGCACATGCTTTTGAGAGAGACTCGAGGTTAGCCAGTTAGCTTGTTGCTGTTAGACTGTTGTTGAGTCTCAAACTGGCTTGAGGTTCAGCTTAATAAGGTCCATAAACTCTTTCACTCCACTCTCCGACCTCACTTCTACCTAATATACATTATTCTACCCCCCTCCTTCCTACACACTCTCTTCCCCTGGATGTTTTCCTTCACCCCTCCCTCCCTTCCTTCAATTCATCCTCTGTAAACCTCCCTTCCCTTGGCACCCCTCATCACCTCGGTTTCATCCACCCCGTCGGCTCTCTTTTTCCATCCACTACATTCCCTCCTACCTTTGCTGGTGCGTGCCGCGATGAGTCCGGGCGTTTCTCCCAGGTCGTTGTGGATCTCCACATCGGCCCCGAACACGATCAGAGCCTTGATCAGCTCCATGTGGTCCATCTGAGGGTCACGGACATGGGAGGCGTGACGGGAAAGCTCCAGCCTCAGATACTCTTACTGTTATTATATCATCGATCTGTGATGTTCAGCGCCTTCCAGGTGTGTTGTAATTTACTTTCCCCTCAACCTGTCTCGTGTACTTCAGTTAGTCATGTCCTACGTTTCCCAGAATGCCTTTCAACAACCCCCACAGACCAGGCCTGAACTTTATGTATTCAGTACATGTAGGTGGCATAGTAAGAGCAAGAGAGCGAGTTTCTCCAGTCAAGGAAAAAGTGAGAGTTGCATTGCATTATGGTCTGTTGATGCTACTGGTGGTGGATGTATTGATACCCTCGCCTCTTCTACAAGTCTTCAGTAGTTATTTTAAAGAATATTGAGAGGGATGACTTGCTTGCACACACACACACACACACACACACACACACACCTTCATAGCCAGGTGCAGTGCAGTGTTCCCATCCTGGCCCTTCAAGTTGGTGTTCCCTCCGTGGGTGAGCAGCACCATGGCCGCCTCGAAGCGACCCTTCTTGGTCAGGATGTGGAGGGCGCTCTCCCCCGTCTGACTCAGGTAGTTCACCTGACAGCCGCGCTCCAGCAGCATACGGCACACCTGGCACAGGGAGACGGGAGGGGGAGAGAGAGAGAGAGAGAGAGAGAGAGAGAGAGAGAGAGAGAGGTTGTTGATCAATCACCAGTGACTCAACAAATTACGTCACCAGCTGCTGAGATCAAACCTCACTTTCCAGCCCGGGACTGTCGTGGAACAACAACTCACTCCCCCTTCAACGCCACCTACTCGTATTTCCAACCGCTCAGCAATGGAGGGACGGTGTCACGAGTGACTGACTGGTGTCACGTAAGATTTTGTTCTCAGTCCAAAAATGTATCACAGTGATATATGACCTACTCACATCAGTCCCACCTACCTACTGCACTACTTACCAACGTGTCCCGCTAGCTCATCTGTTTGCATCGTTTCATCTTGTCGGGACTTTACACATTATTTTTATTTGCCCACTTTTATATAGCTCTACATTTATATACTGCATTTATATTTTATCCTACTGCACTACATCTTGTTCATATTGTTATATTGTATTATTTATACTGTGTAAACCGTGCCAGTGTGTACACAGAATGATGACAATAAAGGTCAATTTAATTTATTAGCTAGCTTACTGCTCTACTGTCGGCTGCTTGTTTCGTCAACTACACAGCACTGTTGCAGGGTGGGGGGAGGCCATTTCTATCAACGTTGCAATTCCGACAGAGGTCAATAAAGGTCATAGGTTGCTTGATGCTACTTTAAAGTCTCAAGCCTTTCTTTTGTTCTGGCTGCAGACGACTCCTAGCATATGATTCAGAATGACTCTGCCTGGTCCTCACCTCAGCGGTCCGGGCCCAGTGGAGAGGCGTCCCTCCATAGACAGAGTCCTGCGCTTGGATCTGGCCCGGGTCTGCTGTGAGGATAGCCTCGGCACAGCTGACGGGACAGGTGACACAGTTGAAAGGTCAAGCCCAAAACCCATTTACACCAAAAGAAGAAGAGGACGCTACTCCGTGTTGTGAATCATCAGCCCTCACACCCCCGCGTCCGCTCACCCCTTCTCGCTGTACTTCATGGCAGCGTGGATGGGGTAGCCTCTGGCGCCGATGATGTCACACCTGGCCCCGCCCCCCAGCAGGGCGCTGACGGCCTCCACCCGGCCCAGGCGGCAGGAGACGTGGAGCGGCGTCTCCCCGTTGCCGTTCAGCTCGTTCACCCCCGTGCACAGCCGAGAGCACAGGACCTAGGGGTGGGGGGGGGATGGAGAGACAGCAGGGAAGAGGGAAGGTGTGGAGGACAGATGGGTAGAGGAGGAAGTGTGGAGGACAGATGGGTAGAGGAGGAAGTGTGGAGGACAGATGGGTAGAGGAGGGATGGTGGATGACAGTACGGTGGGGGAACAGCTTTTAACATCGACTTCCAAGTGGCTGCGTCTCTCTGATGTCAATATGTCTCCACATCAATGTCACCAAGACAAATTCCTGCATATATGAAGATTATATTCCCCAACTAGATATATCTATTACGCAATAACACTCATCACCTTCATAGTCATCAATGAATATCTCTAAAATATAGAAACCTCCAGTTATCAATTTATCAACCGAGGCCTTACGTTTCCCACCGTCCTCTAACAAGCGCCATCATCTGTTTTCACTTGGTTTTCTAGATGCTGGATATTTCTCGTATTGTACTTGGGCAATAAAATGACTCCGAAGCGAACAAGGCAGCAGTACCGCTGTCGCCCCCCCCCCCGGGAATGATGCAGTCCCCCCTCTGGGCCAATCAGTGACAAATACGTTGCCTGGTCGGTTGTTTATTGTGTGGGACAGAAATAACTGAAGAGGAGCTGCACCTTTTGAAATGGACGTAATTATTTCATCATTGACCAAAAAAAAAAAAGACCAAGGGAATCCAGAACAGCTTGTCGAGTGGCCTACAGTTCCAGTGAACACATTTCTGATTGCATATAATAATAAAAAATCCAATATGCCATACGCTGACAGTCCTGGAAGGATAGCTGCATATGTGTATTATGTGATGAAGCTTTGCTGTACTCACTTCACATCAACCTTCCTCATCTACTTCTGCTCAGTTAGTGATTTTCTGTGTTTCCCAGAATGACGTTCATCAACAGAGAACAGGCCTGAACTTTCTGTCTTCAGTGCATGTAGGTGGAGAGAGCAATAACGATAGCGAGAGCGAAGCAGGGAACAGATGTGAACTTGTCTTCGGCTGTGGGTTTTACATGTAGGTAGAGAGAGAGCAATAGTCATAGCACAAAAAAAAAAAAAAAAAAAAAAGGTTTTCCAGTCGAGAAAAAGTGAGTGTTGCACCCCTTACTCAAAACGAAACGTCTTGTAGGTGAACTGCATTGCGGTCTCGGTGGAGAAATTGGTATCGCTTTCTCTTCTATGATGGATTTCTCCCTGTATGATTGATAAACATCGGTCTAGAAAGAAGCTCTTGTACTTTTATTCTGAAAGGCTGACAACAACAACAACGTTTACCTTTGATGTTTTCAGAATCAGAAACAGGTTTATTGCCAAATATGGAATTTGTCTTGGTGATTGGTGCATAACAATAAACAATAAACAATAAACATAGAATAAGTAAATAAATACGTAAAAAAAGTACTGTAGAGGCAAAGGTCAGGAATACAATATAAAATAAGGAAATTCAGCTAAAATATATGAAAAGATATAAGAAATAAGAAAATAATAATAATAACAATAGAATAAAAAGAATATTGTGCCATATACATGTGCAAGTGTATCATTTTAGATTGTTTAAACGTGTTCTGCTGTCAAACTCTGGCTGCACTGGAAACATCTTGAAGTCACATCGTCTACATTTGGCCCGGTTAAAAATACACCAAACCAAAACAAAGAAATGCGAGGTGAACGTGCGTCACTAAAGACCAACCCCTGCCCGCATCTCACCTGGATGATGGCGGCGGAGTCCTGCTTGGCGGCGTAGTGCATGGCCGTCTCTCCGTTGCGGTCCTTGATGTCGGTGCGAGCCTGGCTCTCCTCCAGCAGCTCCCGCACGCACACCGAGTCGCCGCGCTTGCACGCCAGGTGCAGCGGCGTCTGACCGGACGCGTCCCGCGCATTGATCTGACTGGAGAGGGGAAAGATGCGCGGTGGTTTCATCTTCGGGCGGAGAGAGACAAGCATGGGATTGATTGTGCTCTTTCATTTGGTGAGTATTCTAGTTGCCTGTCATTCTTATGATATCGTCACCCTCTTAAAATAATGGCCAAAGTCATTTTTGAGGATTTTATTTTTCCATAAGTCATCTCTTCATGATGCTGGCCACCTCTGGTAAAATTGCCAACATCCTTAATTGAAAAGATCAGCTGTTCCTACCCCGGTAGTATAATGGCCTACGTCAAGAGTGTGACTTAGGCAATTTTAATCCTGACTTAGGCCAAATGACTTCTGGAGTAAGTGACTTAGGCAAACAGTTATTTCCATGATTTTAGTTATTTCCATGATTTTAGTTATTTCCATGATTTTAGTTATTTCCATGATTCAGGGCTCGTCCCCTATTGGTAAGTGATCAGGTTTACTATAATATCGGCTCGGCTATAAATGTTGCGTAGTTATTTAGTCTTTTACTTTCACAATTTATAGTTTAATTACGAAGCCTCCCAGTGGTTACAGACACCAAATAGCTCTGTGAAGCTGGTGTACTGGTTACTACTACAGTTGCTGGTTACTGGTTAAAGTTACTGCTGGTGACTATTAGTTACTAGTAACTGGTAGTAACTAGTTACAGTTACTGGTAATCTAATCCTCTCATGTTACATAATTGACAGACAGCGTTATTTGTATGTCAATAGTCATATATTGTCATAACCTTTTTGTGTGAAATGATTAAGAAATATCATATAGTCTATATTTGGTTCAGTTTATTCTGTTTTTTGAAAAACTTGAAAATATGACATGGGCCATTATTTTAAGAGGGTGACGATATGTTATGTCAACTCTTATGTTATATAGTGTTTATACACGTTTACATTTTTGAATTATATGCATTTAGCAGATGCTCTAATCCAGAGTGACTCACAATGCATGCAACAGCAGAATAATCCTATCCACAGCCGTCAGTGTCTAAGTCTACTTATCTGTGGGCGTCCCTCCTGAGCCAGAACCATTGAAATCAATAGGCGCTTCAGCCGCAAAATAAACGTGTCCCGTCTTACCTTTGGACATAGTTGTGTTTCAAGCACTCCCTCAGGCCCGTGTCCACGGCGATGTGGGCAGCGCTCCAGTCCGGGTGGTTGCGGAGGCAGTCCACGATCGGCTGGGTGGTCTCGGCCTTCAGGGGAAGCGTCTCGTAGAATGGGCGGAGCTTGAGGGCATACTGTGGGAACCAGTTCATGGCATCCTCTTCTGATGCCACCTGGAACAGCCTAGTACAGTGGAAGGGTGTCAGGGTCAAAGGTCAGAGAACATAATACAGTGACAGATCCGACCTCTGGTTTCAGTTAGCAGGCCCGTTCAAGATGGTATTTATCGACCTTCGTCGGTTAAGCCTGCTTGTGGCTCTGTGGCTGAATGGCTCACCACTCATGCAAGATAAAGGGCTCTGTTGAAGTTAAGCTGCTTTGATAAGGCATTGTCCTACGAGCAGGTCCGCAGTAATCTAAGCTAAACTAAATCAATAAGAGGTCTGTGTGTGAGATGGAAGTTCAACTAAACTAACCAGGTGGAAGTCTGACAGCAGAGGCAGAGGATAAAATGACGGTTAGTTGTGGCACAGACTACCAATAAGTGTAAACTGAAAACTTTCAGTTGACATCTGTATACTCAATCCTAGTTTACTGTACATATAAAAGGCATATCCCTCTAAAAACGACCACTACCCCCCGCACGATGTAATCAATACTGACCTCAGAGCCACAGTAGGAGTCTCAGGACACATAAGCAGACAGTCCCACGACTGGCAAGGGGGGTTTTTGTACAGGACCATGCGTCCCTCCTCTTTCAGCCGGACTTTGCCCCCTCCGCTGTAGTCGGACAGTGGTACATCCCGGACCCGGTAGGGGTTGGAGAAGAGGTTGGACACGGAGGAGACCGTGTCCAACAGCCGGCCCAGAAACTGCATTGTTACCTGAGACAGGCATCAGAGAGTTGAGGAGACGAGTGCAATCTCTCGCTCTACAGTGAGTGTACAAAATATATGGGCCACCTCCCTGTTGTTGAGCTGCACTCCGTTCTGCACAACACAATCAATATTTAACGTCTCCCCACCTCCAGCTCCATCTGCCCTTCATGAATGAAGTGGGTTTAATAGGTGGAATCAATAATGAAACACAGCTTCCACCTTGATTCGCCTGGTTAGTCTATTTCATGGAAACCTTAATGTTTCTCCACTCAACTAATAAGGAAGTGGGCAGATTTTTTCCCCCACCAAAAGCTGAAATGTTCACCTCTAACTTCTTAAGCAGCTCATTATGGTCTGCCACAGTCTGTAGGACTGTTGCCAACAATGATAAATGATTCATATTCTCCAGGACAGAGTGCAACCCCTTCAAGGAAAGCAACAGGCGGAGTTGATATAACGTTAGATAGGTTCTGACTGCTCACAATGTCTTTTTTTTTTTTTTGCTTGCTTGTGGTTAAAATGAGGCTATTGCTAAAGTTGCATTACCCTTAACCATTTCCTGTGAGATAACTAACTGGCTGCCCCAGAAGTTGACAACTCAAATGTCAACTGTGTTGGCTGAACTCTCAGTTCCCCATTGCATTGCAAAACCTTTGAATTACTGTGCAAGCGGAGGCTGGTCTTCATTCAATATAAACAAGAGGATCCATTCATGCGGCTCACGAGTTTCTTGTCATCCACGATCAATTTGACACGACACTGACACACACCGAAAAAGAGCCAAGTCATCTCCCTAGTTAAATGCATTTTATGTTTACCTCCAACCATCCAGGGAATATATTCTACCTGTTCGCTACCTACCTGTCCAATGTAGGTAATCGCATTAGTTTAAAACGAGCTTGCTGTTGTTCGTGTTCACCTGCTTGCTGTCCTCGGCTCAGGCTGACTTCTGACAGCGACATCAACAACCGGGTCGCTACAACCAACCTTGCTACAACGTATGATTGCTGTAGGCTGCACCAATCAGAGATCCAGGCCTGGAAGGAGGATCAGTGCAAAGGCGGGGCATAGAAACAGCCCACCCCCGGCACAGCCAAACCAATCCAAGACCGTTTTTGTCTTCCTACTGAAACCAGGCGTTGGGGGAGTCAACAGATCTTCGATCCTTCACCGATTTGCACAATAATCTTAAAGCAATGACGGAGGTGAATCTCAGTAATAGCGTTACATTCAGTAGGTAGGCAGTAACGGGTAGAATGACCTGAGTTAAAGCTGATGTTAAAGTCTCAACTGCTTGAATGAGTGATCAGGCAGCTTGATAAGTAGGGCCTATAACTAATTTCGGATCACGTTATTGAAAGATTTTTCTTGGTGTAAATTGCAGAGTTAGATTTAGTTGTGGCGAAAAAACGGAACCCATCGACTTTGAGGATCTTGATCATACTATTACAATTATTACTATATAAATCTCGTAAAATAGACTTGACAAATGGTTGACAAATGATGATTTAGGTTGAAGTTCAGTAGTAATGGGTTTTATAAAATGGATAGTCCCAGTCCTCAATTCTGACTGGTTGTCATGTTCAAAGCCATTGTAAATGTAAAATACTGATAAACACAAATCTCTGACCTATGCTCCATAAAAGTTCATTTCAATATTAAATCACCACTCATACTAGTAAACTGTGTGTCTCTTAGCAACCACATTGTTTAGCCAATGCTCAGGATAAGATTAAGATTAAGATTAGATTACGATTAAGATTATTTTTTATTTGCAATTCGTGGTGCACACATGCACCAACACACACAGCACATGCAAGGGGGGGGAAGTACTGACTGGTACTGGGAAATACTGACTGGCAGAAGAATAACATTTTACTATCTTATTATTTCATTATGATCAATCAATAATAAAACATTTAACATTTATGTTCTTCCTTTTTTAATTTAAAAGTGGTTTATAAAAGCAATACGCCACTGGATGAAATGGTTTGCCTCATGTCTGGCAACACCTAGCTGTTCAAAAGTCACTGTAAAGCATGGCCTTGTGGTTTTGCTCCTTTCTAGAGCGTTATGGTTTACAGCACTTATGAAAATCATTTTTAACAAATCAGGTCTGTTGTTTTTTGTTGAACAGTTAATAAAATATTCATTGAGGTGTAGACCTCCATCATGGCTGCCATGATGTTATCTGAAAGCCCTCTTTAGAGTTGTCTGGCTTGACTTTAAGTAACTATCTAGAGCCAAACAGATCTGTTACAGTATAACTAAATGCATTAAAGGCACATATGTTGTGAGGTATATCCTTGTAGATGGAGAAACTGTCTGGAAGATGCAGATTGTAGGTGTCCACACAGACGATCAGGTCGCTGGTCCCTGGTTGTCTGTGGAGAGAAAAGAGCTGTCTGAGGATGTCAGAAAAATGAATGTCACCAAACATAAGCGTTCACAAGGCTATAAGGCCGTCTCTAGAGACCTTGGTATTCCTGTTTCCAGTTTGCAATGTAATTAAGAAGTTTGCTGCTCGTGGAATTGTTTAGAGTCTCCCAGGTGATAAGAAGAAAATTGATCTCAGCTGTTGAAAAAACACCTTGCATGACATTCAAAGATCTCCAGGCTGACCTGGAGAGGTCTGGAGTAATGGTTTCATCATTGAGAACATATGGCGAGACCTGAAACGTGCCTCAAAGGCATCCCTCAAACATTGAAGAACTGGAGTGGGTTGCAGTTGAAGAGTGAGAGAAACTGCCATCTGGTTACAGGTTACAATAAACGTTTTCCAAAGGTTGTGCAGTATTAGAAAAGGGTGCCAATAATCATGGCCATAGTCACTTTTCAATTTTGAAGCCATGAAATATTTTTCTATTTGTATTGTATTGTTTGATCATGTGCTGTTAAATAAAACAGTTTCAACATTTTCAGATATAGACAACAACACAATGAATAAAAAAAGAACAACCTAGACATATTAAAATGGCAATATAGAATGCAATATAAAAATGTATAAATAAGCATTTTTATTGTAGTGCAAAATAAAATATAAGGTGCAGTGAACAGAGTTGTGTAAAAACATATAAAGTGCATAGTGACTGTATGTTATGACCAGAGTTTTAGCTGTTATTGTACAGTGTGATGGCATGTGGCAGGAAAGATTTCCTGTATCTGTCCCACAGGACAGATTGTTCACTATAATCTTTTCCAGAACTGTATATCTATATAGCCCTTCTACAACTGTTGTTTCTGCAGAGGGCACAAATCGCTCTGAGCGGTCTTCGCATCCTCTTGTGTGTCTTCACCGTTGCTAGGACGACCAAGAGAGGGGCTGACCTCGGCCACGTGACAGATAGCAGGCTGAGCCTCCGGCCCGAGCTGCTGTTGCCGCGGCGGTGTGTGTGTGTGGTGTCTCAGACACAGTTTGGCTGAAAGTGGTCGGCCCGCCAGACAGTGGTGTTGGTCGTCTGGAGAGAGCGAGACAGGTAGTCGGGCATGAAAGATGGAGCCCTCGGCGAGCGGGGATCGTATTTTCGCCGCGGAAGCCATACTCAAGCGCCGCGTCCGTAAGGTGAGGTAGACCCGCCGTCCCGCGTGTTTTGACTGTGTGTGCAGATGTTGGCGAGGGTCGGCACGGCTCCAATGCATAGGATTGGGGCTCTCTTTTCGCCTATGCAGTGCTATGGAGGCCTTGTGGCTGACGAATGCTTTTACTATCTCGCTAGCAGAGCTAGCTAAAGGCTAACTAGCGAGGGTATCAGTCACGGCTCGTATATTATGGCACTGGCAGGGTAATAAAAATAGCGACACAAAGAAGGGGCTAGCGTCGACAGAACAAGACAACTCGGCCGATGGGATGAGAGCAGTGGGATGAAATGGAGGGGCCCCGATTTCCCTTGCCAGCTAATGGAAGCTAAAGCTATACATTCGCTGCCTTTATCTTTTCCAGTTCAAAGAAAGGGTGATATATGCACCTGTTTGACCAAACAGTTGCTTTTTATATTAGGTGGTGAAAGATGGTATGCAGATACCGTTTTTCTTTGCAACCAGGGCAGGAAACATACTTTCTCATCCACCGGCCACTGTGGCTGATGGATTCCAGATTACACTGTTTTCACGAATTTCTCAAATTTGGAAAATTACTTATTTTTGTAATGGGAAAGAGCCTCTGGATGATGGCTGGGTACCTGCTCAAACGGCTGATACACACAATTTACCAGCATTTTATGGTGGTAATTCTCCAACCAGCCTCCTGACTGCCAGTGGAAGGAACCTAGCCTCAACTTCATAGTTATTCCCCTCCTTGTAAGATGTAGCCCAACTTGCACAAAAGCAGAAATACCATATTAGGTTTCATCTATCTCCCCTTTTGAAGTGAAAAAAAGCCATTGACAATCGTACCTAAATAAGACAATTCTTTGTTTTTAAATGTAAAGGCGGTAAAAAAGGATTTCCTTTTCAACATTTATGAGCCAGTCAGCAAAATGTGTTAAATATGAGCTTGTTATTAACACATTTTGTTGAAACATAGCACAAGATGTGTGTCACATTCACAGATGTTGAGAATGACACCTCCTTTTTGAAAATGCAGATATCATGTGATGTCCTTTCTGCCATGCAATTTAATGGCATGTACTAAATTACTGTGAAAGTGACAAATATGATACCTAATGTAAAAATGTCTGTTCTAAGAGTGTATGTGGGGGATTAGGACAAAAACATCCAAGATGCTTCAATGCAGGCACACCAGTGAAGCATCCAACATCAACTGTGGAAATTCCAACTGTAGCTCTTCCGACCATTTCTTCATTAATCCAAACTTTAAGGCTAGTACAGAGTTCCTATGGTCATATGGTCCACTTCATAAAATGTGTTTTCCAGGCCTGAAAAATAATGGAAAATGGAACGTGTACATATGGATTTGGAATTATGTTGATATCGTTTCTTGCAGTGAAATGTTTAGCTATGTGAAGCTACTTGTTGATCCACTTCCCTTTTGAGGAATAAAGTAATGGTTGTAGCCAGAAATAAGACCTAGGGCATTCACATCACATCTTCTACGTGGAAAATGTGTAGACTGGTTATGGAAAATGTGATCTATGGCATGGAATAGTCTTGGAAAAGTCAAAGGAATTTGATTAGCAAAAAGGCGTAGGAACCCTGTGAGTAGGACCTTTGCCAGACTAATTCAGCACTGGACTGAAATACTGGTTAAATGAATAACTAGCGTTGTATTGCAAGAGCAGTGTGTGGGATTTCCTTCAGTGTTTTATGTAATTAGTAAAAACAATCTCTCCACTCCAGGGACATTCCTGCAAATGCCTGTAGGATTTGAGCAACACCTTTGGGTGTAGCAGCTTTAGCAGCTTCTTTTGGTAATCTACCATCTGCTTTTTTTCCCTTGCAGGCTAGAATTGAGTACCTGGTAAAATGGAAAGGATGGGCACTGAAGTAAGTGCTACTTCAGACAGTGACAATGCAATTATTATTTGTATTTTAAATATGTTTTCAATGGGTGGGCTTCCTCTGATTATATACAGTGGCAAGTCCAGGCTGGTGTGAAAAAAATGATTTCATTGTCGAGGTGTTTGCATCCATTGCTCTATCTTTGTTCAGGCACAGCACCTGGGAGCCAGAGGAGAACATTCTGGATGACAGGCTGATATTGGGCTTTGAGCAGAAGTGAGTATAGCCTGTATAGCACTGTAGGTAGAGCAAGGCTTTCTCCGCTATGGTTAGGATTTTGATTCCTACGTGGGTCACCAATGCTAAGTATATGTACTCATGATGCTGTTTGTTTGTTTGCATTCACCAAATGGTATAAGTTACATTGTGTTAATGGATCTTTGACCAGTCACAATCATTAGGTCTATTTTGTCAGGATTATTTTAGCTTTAAGTCAGAATTTTACACCGTTTTTACGTGTTTTTTTATGGTGTGTTTTTATCCTGCTGTTTCTGCTTTTTACTCTCTCACTTGTCTCTCTCTTTCCATCCCTGCTATTGTCTGCCTGATTGTTACAAAGCCCATCTCTAGTGAAGTCCCTTTATGTCTGCTGCCAAGCCACTTAAAAGGCCCGCGCTGCTTACAGAGAGGAGATGTTTACAGGAAACTAAAATGGTCACATCAAGAACAGCGTATCTGGCTCTGTTCAGACTCACGGCTTCAAACGCTCTCTGTGTCCGACTGCCCTGCTTTCACACACCCACGTCTTTCGTCACCATATTCTCTCTCTCTCTTGCTTTGTCTCACTCGCTCACGTTGTCTCGTGCTCTTCTTCTCAGCTTGTCTTTGACCTGCGCTCTCCGTTGATGCCCTTTAATCATTGTTTTCCTTTTTTTAGGGAGCGTGAAAGGGAAATGCATGGGCCAAAGAAAAGGGGACCCAAACCCAAAAACTTTGTCATGAAGGTAATGTTTTTGACTTTTTGGTGTCTGCAAGGGCATGAGCTGCTGAATCTAAAATGATGTGTTCATGGACATTGGAACTAGGGGTGGGCGATATGACTAAAAATCAATATCGTGATTATTTCAAACTTTTACCTCGATTACGATTAATGAACGATTATTTTATTTGTTTTGTTGTATTTTGAAATTGACCGGATGCTCTATGCCGTTCCCATGTCTGACTTCCTGCCCGGCTTGACACATTCGCTCGCCAAAAACGACCGGTCCAAACCTGTCTGAACACGGTGTTACTGGACGGGGCGGAGGGACGTGACTGAATACCACCTAGTATTTTTTAAGGGGACAGTTCATGAACGCAGTATTGGGGAAAGTATTTGGCCCGTTCATTCACGGGAAAGTGATGTTACGTCTGATGCACTTCTAGACGTTCCTCGTTCTTGTGGCCTAAATAACAATTGAAATGAACGATTTTGAAAATTTGCCACGATGACATCATTAAAATACGATTAGAAACACGATAATCGCCCAGCACTAATTGGAACACATCAGCAATGAAAGAAACGCCTGTCAGCTTGCCCCCAGCTGTTCAATACAAGCATTGCTGTGATGCACAATGAAAATATCTTTTTAATGTGTTCATTTTGCAAATAATTGCAGCCATATTTTATTCATCAGGTTCACGTAGGTGGTCATTATAGAAACAAGGGCGGTGCATGTTCCCCTTTTTCAAATGAACAGCACAAAATGTACTGTGAGCACACCCCAAAGAGAGGTTGTTAATGGGCTCACAGGCTTAGATTACTAAATTGCCCTCCAATTTTTTTTTTTGTCATCTCCCTCAGGCTCGTTCTCAGAAAGGAGAGACCAGCGCCCAAGCCTCAAACCCCCGCCAGAGTACGCCCCGCTCCTCTTCGGCCACCTCCATCCGAGCAACCGCTTCATCATCATCGGCCTCTTCGCGTCTCTCTGCCTCGTCTTCTTCCTCAACCGTGGCGCCGTCTCCTAAACTCAGCTCCCTCGCGGCCACCCACAAGCTGAAAAAAGACATTCGCCGCTGCCATCGCATGTCCAGGCGCCCTCTCCCCCGCTCGGACCCCATGGCGCCCGCCTTCTCCAACCCCGGCGGCTTCCCCTCCCGCCCGCACGTCTCCCCTTTCTCCGAGACCGTCCGAATCCTCAACCGCAGGGTCAAACCCCGGGAGGTCAAGAGGGGTCGCATCATCCTCAACCTGAAGGTCATTGACAAGCCAGGTAGGGGCGGTGCAGCTGCGGGCAACAGGAACATCACGGCGGGTCGTCAGAACATCCCCTCCCGCAATCGCATCATCGGGAAGAGGCAGGGCGAAGCTCCCTACAGGCCGTTCCAGCCCCCTCTGAAGATGCTCGGCTTCCCCATGTACGGGAAGCCGTTTGGGCTGCAGTGCGGAGGCCCGGGGCGTTTTCACTCTCCGGGGAGTGCAGGGGCGAGGGACAGCCACTCCGCTCCCTCCCAGCACGGGTCGCTTCCCTCTCCCTCCAGGTCCAGCGCCTCTCAGGGCAAATCTCCCGCCGCCCCACAGTCCCGGCCCCACACAGGAGCCTCTGCGGCGGGCTCGCCTTCCAGCCAGTGTCCCCGGCCCAAACCCAGCCAACCTCCCACAGAGACCCAGAAGAGCCGCAACACCAAGCAGTCCGCTCCCGCCCCATCCTCCGATGCGAACCGAGCAGCATCGGCATCCCCTTTCCTCCCTTCATCCCCCTCTGGCTCTGTCTCTTCTTCCTTGGAGGACGAAGAGGAGGGGGCTGCCCTGGACCGCTTGGTTCCCCCGGAGGCAGGGAGGAAGAATCACCGCCCGCAGCGCTCCAAACGCCAGCCGACTGCCTCCCTTTCCCCCGTCGCCCCGAGCAACCACAGCTCCGCCCCCGCCGCCGAGCCCCAGAGGGTCCCCGCCGAGGGGGACCCCGACTGGCGTCCCGAACTGGCGCCGAGTTGCAAGGATGTAGTGGTCACCGACGTCACCACCAACCTCGTCACCGTCACCATAAAAGAATTCCCCTCGCCCGCCTCCTGCCCCGCGTCCCCCTCCGCTGAAAACGGCGCCTCCCCGCCCCCCGGCACCACCGCCGAAGACCCCGCCCCGCCCAAGCCATAGGAAATCAGATGTTATGAAGTCGATTGCTCTTGATAACACAGAAAATATCTTCAGTGTTGCCACTCCAGCCCCCCCCCCCGCCCCCCCCCCCCCCTCCCTTTTCCTTGAAGATGTGTCCATACTTATGTAATGATTAATGAAATGTAATGTAACTTAACACCGCCCAGCCATTGAATAGTAATAAGAGCATATTTTTGAAACAGAAGTGTATAAATTGGAAAGGGGCAGTTAATATGCCTTTCTTGTCACTTAAAAATTGCCATATTTTGTCCACTTGCACAGCACTGACTCTTCGGAGCAGACTTGGATAGAAGTGGTATTTGTTTTCTTTCAGTTGCTCCAGGCATGCTGAGTTTAGCTTGTTTGGTGTAATAGAATTATTGTCCGAAAAGTTAAACTCCCACCCGTCTGGTGTGTGGGGTGAACTTTTATCAAGCACACTTAGTGTAAATGAAAGAAATAGATACTATTTTAATACAGGCTCTGCTGTGAAGGCTGTTATTGACCGCCTTCACGTGTTACGCCAATTTCCCTGCCCCCTAATTTCGTTGGAGGTCCAGCTTGTTAATGATAAAAGAGGCGATGTGTTTCTGCACTTACACAGTTGGACTCTGATATATTGCATCAATACAGCGAGGTAAATGCAATGCACTTGACTGCATCGAAAAACAACCTATTCTATGTAGTTGACTTTCGTGAATTCTTCAAGGCCTTTTTCCTCTTGCTCTCTTGAACGCACATGCATATACGTATGAGTATTTATATGCACGCACAACCTTAAAAGCTGCAAAAGAATATACAAAACCAAGAAAAACAATAGGAGATTTTAAGTTATTGCTGTCCTTGCCGTCTTTCCTTGCTTGCCTTGTTTGTTACAAACCCACCGCCATCCTCAAATCTGGAACGTCCGCCAAGACTCTAAACTGGCCTGCTTCTAATTGTGGTAAATACTACAACGACGTGTAGTTTCCTGAAGGTTTTTGTCGCGTGCCAGATCTGCACCGTACAACCCTCCTTTGTCGAGGTCCAGAAAGTCCACGAAATGATTTTGGCTGTGAAATGATCGCCACGAGCCAAATGCAGATAAATATTGTCTGGTGGCCGGTGAGTCAACTTGGCCGGTGTTGTAGACGCCTGGAAGGTCGGTTGTATTCAGGCGCCAATGTTGGCTTGTAAAAATTCAGAACGGAGAGAAAAACATTTCACACCTTGCTTTGTCCCTTTGGATGTTGCCGATCAATCCTTCAGCTAACCGCGTTTTATTAGTAAGTTCTCAAGTGATTAGTTTTAATCAAAGTGGTTCACTGAGTGGCTCACAGACTCCTGCTACACACAGGGCTTGTGTGAGTGAACTAAGGCTGTGTCACGGGGGGGGGGGGGGGGGGGGGGGTCAGTCCAGATGCACATATCTACAACTACTCATTGGACATAGTTGTAGACCCACTGCCAATTTAAAAATCCTTTCTCTGTTGTGAAGAACATTCCTCCGCTATAGAGGGATGTGGTTTATTTGAGTCGTTGCCCAGACATCAGTAGCATATATTGTGAACATGTTCAAATGTAGTCAAATCAGTGTCACAAAGGATACAATTTGGGGAAATGACAAATGTGTATAGGACTCCTTGGAAAAGCTTCTAAGAAAGTTAAAAGAAGGACACCCCTTCAGCTTTTCTCTGGATGTCACATGTAGCAAACATCCAAGATTATTTCAGCGACCGAGGTGTTCCAGGTGTCAGTGTTTCCTCTGATCTTCCTGTTGATGGTAGTTGTGGCTCCACAGCCTCCCTGGTTTTGGTCCAAGTTACAATTCTGGTGCAGGATGCAGTGCTGAAAAACACGCTTGAGACATTAATTGTAAACATTGCAACTGCACTCCTTTTATTTGTATTTTTTAGACGCTGAATGAATCTGGCTAAGTCATGCTGTGTTAATTTCACACAGCAGGGTGGAGGAGTGATCTGGGATACCATCCTTCGGGTAATTTTCTCACTGTGGTTGCGCAATACCGCCGTCTAAAAAACGCAGAGGAACCACAGGTGTTTGGACCCTGGGGTGCTGTGAGGAACCAGACCCAGATAGGAAACATCTTCTGGTGCTGCGGCTATCCGGAGTGTGAAATTAACACCAGCCACCAGCCAAGTGATGGTACATTCTGTCTACTCTGCCAGACACGTTGGCAGCAAGTTAATCTACTTTACCGGCCATTTTGGCAGACTACCAACCATCAGAGGTTCTCTTACTTTGGGGGGTTTACTAGCCACTGTTGGCAGTGGACCAAGCAGTTAGTTTCCTGCCCTGCTTTTACTGAGACAAAAGCCTACGACTTAGGTCTCACTGTTGTCCGGCCGGAGGGGGAAGGATGTCCGGACAGTTGTTTTCTCCAAATACTCCAGGTGTGCTGCTGCGCTTAGCTTCCAGCGATCTGTAACAGGTTAGGCTAGTGGTTGGAGAGCCTGCCCTATTACTGAAAGGTCACAGGTTTCGGTCGCGTCTTGTTGAAGTGCCCTTGAGCAAAAACGCAGAACCTTTTTTACCGGCTTTACCGCATGAAAAGTAAAGGTTTCACGTTTTCATCGACCGTCTATATCAAGCGCACCTGAAGTACTTGGAAAGACAACTGCTCTTCTGTACCCGGCCACCCCGGTTCTAAAGGTTCTCCCACCTCGCCTCTTCGTCTGGTGTACCTGTATGTTACGATATTTAAAATCTTCCGCATGTGTTGCCTTATAGCTGCTCTGTTCAACCCCAGCTGCACTCCGGGCGACGTTTTCCTCATCTCACTCAGCTCCTGTCGTTGTACTCGAAAACGTTAAAAAAAATACTTCCTAAAATCTGCTGTTACTTGAAATTTACAGTGCAAGAACGTTTATCAAGCAAACCTACACTCTCACGATAGTCTTCGATTTGCCGTCTGTCTGGCTTTTTTTTGAACGCCGTAATGTTTTGAGGATGAGGAAGATGTCGCCTCTTCTCCTGTCATGTACTGGATGGTTCTAGTTGTTGTCAATACTGTTTCAATACTCTCATAGGCTACATATGAAAGGCTTTATTCCAAAGTGAGATTCCTATCATTTGAAAAAAAGTGACACCTACACCTACAAAATGATCCCCAGCACAAATTTAAAGGTACTTTTTAAAGGACGGTAGTTAACTTGGGTCCTTGTTTGACGAAATGATAACACAGACTGGGTCCTCTATGTTCTACAGACAATGAATGACGAAACTTGAGGTAATTCTTTTTCTCCAAATGGATCTATCATGTTTTGGAATAGATTTTTTCATCTACTGTATCGTAAACATTTAAATGGTGGATAGAAGTGACTTGCAGTTGGTAGATGTGTAAGGTATTAGGCTGCTAGGCAATGTTTTCAACGGTTGTTAGCAGTGTTTTCTTTCTGTCATATGGGGTAGCACAACTCAACATATAGTGGCCTATCTTTCTACCAAATAGGGTTCTTGATTTTACTTCTTATTTTATTTTTACCCTTTTTCCCTTTTAAATTGTTTTATACTTTATATGTGATGTAATTTCAAGTGCTAGATGTGGCGCTAATTGGAAAAAAAGGAAGGATCCTTAAATGTGTTGATAAAATTGTTTAATGAATTGAAAATTGTGCTTTTTAAGGCTTTTTTTTTTCCTTTGTACTGTATCTTAATACTTTCTTTTTTAAATATGCATAATGTTAATGTGATTTTTATTTGAATGCCATTGGTTTTCTTTTGTTTTTAATAGTCCAATATGGGTTTGATCGGAAGGCAAACTCCAACTGGTGAATTTAAATGTCAAGACTGCAGTTTTGTCTTGTTTCATGCTAATATGAATAATGTAAATTGTATTGATGGTATTGATGACGAGGATGATGATGATGATGATGATGACATTGTAATGTATCTGAACTTCTGAAGCATGTTTTGCAAACCCTTATTGTACAGATTATGTATTCAGTGTCATGTTACCCGTTACTGTTGTTGCTTTCTGTGTGTGTTTCTTGAACAAGGCTTTTAATTAAAAGCTCAATGAAAAGCATTTTGGTTTCTTTGGTTTGTTCAAGTGTTCTTTCATATTTTCTGATGCTTTTGTGTAGACATACTTCAGTCGTTACAACATTAGGGTGTAGGTTTACGATATCTAATAGAAGGGTGACCTAGCAGTTAACAAGCCCGTCATGAAACCAAATGGCCCCGGATTTGATACCCCATGATCCAAATCGTCCTTGAGGAAGACACTGAAGCTGCCGGCTCCAGGGCTGTTCTGCACTCTGACTTCCCGGTGGATGTGGGCCAGCAGAAGGACAAATTAAATAAATAGAATCACAAAGTACAGTATTTGTTTTGTTACGTTGAGATAGTTCAATCCTCAGCAAGGATCCAGCCACAAAACGTTAAACTATGATACACAGGCATTTTGTGAAAATGAAAATGACCCATTTTTTGCAACTACTGGCATCAACTTCACTTTCCCATACTAAATATGATCCTTGTTGTCGACCGTGGTATTGTTCGAGGTAACGCATCCCATTCCTGATGCAAACCATGCAGATCTCACAAGATGTCTCGAATATCCAACAAGAATATAAAAACAAGAAAAATACATTTCCTGGAGAAACTGTGGGTTAGCTGGGAGCTGCTGGGAGTGTGTTTGGTTTAGCTTTAAAGGTGAACAAATTTAATTCAACCGAGAAAAAGATCTCATTATGGGATAAAGATCTCGTTATTATAACAAAGATCTTATTATGAAATAAAGATCTCAATATTAGCAGAGAAGGAACTCAATCAATGGGAGTGCAGGTTGGTCTGTGCAGTAGCCAACCAGAATGCATTTCAGATGCATTTATATCTGTGAAGGTGCCATATTGGCTCAATTGATCTTGAAGGAATAGTGTAACATCAAGTAGATCAGTGTGCAACCCTAAAGTCTTAATATGCCTGCGTAAAGTGGATGAACTGTCAATATTATTCAATGCCTCTCCCAATCTCCCAATGCCTTAAACCAAGAGGGGGAAATAACAAAAAACAAAATAAAATAAAATATCTGTATCATGATGGCCTTTCCAGATATCCCCACGTCTGTCTGCCTGCCTCAATGTGTCCCCTCATATATTTTTTTTTAAATCAAAATAACAAGATCCTTTTCTCAGATCTTTATCTCATAGTTTTAAGATCCATTTCTCAAAATAACGAGATCCTTTTAATGATAACAGTGAGATCTTTATCAGATACTAACGAGAAAAGATGTCGTAGATGTCGTAATCCAGAGTGATTTGTTTTTCCTCGATTTAGTGCAATACGGTGCAATAATGAGTTAAACACATGAGAGAACATTATGTTGACGGAATTTAGGAAACGGAACCCCAAGAGACTGTAAGCTTTTTTTCGTTGCCCTTCAGGCTTCCGTAGCACGTAGCCAGGACGCTGAGAACTAAGAACCAAAAAAAAGCAGGCGTCTTTTTCAAAACAAAAGCGTCTTGACAGCTGTTGTGCATTTTTAAAAACTTGCTCAATAAGATGGCCTTCAACCTTCTTATTTGAAAAATGCACAGTACACAGCTCACAGGAGCAACATGGCAGATAAATACAGAAGGAAAAGTAAGTGACCTTTTCATCATTGCATGAAACCTGAAGGAAAAGCGTCCAGATGAACTAAATAATTAAGTAATAATAGACAAAGATAAGAGGAAGACAATAACAAATCACCACAAGAAAACTAACTTAGAAATGATTTCTTTTTGAATTTGTTTTGAAAAGGACTGCTGCATCTGGTGTTGCAGAGATGCTCTGTCTTCCTCTTTTTTTGCAGTAATGGTTATTGCATTCTAACCAGGCAGTGAGCATCATTCAGTTTGAAGTGGAGGAAGTCCAGGGCATCTCTTTTGGAAAACCCTCAGCATCCTTTCTATACTCAATCCAGCTGTTTACTACAAATAGGTCACAAGCATGAGTGATCTTCCTGTTGAGCTGGAGGACCACTTGGCAGGGCTTCATCTGTCCATGCCAGCCCAACACATCAGAGCCATGCTGTGTATTACAGTCTCCAAGGTTTGGCTGCAGTTTCCATTAGTTTGTGTGTTATCATACAAAAGGTAGTTGGTGGCTCCAAATGACAGTGAGAGTGCTTGTGGTTTAGGAGACAGTTTGTATTTCGCTCTTAGTTTCAAATGCGTCACTTCCTGTGGGAAGTGTACACACCCAGCACCAAAGAGTTTAAAAACCTAGAGGGAGTAGTCCTTATGTACACAGCAAACCCAATGTGGTCTCATAACAAGGATGCCATTGCAGGTAGAGTTAGTAGGCTCCACAATACAAACAACACTGTATTCTACCCAGTTCTACGCTGCTTCTTCTTCATTTGTGATTAATTGGTGACTGTAGAGATGAACCTGATCATTACTTCCACTCAGTGGTGAGAGGGTGATCGGCTGACAATTTCCCCAATAATACTTAATTTCTCATGAGTGTAATTTAAAACTTTAATTTAATTTGGGTATGAAAGTAAACAGTCACAACAAGACAAAGAATAATTGTCATTAGTCCTATTGGCTCATGAACAAAATAACTTGTGTTAAAAGTTGATGTTTTCATGCCTTATTTTCATTGATACTCCATTCTGATGTTGCTAAAGTACACTTTTGACAAACTTGTACAACTAACTTATTTTCTTCGGCTGGTCTTCTTCAAACCTACTTCAGATCAGTCGCCCCATTAACCCCGTTATGTTGATGGTGCCTCTGAATTTGACGGCTTCCTGAATAGAAAGACTTTAAATATGTGATCCTTGAATATCGTGATTTGTCATTGAAAATCTCTTTTACAAAATGAAGTGCTGTCATTTCATTTCTGTCTGACTCAGGCCCAGACGTACGACCTCAGGCCCAGACCCGACTGCTGCTGTAAGTGAACAGGAGACCGAATGCACCGATGCTGTTGATGTTTTGTCAGCAATAACTAACAAACCTGTTCATATTTCCTCAGTTAAGAAGAGTGACCCAGTGACCACGTAAGTAACAAGCTCTGTTGAATTCACATGACTGAAAAATACATTCGCACTGAGCAGCTTTGATCAAAACGTGTCTCACTTTAAAAATAGGCATCTGATGTTTCACTTAAAATAAACTATTGATCCTGATAGAAGACAGAACGTATTGAAGATGCAGCGTTTTCATCATACTGGCTTGATGAGTACGTTTATGAAATAGTTCTCTTGTCTCTGAAGGTACCACCAGCATAAGGAAGAGTGGGGAAATGTGTATTTTCCTGGAGAACGGGATAGGAGACCCCTGCACAGGGAGGTCAGAGTATGGAACAAACTCTCCAGTGCAATGAGCTGCTGTAGTGTTTGGTGGGAATGAAAACCTCCGGCTGTCTTGCCTTAATTGTTTTCATTCTTAATATGTACACTACACTGAAAAGACATTTTCAAGCAGTACACATGCATTGATAACTGTTAACTGTGAAAAAAAAATCTTGACTGTGATTTTAGGTACTTTTGTGATGTTATTTTCGCTGCATTTGCCAAATGAACTCAAAACCACACAGACTCTCCATTATTATTGATATAGTATTGGGTACTTCCATGACATGAGACCGACGATTCTAGCATGGAGGATATATATATATTTTTTTTACTGTTGTGGAAATATCATGATTTGTCATTGAAAATCACTTTTCAAAATAAAGTGTTGTCATTTCATCTGTGACAGACTCAGGGCCCAGACTCAGGACCTCAGACCCAGACCCAAGTCCTGTAAGTCACCAGGAGACTGAATGCTTATTGATGTTTTCATAGTAATAGTTGTAAACCTGTTGATATTTGAATCATTATTGAATGAAATTAATTATTGTTCCATTCATCCGCCCAGCCCCAGTTACAACCGTTAAGAAGAGTGACCCAGTGACCAAGTAAGTAACAAGCTCTGTTGAATTCACATGACTGAAAAATACATTCGCACTGAGCAGCTTTGATCAAAACGTGTCTCACTTTAAAAATAGGCATCTGATGTTTCACTTAAAATAAACTATTGATCCTGATAGAAGACAGAACGTATTGAAGATGCAGCGTTTTCATCGTACTGACTTGATGAGTACGTTTATCAAATAGTTCTCTTGTCTCTGAAGGTACCACCAGCATAAGGAAGAGTGGGGAAATGTGTATTTTCCTGGAGAACGGGATAGGAGACCCCTGCACAGGGAGGTCAGAGTATGGAACAAACTCTCCAGTGCAATGAGCTGCTGTAGTGTTTGGTGGGAATGAAAACCTCCGGCTGTCTTGCCTAAATTGTTTTCACTCTTAATATGTACACTACATTGAAAAGACATTTTCAAGCAGTACACATGCATTGATAACTGTTAACTGTGAAAAAAAATCTTGACTGTGATTTTAGGTACTTTTGTGATGTTATTTCGCTGCATTTGCCAAATGAACTCAAAATCACACAGACTCTCCATTATTATTGATATAGTATTGGGTACTTCCATGACATGAGACCGACGATTCTAGCATGTAGGATAGTTGTTGTTTTTTTACTGTTGTGGAAATATCATGATTTGTCATTGAAAATCACTTTTCAAAATAAAGTGTTGTCATTTCATCTGTGACAGACTCAGGCCCAGACTCAGGACCTCAGGCCCAGACCCAAGTCCTGTAAGTCACCAGGAGACTGAATGCTTATTGATGTTTTCATAGTAATAGTTATAAACCTGTTGATATTTGAATCATTATTGAATCAAATTAATTATTGTTCCATTCATCCGCCCAGCCCCAGTTACAACCGTTAAGAAGAGTGACCCAGTGACCAAGTAAGTAACAAGCTCTGTTGAATTCACATGACTGAAAATTACAGTTGCACTGAGCTGCTTTGGTCAAAACGTGTCTCACTTTAAAATACGATTCTGATGTTTCAGTTGAGATAAACTATTGATCCTGAGGGGAAAAGAATAAGATAGAACATATTGAAGATACAGTGTTTTCATTGTGCTAATGCAGAGATCGTATTGACTTGATGAGTAAGGTGTCGATTATGTAGTTCTCTTGTCTCTGAAGGTACCACCAGCATAAGGAAGAGTGGGGAAATGTGTATTTTCCAGGAGAACAGGATAGGAGACCCCTGCACAGGGAGGTCAGAGTACGGAAAATATCTTTAATAGAAGAACAAATTCTTTAGTTTGTGTCATACTTATGGACAGATGCATATCCTCCTTTCAGCCTATACCACAATGCAATTCATATTATGTGAAGACTTGTTTTTTTTTGTTTGTTCTAGTCTAAGTATAAGTGCCCAATACCTACATTGTGCCAACCAAGAAGAAGAGCTCCGCCCTCCGGTGGCAGGTCAAGAACGATTTAGCCAACAGTCTGTTGCCGTCCAGACTCGATTACCAATTTTAGGTCTTATGCTCTTGCACATCCCTTTTACATACTTTTATTAAAATTTTGCATTGGTTTTTATCATTATTTATTGATGAGGTTTTTTGTTTGTTAAATGTAATAAACACATAACGAAAACAACTGTGTCCATGAATTCATTGAATATATGACATGTATTTTTTTTCCCCCAGGACTTCTACCTATGGGAAGTTTTAGAAATAGGGCAGTTTAAACGGTTACAGATGCGGAATGGCGTATGGCGATAGTGCCAAAGCAGCTTTTATTCCAAAAGTGACAGTGAGGACGAGTGTCTTGTTTCAGCATGTTGTGTCCGAAATAGAATAAATGAATCAATCCAGTCGTGTGGATATTCCCTTCGGTTATAATGGTGTTTTACGGACCTCCAGCCACAAGTCTCCGTGAGGGGGCGCTGTTTCTAAAACGAGGTCGTGCGACACAGAGACGGGTAACCCAGATCCGCGAAGAAATGAGCAGGCGTCCTTTTCAAAACAAGAAGCGTTTTAACGGCTGTTGTCTTGGCACTGTGTGACTGAGCATGTAAACAATACAACACACCCTGTTTTAGTGTTAACATACTGGTAACATTAACGTCATGCATTTGTTGTAATAGCGAAACGGGCTGTGTGCAGGTGAGAAACAAACCCGTCAACCATGCCTTACAAGCTAACATTGTGTAGTTGTGTTTAAGGGACTAGTTTGATGTTGTCCGCTAGACTGCTAGCGAGCGTGAGCTAACTCAACCACATTAGCCGTTAGCTGTAGCGACGATACGAGACGACCCCATCACTCTTGTATGGAGAGGCTCCTTTCAACTTGCGTCTTCATTTCTACTTGTCTTCTGTTCATTTATCATAACCTCATTCTTTGTATTTTATTACACAATTATTCAGTTTATCGGGTTGATTTTTCATTCAGGTTTCATGCAACAATCTACCTCCTGCTCCTGAAGCTGCTCTCCCACCCCGTGAGAAAACATTGGACAACCTGGATTTCACAGAAGAGGAAATTCAGGAACAACTGGCGATACTGGGCTACAAAAATATACCAAAACACACCCTGCGTGAATTCAAACGAGGTTAGACTGTAAAACACATACTATCTATCCAGCTGTCGACTTAATTTGACTTGAAGTGTCGTGAGCTGTACATTGTATTTTGTCACAAATCAGAGATGAAATGAGAAAATGTCAGTTTATACCTGTATCTACCGATCTGCTGGAATCAGTGTGTTGGCTGAGATGTAATGGCATGGGCAAAGTAGTAACCGTAGTAAAGCCGTCACTCTTTTTATAATCTTAGATCTTGATGAACTGATTCTACCAGAAATATCGAAAAGTCTTGCCTCGTCCAATGAGCTGAATGCCACCCCTCCTCAGCCAAGTCCTCCCGCCTACACCAACGAGAAAGGTAAGGGTTCTTGATTGACATTTTGTGATAATAACTATTTATATAGTGCTTTTCTGAAGAAAGGGCACAAAGTGCTGTGAAGTAAAGGGAACAAAACAAACATGTCAACAATCAGATATAATAAAGAGAAGCCTTGTTCTGGCTTCATTAAGACCCAGTCCAGAAATTGCAGAAAATGTAATGGTAGTATTGTACAGATAAACATTTAAGATGTTTTGATGTTCCCCATTAATTGTTGTTGTTGTATGCTAATTGACTAATTCTGTTTTTATCTTCACAGTTAATCAGTATTATATTGCAGCCCCTGATAATGGGTATTTCTTGGATGCTGGTAAACCAAGCCATGCCAGACAGGTATGTATTCACCACATCTGGCTATGAATTTAATAAAGCTTGAGTATAGGATGTAGTTTAGCTACTTAGCTGTGACAAATTCACATTGTTTACAATAGCACTTTAAAGTGAAACTCGACCCTAAAATTATACACTTAAAAAAAAAGAAGCTATTTCCAACACAGCGGCAATGGAATTTGATTGAATTTTTTTTTTGTACCGGGCACAGCTCACCACAGTATTTGTTTTTGACTCTCTTCAACTTCACCTATGCAGCACAGAAAACCCCTTACCCTGAAGGTTGTTGAAGGATATTCTTGAAAATGTATGAAATCAAAACTAACTGAAGTAGAAGTAGAGGAGGCAGGTCATGAAGTCTGTACTCTCGATGAGAAATCTGAAAGTAACTTTTCCTGCAGCAAAAGGATCATGGTTGCATCAGCATTGTCAAGCCGGCGACAGATAGCCAGAATAATACTGACAGTGAGGTGACTCATCCTTCAAAGTAAAAGCACTTTGGGGAAAAATGATAATAATTAAGTATTGGGGTGTACAGAACAACAAAAATATAACCAAATAATCATTTAATTCATTATTATTGTATTAAATATGAAGTGAGATTAGTTGGAAAATAGATGCAAAAAAATTGATTATACACCAATAGTGTATTATTAAAAGCATACCAGAAACCATATCAACATGTCTACTCTTTTGTAAAAATCCAATTTAATGTATAGCAGTGGTACAATTGTGAACATTATGGCAAGCACAGGGAATTTTCAGGGTTCTGTGGTACTTTTAGGACAGGGACCAAAACTGGGATGGAAACAAAATTAAAAATACCCCCAAGCTCTATTGCTGCATAAAAATACCAAGGAAACATCTTGAATAATTGATTAATACTTGCATTATTCCCAACACAGGTGCTCACCTTTTGTCAAAACAGAGGCTATAGAACAAGGCGGGAGCAGCACTCTGTAACCTCAACGCTGCCGATGTCTCCAGAGCTGGAGCTGGAGCTGGAGTCCGAGGACAGCCAGCACCCACCTGACAGCGACAGCCACACATCCACCCCCGACAGAGGAACCCATGGGAGACACTTCATCAGAAGAAAGGTCTTGAGGTAAAGTTAAACACTCCATCCAGACTATGGATTGGTCTTGTTTTCTGTAAATCACTTTGTGACGAATCTGGTTGTTAACTAGTAATAGTAAGAAGAAGTAATAAAAGTGTTTGAAAGGACGTGTATGACATTTTGAGAGTAATAATGTTTTGATACTCTGTTGACTTGCAACATTAAAAAAAATGCTCAAAGAGGCAGATACCAATTTGTCAGAAACAAAAACTCAGATGTGAACCTTTTGAATGTCTTAATTAATGGCTTGATTATTGATCAACTATTAACAGTATCTCTATTGTGTTTTTTCCACCTAAAGGAAACATAATGGACAATTCCTTGTCTGTGATGAATCGGTGCACAGCGAAGAATCAGGTAAGGAAGACTTCATTGTTATCTCCATTTACAGAAACCATTCAAAGGTCTTCTGATAGTCGTCTATATTTGAAGAGTTACGAAATGAGATATACAGCATTTGAAATATTTAACATAATAAATGACCATACCATGAAAATAAAACTGCCTGATAATGTTATTGGAGGTACACACAAAGAGGCAGAGATGCAATCCCCTTGGTCACCAGTATTTGGTGTTGTTCGGAATAGAGCAATGGGAATAGGCTACTGTTGAGGCTCCTGGGTATCAGCTAATCCTCTTAGCACTTGCTTAAAGCCATCTGCCTCAACAGACCACATACTATATACACCTTAGCAGGAATGCAAGACCTCTTCTTCCTCTTGCCACCATGTATAAAATGTACAATACTCAATGGGACCAGGAGAGTGATGAGAAGAGCTCCTTCAGCTCCTCATTTTGGTCTGATGGAGAGGGGGAGGAGGAGATTGAGCGAGTGAGTTACGGGGAAGACTGTGAACCTGCCATGACCACTGAGGAGACTCTCCAAGACCCTTCAGTGGAGCAACAGCCCGAGCAGAACGAACAGGGGGAGGCTTCGGAAGAGGAAGAGGAAAGGAACCACGAAGAAAGATGTAGCAGTGGTACTGGTAGTCTGGCACTGAGTCTGTTGACCTCTGGCTATGGCACCTACAGGCCAGAGGAACAGGAGGGAGGTGACTACAGAGACGACCACACCATAGCAGAGTTTGACCGAGAAAGCCAGGAGGGTCTTTCTGAGATGAGAGATGATGAAGAGGACGATCGGTCGCTTTCTAACTATGGCGGGGATGGTATTGAACCCACACATGTGCCAGGCTATGAAGAGACTCGTCCTTTGACTGTGTTAGAGGACGGCGAACACAAATCCAAAGCAGAGTATTGTGGGGAAGAAGATGATGATACAGAGATGCACAACAAAGACATCACAGATATGAAATCGGAGGAAGATGGCCACTGCTTTGCTGAGGTAGAAGAAGTTAAAAGCCCGAAAGATGAGGAGAAATCTGAAGATAAACTTGATGATCATCTGCATGCAGAGTTGGACAACAAAGATGTAAGAAATACAAGATCAGAGAAAGAAGACCACCGCATCGCTGAGGTAGAAGACAAATTCTGGACAGACGGGAAACATTTGGAAGACGGGAGTGATCGTGCTGAGGGCGGAGAATATGAAATGCTGGCAGAAGAGGCACAGCACCTTGAAGAGGAAAGTGATGTGGAGAAAGGAGCTGAGTACAAACTGGAGTGGGAAGATCCAGAGGAGGCTTCAAGCAACAAGGATATCAAGTTCATTGATTCCAAAGTGGATTTCAAAATGTATGAGAAATGGGAAGGGAACCAAAGAAGACACAGGAAAGGTAACTGGTTCGCTGTCCCTTCTCGGCCATTGTTGCATTAGCATTAGCATTTAGCATGTGTTACCCGTCGTACCCGACGTTGAGTTTGAACCCGTATCAATATGGGGATATCAACCAGGCTAAAATAGGTCATTGGATGAACCGGTTGCTCCTCTTCCTTCTCTTTAACATCTCACATAAAAATGCATATGAAAATACTTTTTGTCAGTAAAATGTTTAATCTTTTCCACTGATACTGGTATCGGTCCGATATCAGCTTGAAATACAATGACCCCTATACTTGTATACAATATGTCAGAAATCAAAGCAATGTGTTTTTCTTCCTTTGTAACACATAGAGGGATGTTAGATCTCTTCAGTGGATAATATTGCCATTATCTTATTTTGAAGTGACCCCAGAGTAATGGTGAGATTGTTACTCCATATCTAAAGCAATCTTTATTGGCCGAGAAAAAGTGGACTGCCTACTGGACGTTGAGCATATACCTTAAGAGGGGTAGTGGAACCCTAAATATCAGAGAAGCAGGCTTGTGACCGGAAGTCCACTGGTTTGAACCCCCCCCCCCACTTTCAACCTTCAACTGTATGAATGTGAAGCAGAGCGGTGCTGAAAAGGAACACATGATTATGAAGGTCGACCTGTCAGTGATTTATTTATTATGAGACGCAAAGTAGTGCTGAAGTTGTGTATCCAAAAAGTCTTAGATGATCAGGCTAACAGGCTACACCGATCTGTCTCCGGCAGATGCAGCAAGCCTTCTGGAGGAGCGGTTAGCCGGCCTTCATGTGTCCATGTCGGCCCGGCGAGACTTTGACACGGAGGATGAAGACGTCACCAGCCAGAGTGACGACCGCAGCTCTGAGAGTGATGCCATCTCTTTCAGCGCCTTTGAATCCTACATCAGAGCCATGGTGCGTATTGGAGTCTCCAAGGGTTTTTCCACGTCCACATCATCCGATGCACTGAGCAGACATCGCCCAACCCTACAGCGGCTGGTTTCACCGACGAGTTCCTCCTCCCTTCGGTGGAGGTGTTGCTCAATAAGTGCAATGAGCTGCTGTAGTGTTTGGTTGGACTGAAAACTCTCACTCTTCAGTTTCAATGTCACACGGCTGGAGACCACTGCCAGAGAGCTGTGCTGTATGAAAAAAGTACACATGTATTGACAACTGTTGTATAAAAACCTTAACTGTGATTTTTGTACTTTTGCAATGTTATTTCGCGGCACCTTGTACTTTGCCACATGAACTTGTACTCAAAATCACACAGACTCTCCATTATTATTGATATAGGGTTTCATTGGGTACTTCCATGACATGAGATTGCCATGAAAAAATAACTTGTATGTTGATGGCGTCTCTCACTGTCATTTCATCTGTGACAGACTCGGGCCCAGACTCAGGACCTCAGACCCAGACCCAAGTCCTGTAAGTCACCAGGAGGCTGAATGCTTATTGATGTTTTCATAGTAATAATTATAAACCTGTTGATGTTTGAATCATTATTGAATCAAATTAATTATTGTTCCAGTCATCCGCCCAGCCCCAGTTACAACCGTTAAGAAGAGTGACCCAGTGACCAAGTAAGTAACAAGCTCTGTTGAATTCACATGACTGAAAAATTACAGTTGCACTGAGCAGCTTCAATCAAAACGTGTCTCACTTAAATACGAATACTGATGTTTCAGTTGAGATAAACTATTGATCCTGAGGGGAAAAGAATAAGACAGAACGTATTGAAGATACAGTGTTTTCATCGTGCTAATGTAGAGACCGTATTGACTTGATGAGTAAGTTCTTTATTGTGTAATTCTCTTGTTTCTGAAGGTACTTCCAGTATAAGCAGGAATGGGACCGGTTCAAGGTTCCAGGAGAACAGGACAGGAGATCCCTGCGCAGGGAGATCAGAGTACGGAAAAATATCTTGAACAGAAGAAAAAACTGTGTCAGAAGGACAGACGCATATCCAGTTCTTTCTCTCGTCACTCAGTGGGATGGGAGGCTGATATCTTGCACCTCCAATTCATCAATTTCTACCATCAACTTGCCGTTCTGTTCTCTGCTTGACTAAACCCCCTTTCTTTCTGTAAAATGTGGCTTTGGTTATGTGTAATACTGGCCATCTAGGAAATGACACTTATTGTACTGTTTACTGTCAGCAGTTTCAATGTAAATGTCTTTAAGGACGCCTCTTGATTCTAACACATGTTGAACTTGGAGAGCTGTTGTTCTGTTGTTGCTTTACTATATATTTTTCTTTCCTTTTCAGGAACGGCTGGCAAACCAACCTCCACCAGTAAGTGTTTTCCTACATATTGTACTAGGCAGGATTTTTCAGTAAAGATCCACCCACCAGCCTAAATCACAATGTGGGGCTGTAATAGAGAAGAGCACCATCTCCCCTAATTGAAACTCTAGATTGACTGACTGTATTTGCCCAAACGTTCTGGTGTCGTGTGGTCAAGTCAATTCAGACAGTTTCCTCTCACTGACATTTGGGGGCAGCCAACGTTCAAAACTGCCCAGTGCAGCTTTAAAAACCTCTGAAACAAGTGAATGTCTTAGAATGTAATTCAGACTTGTGTTTTTTGTTGCAGCCTAAACCTCAGAGGGTATACGTGCCCAATACCTACGTTGTGCCAACAGAGAAGAAGCGGTCTGCCCTCCGGTGGCAGGTCAAGAATGATTTAGCCAACGGCCTCATGCCATCCAGATTCGATTACCAATTTTAGGTCTCATGCTCTTGCACATGCCTTTTTATATACTTTTATTAAAACTTTGCATTGGTTTTATCATTATTTATTGATGAGTTTTTTTGTCAAACATAATAAACACATAAAAAAAAATTCTTTGAATTCAGTGATTCATTTTATCCCATGATTTCTAGCTAAGGGAAGGGTTAGAGTAGTGCAGTTTAAACGGGTCCAGATGTGGAACGGTGGTTTTGGGGGTGATTTGGGCACAACCAACTGGGAGGAGACCCCGGGGGGCCCCAGGGGCTACATCTCCCATCTGGCCAGGGAGCGCTTGGGGATCCCCCGGGTGGAGCTGAAGGATGTTGCTGGGGAAAAGGACGCCAGGGCTGCTCTGCTTAACCTGTTGTCAGCATACATAGAAACCTGTCTCTTCTCCCAGGTTTTGAGTCCACCTTTTCTATATAACCTCCTTGGTCTACCTAATATGCCGTTTATGATTGTTCTCTCTCTGTTTTGGAGTATTGTTCTGTGTATTTTGTATTCCTTTTAGTCCTTTGTATTGTGGTTGTCCATGTCAGCTTTTAGTCAGGTGGAAAACTCCAGGTTCCGATTACAATTACTAGTCCCTCCCCATTGTAGCACGGAACTGATTAGAAAACCTAAATAAAACACTGGCAGGACAAGCAGCTAGAAGATGGATGAATGTAATATATGAAACAAATGAGACCATAATGAAGTGCCCCCATCATGTGACACTGCTATTGGTTAAAATGGATTTTTACAAAACAGACCTGCATCCAGGTTTTCTGGTATGCTTTTTGTTTTGTATTAAATCTACTGGTCCATAAGGAACGTTTTTGTTAGAAAATTCCATGCACCATAATATAATCATTTAGCGTCTAGTTTACATCTAGGGTTTCACTCCATATTTAATGTAATAATGATTCCACAGAGAGAGAATTATTCTTATTCTGTACAAACCAATAGTTAATTTTTTCCAAACGTGACTAATTCTACACTTTTAATTTGAATGCCAAGTTGCCAAACCTGATTATTCTGTTGCTCATCAGAACAGAACAATATAACTTGTATACTATTATTATTATTATTATTATTTTTATAGTATAACTGGTACTTATAACTTTTGTACTTTGTAACTCTGTACTTCTAGTATTGTACTTATGAACATTGTACTTTTTCTAACATTGTACTTTTTCTTATTATATTTCTTGTGTTTTTTAAATTATGTCTGTTTGTCTTAGCATTAGCGTTAGGTGTCGAAGAGACACAAGAATTTCATTACACACTTTTGCTTCTGTGAACGTTGTGTACATGACAATAAAAACCTTGAACCTTGAGAAAGTTGCCCTGTGTATCATTGCCTTCATCCATTCATGAAGGCAAGCACCACTCCATTTCCAGATGAGGGAAATTCAGCAGCCATGCCTCAGCTTGGTTTATCCAGTTGCCTACCTGTTGTTGCCTTGTCCTAGTGAGAGCTGCAATCTGCTGCTGAGTCTCAGAGCCTCATCACACATTTTTTCATTTTCAGCATGTGACACAAACTTAACCTTTCTCAACTCTCATCTTAATTTATATGCCGTGTAAGGGGAATTTGGGGGGAAAGAGAGAGAGATTTATTCTAAATAAATTCTTATTTTTCACTCTCTGTACTTAGTGTTATTCAAAAACTGTTGCGTCTCATGTACCTCTTATTTTGAAACTTTTTATCGGAAGTTGTATTTGTTATTATTATACCTAGCTTGACAGTTATGATGCTGAGGAGAGCATCCTCCGCTACGGTTCATTACCTGAACCGTGTTTTGGTGGATGCAATGATAGAAAGAATACCAGTCTCGTTATTTTATTAAAGTGATCGTTCTGCTTTTAGAAGCAGTTCTTTCCAAAGAGACCCTCATCCTAACCTGACTGATGGTGGATGTGTCACAAACTGGTGCAGTCTCCTCTGGACAGAGCAGACCTGGACAGGGATCCAGTTCCTGTAATGGAAGGAAAATGTCGAAAAAGTCACGTACCAAAAAGGGCAAACGAAGCAGGCGAAGAAGGAGCAAAAAGACCGCAAGGAACAACAAAACACCACCACCATATTTGCCACCAGAGGTACTGAGCCTGGGGATTAGTTACAGCCAGTCAGCTAGCTAGTTGCCGTGCTGCAGCTAACCCTAGCTAGCAAGCTAACCGCTGCTGCACTTATTTTTTATTTGCCAACAACCTGATTTATTTTAATATTAAGTGGTGAAAAATATGCTTTTTTTGTTAGTTGGACTATTGATGTGGCTATGTACCCCTAGCCACTGCGGTCAAGTGAGCCGCGCTTTAACTTTTTTTGCGGGTCTACTGGCGCAATTACGGTAAAGACGCAGCGTTGGCCCGAAGACAGCGGAGCGACGCCGTCTAAAGGAGAATTGGAGCCAGTCTCAAACTCAAACAGTTTATTATTGTACTTCATGTGATAAGAATTAATCACAAAATATGTGTCTGGTTGAAAAACACTGCGAGAATGTGACTGAAAACTTTTTTTTTTACCAACAGTTAAAACATCTATGAATTTCTCTGAAACATTTCCCATTTTTGGCCTTCTATAAAAATATTATTTGCAATAATAAGATGACAATTCCAATGGATTGCTGCTCAGGACATTCACTTCTATAGTCACGTGAAATATTTCAATATTCTATATTCTATCCTATTTCAACTTTTTTTTTACGCTGCTTACGCCACTTCTGCGCATTTTGATGCAAGAATATTGTGGGAATAACAGGAGTACCAGTTGTAAAAGTTTACATTGTATTGAAATAAGTGGTGTTTGGTGGATTATATGCATGCCGAATTGAAGAGTGAACCTTCCAAGTGAGGCACATACCCAGCCCAGTAACAGGACCAGGAACGCAACCCAGAGCAAAGTGAGATGGAGAGTGGTGATGTTTTCTGGCAGGCTGGTGTCTCAACAGTCAGCTCTGTTGTAGATCACATCTCGGTTATCCTGCTGCGCAAAGCTTCTCCCTAGCTTAACACAGCTGTAAAGACAGTTGTAAGCCATTTATTATTTACCAAATAAAATGTCCCTTGTATTTGATGCCGTGCAGGAAAGCATAATGCAATGTGACTGGTGTAGACGCTCATTTAGCTGCAAATGAGAGTTACTCATTAGTTACTCATAGAGATTAAAGGCAGACATAAAAGATCTCATGAGGACATTTTATGCATTTCTATATTGCAATTACAAGGAGAGTTGTACAGTCTGGAGAAGAGTCAGTCTCAGAGCATTATTAGTGTGTACTGACTATATAGAGGCACCACAGCACATCCCAGTCATCACACATCAGAACAGGGCAGAGAGAGGGAGGAGGAAATAGTTTAAACTTTCATCTCTTCCACACAGACCTGTTATCGGACCTCAGCTCACACTGCACTGTGACCTTGCAAAACATGATGTATCGTTGGCTGCGTTATTTCTTTCAGTGGCTAAGTTTATATGCATTAACCCGGCAACTCAAGTAACCTGGTTTTGGGTCGATACATGTAAACTGGGTTAGAACAACCCAGTAAGCTCATACTGGGATCATGATAAACCTGGTTAACATGCCGCTTGCTCCCACATTAAACTGGTTACTGTGGCATGTCAATATGGCGACAGCAGTACTATTACTATTACTATTACTATTATACTTTTACTATTACTAATACTATTACTATTATTATTACTATTACTTTTACAATTGGGAGCATCAGTTCTACTCCCTCCCTGATGGGAGGGAGTAGAAACTGACGTATCATTACATCAGTTTCCACTGATGTAATGATACGTAATGATGGAATGATGCTATCAGCTCACGGTTCAGTTTGATACACCATATTGGGCTCACGGTTCGATATCATTATGATATTGTGAGCAAAATCTGAAAGAAGACAATTATGACTAAAACAAAATCTCTTTTTATTTCTGAAGAAAAACAAAAACAAAAGTAGAAACCATGAACAGAGTGACTACAGGTTTATGTAAGTTCTATGTAAGGACTTTTTAAGACCTTTCTAATGCCGGTTCAAATCAAATTCAAGACCAATTTCATCCCCAAATAAGCCTAAACAGCAAGAACAAACAAACAAAAACACAGTAAAGTATACATCCTCTGAAGTCTTAAAGCACAGTCTTCGTCTTTTCACTCATCTTGTTGCCATTTTACTCTTACTGCATTGCAAACCCAGCATGCTGCCACACCGCAGATTTAAAACCTGACAGATTGTCCTCAGGTCCAGTTTGGCCCTGAGTCCATCTCCAATCTCCTGCTACATCTAAACAGCAGTGAGCTCAGCGAGGGTCACCAGGCGTGTGATGACCCAAGCTAAAACCCGCTAGCCTCGAGCTCTGTAGTGTTGAAACAATGCAAAAGAGGAAAGACCATTCTGAGTGTCAGTTCTTATATATTAGACTGCAGCCGACATGGCATATAACATCAAAAGATTTCAGATGTTTGCGTCACAAACGTTCGTTACATCCCTGAGTGAGTCGATGATGACTGAATGTTCTAGAACCTCTAGAACCCAGTCGAGTTCTAGAACCTCTAGAACCCAGTCGAGTTCTAGAACCTCTAGAACCCAGTCGAGTTCTAGAATGTTGCTGCAGTTCACTGAGCATTCTGAGTTAAAGGAGCATTTTCTCTCTCATTCCAAACAAACGGCTCTATTTAAAAAACAAAAATAAATTGGAATTGAAAGTTGTTTTCATTTTAAAGAGCACAACTTCCTCTTTAGTTTGGTACCAAACACATGGCAAAAGATGTATGTACAACTTTCTTCAGATGGTACAAAGAAACTTTATGACTTCATTGGCATAACGTTATCACATACTGTAAAACCAGTTTACAACTTCAAAAGTCAACTAATCACATCCTGTAATCAATACTATTTATACTTGCAGATACATATTATCTGTCTATCTAAAAGAAGAGAGTCTCTTCAGGTTGACATCACTAGTATATGATCCATAACAATTCTCCCTTCAGTCCCTCTTATCTTAGCTAACACTGGGCTTTCAAAGTACAAGGGAAAACACCCGGTACTTCCCACAGACCCATACAGAACGGGCTCTCCTGGGTGCTATGGGGTCCAGAGGGTTAAATGGCGTATTCATGGCAACAGGGAGACTCAGTTGCAGGCTGTCAGAGGTTCAGGTCAACAGCTCGACCAATCAGAACAGAGTATGACCAATAGAGTTACACCAGCTGTGGTTACACTGTTCCTTGTCATTCGTTGCTGATCAGCTTGTCTGTCCTCTTGCCTCCTGTTCTGTCTGCTCCCAGGCTGAAGAAGGAAACATCGAGTATAAGGTAACTTTTGCTTCGTTGCCCATTTTGACTTGAGTTTTGTGATCGTGATATGAATCGCAAAAAATACACGCCGACCTCACTTCCTCTCACCGCTCTCTCTCTCCCTCTTGGCCGCTGCCCCTAGCTGAAGTTAGTCAACCCGACCCAGTATCGCTTCGAGCATCTGGCCACGCAGCTGAAGTGGCGTCTGCAGGAGGGCCGGGGGGAGGCGGTGTACCAGATCGGCGTGGAAGACAACGGCCTGCTGGTCGGCCTGACCGAGGCCGACATGAAGGCTTCCCTCAAGACCTTGAGGAGGATGGCAGAGAAGTAGGTCACCTGCTGAGAGCCGACACCCTTCAGCCCGTTAGTGTTTGTTTACCGATTCAGATGGGTTTTCATTTCTGTCAAGGTTAGGGGTTCAATTCCCACTGGGGTCATGTGTACTGAGACGTATGCACATCGCTACGTCGAGTCAGTTTGATGTGTCTGATTGGGTTTCGCCTCGCTATCCGCCTTTTGCCAGGGTTGGTGCCGACATCACTCTGCTCAGAGAGAGAGAGGTGGACTACGACTCGGACAGAAACTGCCGGAAAATCGCCGAGGTCCTCGTTCGAAAGGTTCCAGACGACCAGCAGGTGAGACGGTGAAGGTGAAGGACACGTAGCACCGATAGTAATAGTAGTAGTGGTAGTAAAAAAAAGTCTTAATAAAAGTCTTAAATATCAAACGTAATTAGGCTCCTCCTCCTCCATCCAGTTCCTGGACCTTCGCGTTGCGGTGCTGGGTAACGTGGACTCTGGGAAGTCGACCCTGCTGGGCGTCCTGACCCAGGGCGAGCTGGACAACGGCCGAGGCCGAGCTCGACTCAACCTCTTCAGGCATCTCCACGAGATCCAGACCGGCAGGACCTCCAGCATCAGCTTCGAGATCCTGGGCTTCAACAGCAAAGGAGAGGTGATTACACTGACGGACTCCCACTTTCATGTTGAACTTTTGGGTAAAACTTTCCTTTACAAAGGTTTTACTTTTTGTTGTCTTGCACCTGCTATGCATCGCCACATGGGAATAATGTTAAGATTCAACAAACACTTAGCTAGTGAACCATCCGGACAGGCAGCCAATCAGGAGTGTAACAGGCAGCCAATCAGGAGTGTAACAGGCAGCCAATCAGGAGTGTAACAGGCAGCCAATCAGGAGTGTAACAGGCAGCCAATCAGGAGTGTTACAGGCAGCCAATCAGGAGTGTAACAGGCAGCCAATCAGGAGCCGGTTTGAAGAATTCCTTTGATTGGACTGGCTCACGGTGCTTTCATCCTGTTGTACATCCATGTTGTACATCCTGTACATATTTATTTCCTTACTTCACTCATATTTTGTCATTGTTTCATATATTGCACATATCTATGTTTTTATAATGGTTTCATATTGCATGTATATTTCATATTTTCTGGTATATTTTCTGTTAATTTGCACATCCATGCTGTAATTCATATATTTTCATACTTTTAATTCACATTTTGTAACACATCCTAGTATTAGTAGTACAGTAGTAATATTCTAGTATCATTGCATCATGTTGCATCATATTTAACACCCTCCCATTTGCTGCGTTATCATTTTTCTTTGCCGTGTCGTATTATTGCCTCTGCAGCGACGCCATTTCCCCCACAGCGACCATTAAAGTTTCATCGTAATCCTATTTAATTGAATCTAATCCGAGCTCGGTGATCGGTCGTCCAGGTTGTGAACTACAGCGAGTCGCGGACGGCCGAGGAGATCTGCGAGAGCTCCTCCAAGATGATCACCTTCATCGACCTGGCCGGCCACCACAAGTACCTGAAGACCACCATCTTCGGCCTCACCAGCTACTGCCCCGACTTCGCCATGCTGGTGGTGAGCGCCAACACGGGGATAGGTGAGTTGCCCTCCCCCAGAGTAAACCTGGTCCTGTTAGTTAAGATCTGATCCAGGTTAAGCTGTTTTCATGGACCTTTGGTAGTGATTGACAGCTCACTGCAAATACAGGGGGAAGAAATGATGATCCCAATAGTAAGTACTGCTGCCGCCATGTTTTCTGTGGACATCAAAATGTACCCATGATGCAGTGGGAGTCTTGAGCTTGACAGAAGCATGCATTCAGGCCCTGTAATGGGTGAGGTGATGAGATGAACCTTTATTTGTCTCTGTGGGGAAAGTAGGTCACTGCAGCAACAGAATAGGATTCAGAGTAAAGACCAATAGAACTCAAATAGAATATAAAATAAGCAATAAAAAATGTAGATTGTGTCAGTGTGATTTGAAATGACTCCTCCTCCTGCCCTTGGCCCTGTCACGGGATTTCTGGGTACTGAAGTTCAAAGGTTTCAGTTCCTTCTTGCTGCCATTTGGAGCCTAGTGCAGTTGTAACAGTGTGAACACAGCCTGCCTGTCTGACCCCCCCTCCCCTCTCCTCCCCCCCTCCTCCCCCCCGCCCAGCCGGGACGACCCGGGAGCACCTCGGCCTGGCCATGGCTCTGAAGGTGCCCATCTTCATCGTGGTCAGTAAGGTGGACCTGTGCGCCCGCGGCACCGTGGAGCGAACCGTCCGCCAGCTGGAGCGAGTCCTGAAGCAGCCGGGCTGCAACAAGGTTCCCATGGTGGTGTCCAACCCCGACGATGCTGTCACCGCAGCCCAGCAGTTCACCCAGTCCTCCAGGTACCCAGATACTACTAGTACTAGTACTACTAATACAGTTAACCCAGTCCTCCAGGTACCCAGATCCTACTAGTACTAGTACTACTAATACAGTTCACCCAGTCCTCCAGGTACCCAGATACTACTAGTACTAGTACTACTAATACAGTTCACCCAGTCCTCCAGGTACCCAGATACTACTAGTACTAGTACTAATACAGTTCACCCAGTCCTCCAGGTACCCAGATACTACTAGTACTAGTACTACTAATACAGTTCACCCAGTCCTCCAGGTACCCAGATACTACTAGTACTAGTACCAGTACTACTAATACAGTTCACCCAGTCCTCCAGGTACCCAGATACTACTAGTACTACTACTACTACTACTAATACAGTTCACCCAGTCCTCCAGGTACCCAGATACTACTAGTACTAGTACTACTAATACAGTTCACCCAGTCCTCCAGGTACTTAGCTACTACTAGTACTAGTACTACTACTAATACAGTTCACCCAGTCCTCCAGGTACCCAGATACTACTAGTACTAGTACTAGTACTACTACTACTAATACAGTTCACCCAGTCCTCCAGGTACCCAGATACTACTAGTACTAATACTACTACTACTAATACAGTTCACCCAGTCCTCCAGGTACCCAGATACTACTAGTACTAGTACTACTACTAATACAGTTCACCCAGTCCTCCAGGTAACCAGATACTACTACTACTAGTACTACTAATACAGTTCACCCAGTCCTCCAGGTACCCAGATACTACTACTACTAGTACTACTACTAATACAGTTCACCCAGTCCTCCAGGTACCCAGATACTACTAGTACTAGTACTAATACAGTTCACCCAGTCCTCCAGGTACCCAGATACTACTAGTACTAGTACTACTACTACTAATACAGTTCACCCAGTCCTCCAGGTACCCAGATACTACTAGTACTAGTACTACTACTACTAATACAGTTCACCCAGTCCTCCAGGTACCCAGCTACTACTACTACTAGTACTACTACTACTAATACAGTTCACTCAGTCCTCCAGGTAACCAGCTACCACTAGTACTAGTACTACTACTAATACAGTTCACCCAGTCCTCCAGGTACCCAGATACTACTACTACTAGTACCAGTACTACTAATAGAGTTCACCCAGTCCTCCAGGTACCCAGATACTACTACTACTAGTACCAGTACTACTAATACAGTTCATCCAGTCCTCCAGGTAACCAGCTACTACTAGTACTAGTACTACTACTACTAATACAGTTCACCCAGTCCTCCAGGTAACCAGATACTACTAGCACTAGTACTACTACTACTAATACAGTTCACCCAGTCCTCCAGGTACCCAGATACTACTAGTACTAGTACTACTACTACTAATACAGTTCACTAAGTCCTCCAGGTAACCAGCTACCACTAGTACTAGTACTAGTACTAATACAGTTCACCCAGTCCTCCAGGTACCCAGATACTACTAGTACTAGTACTACTAATACAGTTCACCCAGTCCTCCAGGTAACCAGCTACTACTACTACTAGTACTACTACTAGTACTACTACTACTAATACAGTTCACCCAGTCCTCCAGGTAACCAACTACTACTACTAGTACTACTACTAATACAGTTCACCCAGTCCTCCAGGTAACCAACTCCTACTAATACTAGTATTACTACTAGTACTACTACTACTAATACAGTTGACCCAGTCCTCCAGGTATAACTAGCTCATAGTACTACTACTAATACACTTCACCCATTCCCCAGGTAGATAATAACGACTAATACTACTATTACTGCTATTCATACTACTACTACTAGCATAGTTCACACAATCCTCCTGGTAAATGCCCACACTACCCATACTCTCACTACTATTAATACTACTACTAATGCTACTATAACACCATTGTCACTACTACTACTACTACTACTACTACTACTACTACTATTACTACTCCTACTTCTACTAATAATAATAATCACATGGAACTGCAGAATGTAGACATTGTTATGTATGAACCTGAATTGACTGTGTGTGTGTGTGTATGTGTGTGCACGTGTGTGTGTGTGTGTGTGTGTGTGTGTGTGTGTGTGTGTGCAGCATCACACCCATCTTCACCCTGTCCAGTGTGTCTGGGGAGAGTCTGGAGCTCCTCAAGGTCTTCCTCAACATCCTGCCTCCCCTCAGCAACAGCAAGGAGCAGGAGGAACTGATGCAGCAACTCACCGAGTTCCAGGTACACACACACACACACACACACACACACACACACACACACACACACTGGACCTCCATGATGGATCAGACACTTAGTCTTCCATCATGTCTGTGTGTCTCTAGGTGGATGAGATCTACTCAGTTCCTGACGTTGGGACGGTAGTGGGAGGAACGCTCTACAGGTCAGCAGTTCACCACCAACAGGGTTACAGAGCTCTAGAGTCATGTGGTCTAGTTGATATATATATTATGTCATCAACACACATCATATTGGAGACCAAAACCTTCAAATCCAGTCAGGAATTTAAGTTCTGGAGTCAGTTGGAGTCAGTCTGGAGCCAATACTCCCAGAGCGTCCCATATGGTAGGATAGTAACTGTACCTGTAGCAGTTGGATTAAACAAATTATAAGGGATGGAAAATTAGTTTAAAGTCAACACAAAAATATAGAAATATTATAAAGAAATAATATTATTACCTTATAGTCACAGCTATAAGTGCTGGAATTTTAAAAATGGAAAACACATGAAACAATCAGCTGAGGCTCCATGTTAAATATATATGACCTGAACGGAGGGGACTGGTGGAGGCGGGGTTAAATAATGTCTCTACTTCCTGGGGGGCAGCGGGGTGTGTCGGGAGGGCGAGAGGCTGGTGGTGGGTCCGACCGACGAGGGGCGCTTTCTGCGTCTGAAGGTGGGCAGCATCCAGAGGAACCGCTCGGCCTGCAGGGTGCTGAGGGCAGGCCAGGCCGCCACGCTGGCGCTGGGGAACTTCGACCGCTCGCTACTACGCAAGGTCAGAGGTCACTTAACACACGGACTGTCAGCGCACCAATCAGGGGTCTTAAAATGCACAAACAAGCCAATGAATTCATTCATGATCTTATATATACAGTACTGTGCAAAAGTCTTAGGCACGTTTAAAACAAATCCGTACAACGAAGATGCTGTGATGCCCCATCAGATCTGGATTTTCCACCAAAATGAACTTTCATATATTGTGTATACTCTGCTTGCCCAAACTCGGCATCTATTGCAGCCCAACCGTCCTGGTAGGGAGATCCCTCTCTGAGTAGCCCCTCCCTCTCTGAGTAGCCCCTCCCTCTCTGAGTAGCCCCTCCCTCTCTGAGTAGCCCCTCCCAAGGTTTCTCCCAATTTTCCAATAAGGTTTTTGTGGGAGTTTTTCCTTGTCCTCTGTGAGGGTCTAAGGCTGGGGGATGTCGTGTACTAATCATTTATTATTTTCACATGTTGGCACTGTGAAGCCCTTAGAGACTGTAACAGTGATTAAGGGCTATACAAATTAATGTGATTTGATTTGATTTGATTTCAGAAATAATGAAATTAAAAGTTCCTAAATATCAAAATTTGACTATAAAGAGCAGTAATGTAAAGAAAAAACAAAGAAAAATCTAGGGCCAAATTCATATTAACAAATCTAGGGTGCCTAGGACTTTTGCACAGTACTGTATATATAGTCGATCTTATATATACTTAAATCTTATATATACTCCCTTGACTTGCCTTAGTCATAGCAACAATACTACTAAGCTGGGATTGACCAATCAGGGAGGGGCTGCTCTCACCCAATCAGCATCCATTTGGTGTGTTGGGGATGGGGTGTGTTACTAGGGCCTTGCGGTGTGTGTGTGTGTGTGTGTGTGTGTGTGTGTGTGTGTGTGTGTGTGTGTGTGTGTGTGTGTGTGTGTGTGTGTGTGTGTGTGTGTGTGTGTGTGTGTGTGTGTGTGTGTGTGTGTGTCATGCTAACCCAAAGTCACCTTAAGTCTGACTGTTGCAGGGCATGGTGATGGTGAGTCCTAAGATGAACCCCACCATCTGCTGTCAGTTCGAGGCGGCCATCGTCCTCCTGTTCCACGCCAAGACCTTCCGCCGGGGGTCACAGGTCACGGTGCACGTGGGCAATGTCAGGCAGACGGCCACCGTAGAGTGCCTTCATGGGAAGGTTGGTTTGTGGATCACATTACCTGAAGCTTTACAGTGACAGATTTACAGTGTGAAACAATGTGCAAGAGGACACAATGTACTTTGGTTCAGCCTAGCCTTGCCTTGTTCACTTTAGTTGAACATTGGTACCCGGGTTACCAATCAGAGAATGTTTCATTACATTCAAATGCAATTAGCATCTCTATTTCAACCCGGTTTAGTTTTTCCAACTGCTGAAAATTACAAAATTACGTAGAAAGATCTGTGTCTGAATGGATTGCAATTGATTTCTGGAGGGCTGAGGATGACCTGGTGGTTAGTGAGGTCGTCCTCCCAACCCTAACCCTGACCCCCTGCCAAAGTACCTTCACCTTAACCTGCTCCCAACCAGAGGACGAAAAGAGAACTTCCTCCTTAGGGGACCAATATATGAAATCAGTCTTTACTTCCTCTCAGTCTAAATAAAAAAAACAATAAAAATGTTAAGGGTGTCAATATATTGTACCATGAATTGTCTCGTCTCCAGGAGGAGTTGCGTACGGGGGAAAGGGCTGTGGTTCGCTTCTGCTTCATCAAACACCCCGAGTACCTCCGACTGGGGGCCAAGCTGCTCTTCAGGGAGGGCGTCACCAAAGGCATCGGCCACGTCACCCGCCTCCTACCCACCTCCCAGAACCACGACCAGAACCAGAACCACGACCAGAACCTCCAGGACCACTGAAGGCCCGAGGAGACGGACCTCTACCGCGCCCATCTCCCTCCATCGTGACGTCCGACCTGCTTCCGCCAGAACTCCCACCAAGCGGTCGGAGGTTCTCAACGTACTATCGATTGGGTTTCCTCTCCTGTCACACGTCGGTGTTTGACTCCGCCTATGTCTGTCCTGTATCTATAGCTTTGTCCTTATTTGCTCCCGGCGTGAAGTCGAAGACCCTGAACCCCCCACGGGGAAATGAACCCATCATCCCTCTCCCATCGTCAGACCCCCCGAGAGAGAACCTCAACCCTCGACCCCCTTTGCTTTTTTTGCACAGTAAACATTTGTGTCTTGAGTTGAGTCGAAGCCGGGCGGCCTCTTTAAATGGGGATAGTTCATCTGATGTTGTGGCGCAGATTGGCTTGAAGAGGCTGTCATGGCCGCTCGTGAGAATCCGGTGGGATTATTTTGGGGGGGGATTTGAGGAGTGGCACTTCTCAAGGCTTCTCAGCAGAGCGAGTGGATGATAACCAGCAGTCACATGGATCTCTACTAGAAAGGTCTGAGGATTTACCCCTTCATACTCTCTTCATACTAAGACTGAATTTGCAGAGGATGATCGTGACAGGAGACTACTTATGAAGTTGAGGGTTTTTTTTTGTGGTAGTGTGAGCTGAATTTCATGATCACAAGGGAAGATATTTGTGCAGTAAAGTCCTGAAAATCTTAAAATGTCAAACTTAAAATTCAAGGTGTGAAAAGTTCTTGAACACAGTTAAATGAATCAGATTCAGTTTAGAGGTCCTACATATGAAAACAGGACCGTTACGGAGACCTTCACGTTCCGATTGGTCTACAGCGGAGTTCCTCCAATCCGGACCTCGGGGTCCAGAGTGCTGCTGGTTTTCTCTCCTACCAGGAAGTTAACTGCATTCACCCGGCATCCCAGGTCTTCATCGATCCCTGATTGGACAAATGGAATGGAAACTACCTGGCAGAATAGAAAACCAGCGGTACTCTGGACCCCGAGGCCCAGATTTGAGGACCACTGGTCTACAGGTTACATTCACGTGTTAAAACTTGCAGACACCCTGTTGAGGACGAGACTTGTTTTTACATTTTGGTTAGAGGGGATTGAACATGTGACCTTCCGGTAATTGGCTGGTCACTCTAACCACTAGGCCACCCTGCTGGCCTGACCCCTGACCCCCTGACCCCCTGATTCCCTGACACCCTTTTCAATAAAGATGAGAAATTGATGTAGATTTTGGGGAAGGAGTTTTATAATTTTATAATGTGACCATCAGCTTGTTGTACTTTACTCTGTTTCTTTGCACTTGGTTCAGTTTTAAACGTGAAAGATGTTCTTGTTGTCTTAGGCTGGTTCTGGATCAGCTTCCCATTCACTACATATAGGAATTAGCTGGCTTTTTGATTTGTTTTTCTACCAGTATTGAACTGGTATTAATCAATAATCCAGCCACCAACCAAATGCTGGTGAAGCAGCTTTACTTCGGTAGATAGTTATCCACCATTGAGATGTTCCTCTCTCAAAAGTCATGCTGGCTGGTTAAATGTTGGAGGTAGCTGCTGAATCGTGGAATTCACCAGCCACGGTGGTTGTTTCCTGTTCAGGTAAATTTAGCATTACAGATTCATTTCCAAGCAGCGTGCAGGACAAGGGGAAGGTTTCTACACACCGTGATGGCCACGGTTCACTGAAGGAGAAGAGAGATTTGTGCCCTTCAACTCAAGTTGCTTTGAAACCGTTGCAACCAATACAATCCACATCTGCATTCACGAAGGACTGCTACTGAAATATTGCATCCTGATTTCAGGTTAGTTATCCATAGTGAGTAGTAGTATATCCATCTGACTGTTAAGTGAAGATATAAAAGGCTTGTAGGCAGAAAACCTCACGCCTGCTGTGTTGATGTACCAGGCAGCTTTTCTGCAGCAAAACATATTGAGAACCTGCATGCTCAGTGACTGGCAGAAAAACCTCTAATCCTCTAATAGAATCCAAAATATGTATCTAGTGAAGTGTTGAAACAGTTTTTACCTTCTTTTTTTTTTTGAGGTTCTGTGCAATTGTAAACTTACACATTGAATGTACTTTCCATGGACCCTGTGCAGCATTTTAAAGCGCTCCAGTTGTCAGTGAGTTATCGTGGACTTTGCACTTTGTATTTTGATTTAGCCTCTGCATGCATCTCGACACCAATGATAAAACCTTCCCTGTTGGAGAGCTGTGTTGGTTGATTCTGCAGTGTGACGAAGACATGGACACAATGCTGACAACCTTGTGCCACAAAAGACACATGAGCATTTCGCTGCTGCAATTTGACAAAAGGGATCATAAGCGGCCGTCGGTGTGAACCAATGGGATAGCAGCATCCTGTTAGGGAGAGAGAGGCAGTTTTATATGAGGCAGGGGCGGGACTTCAAAAGATCTGTGATGGTATTATTGGTTACAATTTCTATGTATGCCTACTGATACACCAGAAAGCAAATGTAATGGGATTTTGATATCAAAATGTAAAGAAAATTGGCATGTATTGTTACATAGGTGTACATTACGACGTGGAAAAGTCAGTTTTCATTTCATTGTGACTTCAGACAATTTAACAATGGAACATTTGAACCACGAAACAGACGATCGGGGCTTTGTAAGAGACTTTTTGCTAGAATTTAATTTGTGACTTGAATAAATCCCCCAGTGATGCATCAATAAGAAAACCCTTCAGGTCTGTGGGATCCGTGTCTGTCTAACTAAAGGCAGCAGTTCAGCAACCTGTGGTATAACAGACGGTTTGGTTCTGAAAAGCATGTCAAAATGTTTATTAGCATCCATGAACTGGTGTGTTGAGGTTTATAATTCATAGTAAACATACCGGTCTGCCGTATGCTCTGCTGCAAGCTGTGCATTAAACATGTTTTACTGTGGATTCTGCTGCATCATCGTTGATATTATGTTAGGATGTTATGTTGGAAAAAACCAAACCAACAAAATGTGTTTGGAAACGTTTCATCAGGGTTCAAATTTATTTGGCTCGATATTCAGTATCTTGTTGACATCCGGGTGAATTCATGAGCAGTGAACAGGATCCAAATGATGCTGATGTGAAAGGAAATTACATTTGAAGAGCTCCAGTCCAAAATGCTATATATCCATTTTGGAAAATGACATTTGCCTCGAGTTCATGATTCAATATCTCTAAAATGTAGAGGATCCAGTCTGTAAATGTCCAACTATCATACAAAATTGCTTTCATTTTGTGCTGTCAATCATTTGAGAGATAAGTGTCACTTTTTTCAAAATGGTGCATATTTTATTTTGAAATGAAACTCATTTGTTTGTAAGCAACAGGTACAGGTCCAGTATAGAGGACCTGATCGGCCACTGATCTCAGACATTCATGGTCCGGTGTGGCTCAAACCAGCATCACATGACAGCATCAGGTGGGGAAGCTAGGGTTAGATGATATCGGTCCAATGGTTTTTGTAAATTAATTCTTCATTTAAAGGCGGTGATGTATCCCAGAGTTTCCCTACCATTGAACAGGTGGTGGGTCACCCTTCCTTCAAGAGCTGCTAACCCTAAAAGTATTTCATCAGTCTGGTTTCAGTGGAGAGTTTTAGTGTCCATGATGTCTAAATGCTTTCAGAGGCTTTTCACCCCGACGAGAATAAAATCTGGAAACATTGAATACTTTTTGCAATTTTCTGGCATGAAAATGGCCAAATTATGAATATCAGCACAAAATATCGGCTATCGGCAACTTCAGTCTAAAAATATCGATATCGGCCTTCATAACCCATATCAGTCCCATACCAGTCGAACCCAAACAGCATCACTCGTTTCCTCTCAACCAACTATCGAATCAGACCTGGGTCAGATAGCAGTTGCAAATAAGTGTTTGTTTTAACATCTTTGGAGTACCAGATGGGCGGGGTTTGCTCCACAGGACAATATAATGATCTACTAATCTGCTTTTACATCAGTGATCATTTCTCTGACATACCCTGGGTTGTCCTGATGCCGTTAACCTCACCCATCCGGTTCTCCATGAAGGTTCAAATAAACAATAAGAATTATTTGCTGTAACCTTTCGACCCAGGTTACCAGGAAAAACTTGTTTTACACAGAAAAAAAACATCTGGCTTTTTAGCTGGAAGGCTGCATTCACACAGGAACACAAGACTTATTATTAACTCTGCTCCAGATCTGATCTCACGGCGAAACGTTTAGATCAAATCTGGACCACAGAGTTAAAACTAGATCTGTTCTTCTCTGTGTGACCATCAGGCAGAGGTAAAAATAATTTCAGTTTGTCGTCTAAATCCAGCCTCATCACTTCAGTAGTCGTTGCTCAGCAAAATGCAGTAAAGCTGCGAACCCATCCGGAAGCAGAGTAGAAAAAGCCTGACAAGTCAAAAACAGAAACAAACCAACGGCTTTGTGCTTAAAGACATTTGTAATGTTTTTAATTAAATTAAAAAAACAGCATTGAGCAATGTCTCGTTAGGTTCATTGTGGAGACAGTACATTCCAGTAGTCAGGGTTTAGAGCAATAGCATGGCACAAGGACAGAAACCTGGATCTGAACTCGGTGGTCCAGATCTGAACTCATCTAAACCATCTAAACCATCTAAACCAGGAGAATCCAGATTCAGGTCAGATCTGGAGCACAGAGTAAAACAAATATATCAAAATGTTACTGTGACTCCGCCTCTGTAGACAGCAGAACCTGGTCAATCTGAACCCCGTGGGAACCTGTGGTAGTTTGAGGCAATTTAATGTTTCTAACGCTGAAATGTGCTGACATTTTAGACACAAGTTTAAAGAAAATGCAAAATAAGAAGAATCTGTTGCGTGTTGCATCCCAGGTCCAATCCGATTTTCAGTTTAAAACTAATTTAGCTGCATGTTTCCACAAGAAAATACCAATGATTGTGCGTCATCTGTACAGTATTGTGCGTTGCAGTTACAGCTTCCTCTAACCGTGCATTCACACTGCGAGCAACACGGTCACCAGAGTCACCAGAGGTTAGCGTTGAGTGGGAGACACTCAACTCTAACTCTAACCTGACACATGGTTCAGATCTGTAGGACATTAACGGTGACCTGTTGTTTGTGTTGCTCGCAGTGTGAATGAACGGATAGAGCGGCTCTTGTTTTGGATAAATGATTTGAAGAGTTTCATTCCAAAATGATTCATCCACCCTTAGAAAACACAGATAATAAAGAGTTCTTCAATGAGCTTTACTTTCATGTCAGCATCTTTAGAGAGTCTTTTATTTTGGAGGATGGCATCATCTGCACTTGAGAAATACATTCATGAATTTTTAGGCAGCATTCTGTTTTTTTTTTCTAAACGCATTTTGGAATGAAGCCCCTTCATTTCTACCGGAGGAGGTAGTCGAACCGACGTCTCGCTCAACAGGACGCCGGCTGTAGAGGTCAGAGGTCGGAGGTCTGGACAGACAAACGCTCTACTGTGCTATGGATGAAAAACCCAAATAGGCCTAATCACAGTAAGGAAAATAGTTTTCTCTTTTACCAACATTATCCAAATATTTTGCATCCCCACTGGACAAGTCCAAAGACCAAGCTGAGCCAGGAAGTTGTCCCCTGCTCTTTCTTCCTTCCAGTCGTTTTGTGTTAAACTGTCAGAAGGGGTCAAGGGGTCAAGCCAAGCTCCTCTGCCGCGGCTTGATCCTCAGATAAAGCTGTGAAATAAACAGAAGAAATGTCTGTCAGTATCATTAAAGTTATCATTAAAAGACATTAAATGCTGTAATTTCTGACATAATACTATTGAGTAACATGGGGAAACATCTACTCCAACACTGGTAGGGTTGGGGGTTCAATTCCCTGTGTAGCTTAATGGGTACAGCAAGGCACTAACACTGCCATTATACTACAGTGTCTTTTATTATATATTGATTATAAAGTCTTGACATCCTGAACAACGAGACGTTTCAACGCCGAAGCTCCACCTTGTCTCATCCTTGAACTCTTTTAATTACTTTGTTGATAAGGGACGTACGACTGGAAGAGAGAGAGAGAGAGAGAGAGAGAGAGAGAGAGAGAGAGAGAGAGAGAGAGAGAGAGAGAGAGAGAGAGAGAGAGAGAGAGAGAGAGAGAGAGAGAGAGAGAGATAGATAGATAGATAGAGAGACGCCCATACTTCCTACTACATTCCTTAAAGAGTATTTGTATATTTTTTATAATGCATCAGCCTTGCATCAACCTTAAAATATATAATAATAATAATAATAATAATAATAATAATAATAATAAATATAAATTTGTTGCCCTAAATGATGATTTTTTTCTTTTTGACAAGAGCATTATTTCTCTGGGCTCTAACCTTTTTAACGTGTCAATAATTTTCTGTTAGAGGAAGAACTGTCAATCATTTTCTCTGGTTCAGCCCCTTTTGTTTGTCCTGTCGATTTCATTCTGGGAGAGCAGTCATCGCCACCGCTACTACACTATACTACACTAAACGATCCCTGTGTCCCCCCACACTTCCTGTCTCACCCCCAGCAGGTTGCGGGGGATGTAGCCCTCCCGGTCGCCACATCGCGCCCACCACCACTCCGTCTCGTCCTCGTCCTCCCGCCTCAGCACCGTCATGCAGTCGCCCTCGCTGAAGGGCAGCTCGTCCTCGCTCTGGGCCGGGTAGTCCCACAGGGCGTACACCACCCCGCGGTTCATCACGCCCATCTTCTCCTGAACGCCTGAACGGGGCGGGCAGAGGTGGACACAACGGGGTGATCAGAACAGATTAACACTTCACTTAACCCTTCATACACAACATACATGTGTAATATAGAAATTGTACATAAACTTCAATTTGAACGCATGTGAACGTGTTAGAGTCTGCCTTGTGAACGCAGCCCATAGGATATCTTATCCTCTATTTAATGTTTATAATCAATCTTGCATTCCTCGTGCCTACATGTATTATTATCAATTATTGGCATTATTGGCATTTTAATATATAGTAGTGTAGACTTCAAATTCAATCATAAACGTATCAGTTTTCTTTCAGGAAGCTCATTTTTGTGAACGATATTTAGGCCACTTCATTTGAACTGAAGCCACCGTGGGGGTTCAAGCCTGCAGTACCCCGGCATGACCAGCAGGGAATGTACGACCGTCAAATGCAACCCTGACATGAAGCCACGTCAAGCTGAGGTTTCAGAAATAACTCATCTGTCATGTACCTACCTGTACGCCACCAGGTAGCACGATCCTGAGACCTTTCTGGAGGAATTCATCTTGGTTATATTGAGAGACACACTCAATACTCAATTCTGATTGGCCAATGAAGGCTGAGTGACAGACTAATGTTGTATGATGTCTCACCGTAGAGGAACTGGGAGCACTGGGCGTAGCCTTCCTCCATCTCCTCACACTTGTCAGCGGCCGTCTGCATGTCGCTGTAGGTGGTGGCGAACACCGCCGCCCCCGACTCCACCAGGAACTTACACACCTGGTCGTTGTTGCAGGAGGCGGCGCAATGGAGGGGAGTCCTGGAGGAGGAGGAGGAGGAGGAGGAAGGAGCGATGGAGGAGGAGAGGAGGAGAGGAAGGAGAGGAAGGAGAGGAAGGAGAGGAGAGAAGGAAGAGACGGAGGGAGGATTAAGGGGGGAAGGTAACCAATTACTCCAGTAAAAGGACAAGTTTCCTGTTCGATCACAGGAGAGGAAACTGACTGATCCTTCATTCTTACTGTTCCCATAAGTAACGTGATAATAAAACTTTTGAAATGAGCAGTGAGTGGAGTTCAGCGTTCAGACTCACCAGCCGTCACTGTCGGCAGCGTTGACGTTGACGCCGAACTGAACCAGGAACTTGACGATCTCGGTGTGGCCGGCGCAAACGGCGTTATGCAGCGCCGTGATGCCCTCGTCGTTTGGCGTGCTGGGGTCCTCCACCTAGAGGACGCATGGGATCACGACCAGGGTGAGACTGATGGGGGTTTGAAGGCCGGTATGGATATCTTTAGATCAAAGCCAATTGCCAATATCCTGCGCCGATATTCAATACTTTCTATGTGACCGTTTTCATGCCAAAAAAAAATCAGTGTTTCTTCCAGAAGTACACATATTAGGTGCATCACTTTACAGGGATTGCACCTCAAATGCTTTTAGTTGGTTTAGAAATATAATATGTAGTTGCATTTTGGAGAAAATGTGTCTCACGGTGTGACTCACGTCGTAGATGACCCTCTGGACCAGGTCGTACTCCCCCTCCAGAGACGAGTCCAGCAGCAGGGCCAGGGGGTTGAACTTGACCCGCATGCCGTGGTCGATCCGCTCCGACCCGGCTTTACGAAGGTTCGTCCTTTTACCCTGAGAAGCAGGACAGACGTAGGAGGCAGGATGTGATCAGGAGCACAGAACTAAAAACCAGGAATCTCCTATTAGGAATAAATCTTGCTAATAGAAGCTGACTGAACAGTCTGAGTTTAAAAGACCTCAGAGGACTTTAGTCTCATATAGCTGTATATTTCTGTTGATTTCTGGGGTGGTCTGTTGTGTGTCAAGTGGCAGAAATAAAACGGCCCACCTGCCAGTAAAACCCATGTTGCCTGTAATGAACGAAGGCTAGCAAAGCTTATGCTACAATAGACCTTTTAATCCAGAGAGTGCTGCAGTTTACTGACAGAGTATTGAAGTTCCCTCTCGCTGCTGTCTGGAGCTGCCAACCTACTGCAGCTTTAACCAAAGCGCCTTACAGTACCATGAGTGGATGCATTGCCAGTATGGGTGGCCTCAGTGGGAAATGAACCCCTAACCCTGCCAGTGTTAGTGCCTTGCTCCCTGCTTACCAGTGGCAGGGTGACCTGTCCAGTGACCTCTGGAGGCTGCAGGCTGAGGGCGTCATCTCCCTGCTCTGCATCCCCAGAGCTGGGGTAAGGAGGAGGTGGGTAGGGGGGGTACTCGTCCATAAATCGATCCAGAGGGAGCAAGGTCAAAGGGCATGCCTCCCCCTCCTCCTCCTCCAGAGGGGGCGGCAGGGAGTGGCAGGAGGCGGGGTCAGGGATGGGCGAGCGGGGGGGGCAGGGGAGGAGGGGCGTGGCTCTCCTCGGGGCTCTCGGCGAGGTGCTGATTGACGTTGCTACTGGAAACCAAGTGATCTTCTACGCTGCCCATCCCGTCCTCGTCTATCCCGGGCTGGGTGTAGGTCGCTGCCATAGTGACAGTCTCCATGGGGATGGTCTCCATGGCAGCCAGAGTGGTCTTTTGGTAGCGGAGCTTCTGGATGTTGGGTCCCGCCGGGCCCTCGGGCTCCGTGATGGAGCTGCGTTTCTTCAGGGGCCGCGGCGCGTGGTGCAGTCGCCGGCGCAGGGCCTCCAGGTCGGCATCGCTGGGGTTTCGGTGAGGGTTGGACAGGAAGGGGAGGAGCTTGGTGGGGCTGAGGGGTCGAGGGGCAGAGCGCTCCGCCGTCTCCAGCCCAACGCCGCCTTCTCCGTTAACCAGGAAAACGTTGTCCAGCTCGCTTGTCTCAGATGACCCAGAATGCATGGCGGTGCCGTCTGAACCAATAGACTGCTGGCCTCCGTTGGCTGGGAGAACCGGCTTCCCATACACTGTGAGGAGACGGGGACACGGTTAGCATCAGAGGCAGCAGCTACTGACTACAGCATCTCTCTTTCATCAGGGGGAATTTCTTTGATTCTTAAAAGGATGAACAATGTCACCTGCAGCTCCAGACACCTCAAACTGGAACGCACAATAGTTTGGGTTTTGTGAAAAACCTTTTGAGAAAACTGTTTGTTGTAAATGTTTAGGGCTACTTATTAGTAATAGTGGTAATAATAACAGCAGTAGCAGTAGTAGTAGTAGTAGTAGTAGTAGTAGTAGTAATAACAGCAGTAGTAGTAGTAGTAATAATAACAGTAGTAGTAGTAGTAGTAATAATAACAGCAGTAATAGTAGCAGTAGTAGTTGTAGTAATAATAACAGCAGTAATAGTAGCAGTAGTAGTAGTAATAATAACAGCAGTAGTAGTAGTAGTAATAATAACAGTAGTAGTAGTAGTAATAATAACAGCAGTAGTAGTAGTAGTAGTAATAATAACAGCAGTAATAGTAGTAATAATAACAGCAGTAGTAGTAGTAGTAGTAATAATAACAGTAGTAGTAGTGGTAGTAGTAGTAATAATAACAGCAGTAGTAGTACCAGTAGTAGTAGTAATAATAACAGCAGTAGTAGTAGTAGTAATAATAACAGTAGTAGTAGTAGTAGTAGTAATAATAACAGCAGTAGTAGTAGTAGTAGTATTCTGTCACCTCTGGGCTGGCTGCGTGTCAGGGTGCCCTGGCCGGTCTGTTGGTAGCCCTTCCCAGGCATGGCCTGCTGGGTGTACATGGAGTAGATGGACGATGCCGCCACCGTCTGGGGCTTCTGGATCAGCGGGGGCGGAGCTTCTGGGGGGTCAGGGGGTGAAAGGTTGCACGGTGGCCGCCGGAGGGGTCTCCTGCTTGGGAGGCAGAGGCAGAGTGTGGCTGTGGCTGGGGAGGGCCGGTGGAGCCCTGAGGTGGCTACCGACCGCTCTGGCCTTGCCGGGGAAGGTTCCGGTGCTGTAGGGGGGCTTGGTGAACGCCAGGGGGCCAGGCTGGGACAACTGTTTGGGTTTACTGGGGACTGGAGGTGGTGCAGGCATCTTGGCCAGACCTTTGCCTGAAGCCTACGGGTGAAAAGCAGAGCAAGCATGAAGAGAACATGCATGTGATTCAGAGTTGGCCACAGCCATACGGTAACTCATCATTATCAAAGGCAATACCAAAGCAGCCAAAAATACATGATATGACTGTTCAAAACTTTGGAGCTGTACAAGAAAACTGCACCGCCACTGGAACCTCTGGCAGTGTCGGCAATTGATCAGAATAGAGAGAGCATAGAGACTAGAGACTAGAGATGACCCGTCAACCGATGTCCTTGTCGTGTGAATGCAGGTTTAGAGTGGTAAACCAAAACCTAGGTTCACATCCTCCAAATCTCAAGTCTTCTTAAGGCTCATGGATTGTTTGGACGTCAATAGTTAATGTTAATAGTTGAAGCTGCCATACACTGTTTAACACACATGAACAAAAATACAATCAAAATCACATGAACATTAAGTTATAGTAATAAAGGAACCAGGTTGAATGAGAGTAAAACTGCAGCAGCACCTGGTTGTCCCTGAGGAGTTTCTTAGCAGTATGATTGGTCCGTGAGGGGACAGGGGGCGGGACGTCTGACCCAGAGAGCCCCTTCTGGTCTAGGAGCATCTCGCCATCTTTAGGAGAGACAGAGGAAGCCACCATTGTAACACCGACCTCATCACTATCACGTCTATCACGTCGACTGACACGTGATTAAAGATCCACCCTCGAACCATCAATCTTTGATGTTCAATGCATTCCAGGAGTTATTTTGTGAAAGCCTTTCGACAACAGTTCACAAACACCGGGGCATGTCTGATATTTTCTTGGCTGGGTTGAAAGGTCGAAGGTCACCTGAGTTGTGGCAGCTCAGGCTGGACATGCGGGGTAAGGTGGAGGCATGTCTGTGACCTCCGCTGGATTCAGTGGGTGAGCTGCTCCAATCAGAGAGCTTGGTGGTCTTGGACGTTTGAAAACCTGTGAAGAGAAAAAATAACAGAGGATGGTTTTTTTTGCCGTCCAGGTCAGTGAAATATCACCCACAAACCTTTAACCCAAGTCAATACTTTTTCAGACAAGACACCACTTAACTCCAAATGATCAGTTTCTCTGGTTTTACTGTTTACTAGGTATGTGTTTGTTTTATTCTACTGACATGAGTTGTGCTGTGTTGTGGAATGGAACTGCTGCCAGACATGTAGAGATGCTGAGTTAAGAAACATTTGGAGAGGTCTCAACTTCCAGAGCTGTGTATGCTGTGAAGATACATCCTGTTTGTTTTTTTATTTGTCATGAATCACATATATCTTAATATATTTCATACTGCATACAGTTCATATTTTTGTGTATTGTCTTATTGTACATATTTTTCATTCATTTTGTCTTTTGAATGTTCTACTGCTGTTATTAATACTATAATGCTGCTGATATTAATTAAATGCTGTTATAAATTACTATAATTAATACATTTCTGAACAGTTTCATTTATATAGTATATTTATACATTTATAGTGTTGTAATTGTTGGTTGCATTTGCTCTAATTTGACTGATATTCTATTTTTCCTTGTTGCAACAACCCAACTTCCCCATGGGGATCAATCAAGTGTCATCTAATCTCATTTCTTTCCAAAATGGATGCATGTATCATTTTAGACATGTACTCTTCAAATACACACCTCGGCGTATGCACACACACACACACACACCTCCAGTGGGCTGGTACTGTACCTGAGGCTGGTTTGACCGGTCTAGACGGAGGCTTCAGGGACGAGTCGGGCATGGGCAGGGTAGCGGTGCCGTCTGGGTAGGCCGGCTTCACCAGAACCTCGTGGCGGGGCGGCAGCGGAGGCTTCTGGGAGCCCGTGGACGACGACTGGATGTAGGGCCCCACCGCCGCCACTCTGGAGGGGCCACACAGCTGGGGGGCCTGGCCGTCTGGCGCCACCTGGAGGAAAGACATAAATAAACAGGGTTCCTACACGTCTTCCTGCCCTTCATTTCTCGACTGGATTTGAAGATCTAAGTTGTCGTTCGGTACGACGTCTGCTGAGCGTGGAGTTGGACGTCGGACTCTAACCCTGATCTAGGAATTGAGGCTAGTGTGAAAAGTGTAAACTCACAGGCAGGTTCTCCTTCTGCTGCAGAGCGGCCTTCTTCTTCCAGAGGCGTTGTCGGAGCTCGGCCAGCCGCCGTTCCATAGCCGCCACCTCCAGGTTCCTCTTGTTCAGACTGTCTCTCTGCTGCTGCAGCTTGGTGCTCTGATCCTGGTTCAGTTTGTTCCTCAGCTGGGAGGGAGGGAAGCATCATGCTAGGGATGGGTTTTTTCCATTGTAGAAATGTCTGTACAGTTTAGTTTGTTTTTCTATTGTGTTTTGTGCACGTTTGAGTTCGGTTTGGGTATGATACAAGTGTGCTGGATCACTGTAGCCGTTCTGAAGGGTCCTTAGTGGGCGGAGCCAAAGAACCATAGTTTCTGTTACACTGGGAAGCCCAGTGAAGAAGGCAAGAGAGGAGATGGCTAACATGATGAAGCCCAGCGCTCTTGACTGTAACTAAAAAAAAATGTATTTACAAGTTACATACTGACAAGTTACCGAGAGAAAGGTAGTTAGTTGGTCTAACTGACCTTCCAAGTTCAAGAGTAGCCATACTAGCCTATAACTGTCTAGGTAAGCTAGCTAGCCTGCTGACCTTCCAAGATCGTGAATGCCATGGTCATGAATGAATGAAAAAAGTAATTCCCATTTATATTTATTAATGTATATTTATAAAGATAACAATACATATAGCTAGGTTAGCCTGCTGGAGTAGAGACGAGGACAGTCTCCTGTGTCACACTAACCTACATTTGGAAACACTTTATCTGCAGCCGCACCACAATGATCTTCTTCAGGTATCTCATCTCTCTTTTTATAGCCTGGCTGTTTCATATTTAGACATTATTAACTAACGCTAACAGACGATTCTCCACGACGGAGCCAGACCTGGTTGATAGGAGATTTGTGAAAGAACTGACTCTCTCTATTCTCACCTGAAGCTCCTTATAGAGGCGCTCCAGCTCAGCGGTGGAGGAGGAAGAGGAGGCATTGTGATAGTGAGGGAGAGGATGAGGAGGAAGAGGAGGCTCCAGCCTGTTGCTCCTCAGTGACTCCAGCTGGTCACTCAGCGCCTCCACCCTCGTCACGGCGCCCAGCAGCTCCCTCTGCTTCTGCTGGAACAGGCCGGTCATCTGCTCTATCTCCTCCACTGACACACACACACACACACACACACACACACGCACGCACACGCACACAACATACACACACACACACACACACACACACACACACCATTGTGAATATGAAAGGATACAATTACATTTCAGGCATTTAGCGGACGTCCAATGAGAATTGTGCAGAAATAGAAGCTTAATGTAAATCCTGTAATTTCCACAGTGATGATCCTATGTCAAATCTGTGTAATCTGAAGTAATCTAGTCCATCCAGTCTGATGGACAGTTCCCTCTGGAGCCTTGACGATGACATAAATCCATTTTATATATTTCCACCTGCCCCAACAACACACACAGCTAGAGAATATTTGCTGTTGAATGTATACTCTTTCTACTTCTACTTCTATGTCTACTTCCTGGAAAGGGTTATACCTTTAGTGGTTACTTCATGACGTATAAGAATTCCAACCAATAACACCATCACAGATTTCCTTTTGGTGGAGAATACCCAACACCAGAATTCAATTTGGACAATTAGGGTGAAGCTACGTCGTCTCAGTCAGCGGGGATGAGACGCTCTTCTCTGCTGCAGCGCCACTTTATGATTTAGGTTGATAAGACATAAAAACCTCCTAGTGCAGCTTTAAGTGTCATCTTATCACAAAATGTCTCCACTCAAGTCATGATCCCCGCATCCCACCGCTGTCTGAGACCTCGATCCCACTGACCTAGTTTGCTGTTGCTGAGGCGTTTCTGCTCCACTTGGCCCCTGAGGGCCCGGACCCGGCGGAGTTTGGCTTCCTGGTTGTGGGCGTTTTCTCGGAGCTGCCGGAGTCTCTCCTGTTCAGTCGCCTGCTGCTGCTGCTGCTGCTGCCGCTGGTCCTGCAGCTTCAGGTACCGCAGCCGCTGCTCCTGGACGGCCCATCAATCAAAACACAATCAATCAATAGTTGCTTGTTAACATGAGGGCTAATGCAAGGCAAGATGTAGCTCAATTAGTGGAGCTGCCAGGGTTAGAGGTTTTATTCCCACGGGGGCCACCTAGACAAACACTGACTGTATTGATAAAAGCGTTCATGCTAACAAGAAAGACGATTGTTCACCTTATCCCAAACACACAGGTCAAAGAGTCTCCAGGGGGTAAGGGATGCATAAAGCATTTTGGACCCACTCAGTTTCAACAAAACCACACAAAAAAAACACAAAATAAGTAGTTATGGAATACTCCACCCTTCATCCCTCATACTCTGAAACCAACATGGAGAACAGCTAAACACAGTGCCAAGAGTTTAGAAATGATCCGGTACTTTAATAGAATAACAGAACCACAGACCAACAGAACCATCTAACTATCTACTGATTACATAGATGGAGGAAACTGCGTGTACAGTAGTAGTAGTACTGCTAGCAGTAGTAGTATTCAGTGTATTCATTGTGTTGTACCTTGGAGGCCAGGAGCTGCTGCTGGGTGTTGATCTGCTGCTGCTGCCGGGTTGCCAGGTCCTGCAGCTCAGTCAGCGTCACCTCCAGACGAGGAGCTGAAACCTGCAACAGAGACGCTCGGTGTGTTCACCTCCTCACGGACGACCCGGTCAGGATCTCTGAACACGCTCCTGCTTTTACCGTCCTCAGAGATACTTCGAAGCTGTCATACTATATACACACCACCTTCATACCATCTCCTCCATCTGCAGATCCAGCTACTGGAGATCAGACGATGTGGAAATGCAGTGGAAGTAAATCCGTAAGCTTTGACTTTTTGTGTTGTCTTTGTTCATTTTGAGACTGAACCGAGACTAAAATGCACTACTACACTAAACTGGACTGAACCAGTGGTACTCAAACCGCCAAAGACACAGCAACAGCCACTCACAACTCCCAGAGTGCAGAAATGAGAACTCTGTTGCAAATTTTTATTTTTCCTTTTCAGGGTTTTTTACTTCATGAAGTATTTGAAGAACCTAGAGTTTGAAAATATTCACGATTAACTAGGAAAATGGTAATAAATAAGTAAATGAAAGTCAATAAATTTGAACCATTTTCATCTCGCGGCCCCCTCGAAACCGAATCACAACCCTGTGGCGGGTCCCGAGCCCCACATTGAGAATCACTACACTGGAATAAACTCAAACTAAGACGACTACTGAGATGAGATGAGCCTCCAGCCGGTCACTCACTCCGTTCTCCATGCATCTCTCCAAGGATCCCTTCACCTGGTTCCGCATGACCATCTGATCTGCAGCTCTGGATCCACCTGCACAGTACAGAGACATATGGACCATTAGTGTTACATTTACAACTCGCCCACTGGTATAAAAAGGAAGAAATCCCAAAGGTGAACAGTTTTGGGACATTACATTAACAGTTCCCGTCAGCATTTCTCAGAGCACATGCTAAACTAGCAACGTACATCAATATCAAACTAGGATTATTGGCTTGGGTGGCTTTGCCCCCCCCCCCCAGAGATCAAGAACAAATCTCCTTAAACACGATGTTATTTACAGGGGAATCAGAGCGGACTTCCTCACCTCTCCAAATCACGCAAATACAAAACAAATACTGTATAACTTCAAAAAGCATGTGAAGAGAAAACTGGGATCGCCCTGCCAGAGGAGCTAAAAATCACTCATCAAATAGAGTTAAACTGCAGCCCAAAAGTATTGTATGGAAAGCCCGGTTTGCCCACAGGCCGTACTGGGACAGTTCATTATTAAACTGGTTGTGTAATGCTGGTTTAGCACAGCATTTCACAGATGCAACACAATATTATGTATTATGTATGGAGTATTTGGTGAATCCCACATATGATGAGTTTTATTCCAAAATGGACAGAGCTCCAAGGTACTCTTCAGACAAGAATTTAAAAAGCCTTTATTTCATGGCTAGTTCAAAAGTCTCATCTGTGCCATGGCCTGAGCATCACAGCTGAAATGCGCTGAAGTTATTTTTAAATAAATTACATTTTCGCCTTGGAACACCTTCCTATGTATTTAAGCAACAACCCCAAACCAAAGAGCACCTTCACCTGTGTGTAAAGCTGCACTAGGCAAGGTTTTTATGTAAAACTTCATCATCTTATCCAAACCGTCTCCTAAACAGTTGGACTCACCAATATTAGACCTTTTGCCTCTCTTGTCCCTTTGGTTTCCTTTGGTATAAAGCATCACAGACCGGCTGGATCGGTAAACATAAGCGTGCAGTTTAGTGCCGCAGGATTTTGGGGTATTGAAGTTAAAAAAAAACTTACAAAAAACAGTTACCTCTAGCTGACATTTAGAGCTGCCAACATGCTTAGTGGCCTGGTGCAGCTTTAAACTACTTATTACCCTGTGTGCATAAGAAACCTCTTTGCACCGTACACTTGCAGCATGCACACACCCAGCTACATACTGAACAGGATCCTGTCCTGGGGACCAAAAACCCTCTTTGTGTGGTGAGATCCATTGCAGCGTTACATAACCGGTCTTTGTCCTGAGGAACAGACCCTGAACAGTCCTGGCAGCTGAAACCAAAACGATTATCAGAAAAACAGGGAGAGCTTGAGATAGCAAACCAGGACGTTGTTTTAACCTCTGGACCAAAACCAGATTGAAAAAACACTGATTGATTGATATGATCTGATATGATCTGATATGATCTGATCTGATCTGATCTGATCTGATCTGATATGATATGATATGATATGATATGATATTGATATAATTGATAGCACTTAAGTAAAACAAAACAATTCTGATGCTTTTTAAAGGACAGTAGGGTAACTTAGTCCCTGGTTGACAGAACATTTGAACATGTTTTTATTCTTCAACCATACTTTTTTATCTATTTATTTTCACACTATTTCAAACAGCACTCCTGTTTTTGTGATGTTGGTTGATCTTGTTTGTGTTATTGCCTTTTTATTCAAGACCCTGAACTGTTTATAACCATGCAAAATGTGTTTAATTTTGAACATTAAACCAAATGATGGTACTTTTTAAAGGATAGTAGGGAATTTAAATCCAAGAATTTAAGTCCTTAAAGGGTAATTTCGGTATTTTTAAACCTGGGCCCTATTTGTATCCCAAATTAGACCCCATGTTTGTACAAATAGGGCCCAGGTTTGAAATTACCCTTTAAGTTCATTTTTACAGACGGTGTCCTGTAGAGTTTAGAGATACTGAATAATGAACTTAAGGTAACAATTTATTTCCTGTAAAGGTTTTATAATTACATTTTGGAAATTGGCTTTTCATATGCAGGAAATTGTAAAAAAAACAAAAACAGGCCTGCCAGGGTAGCAACAACCGCCTGACCCAGGAGGTTTATCAGCTCAGTAAAACCTCCAAGGGGGATTTGCTGTTTTTCAGGACAAAAAAACAATCAGTAATCACAATCCATGTGAAAACCCTGTGGAGCCTGGAGGGGCTGGGCTGCTGAACTCAGTCATAAGCTGATTATGGTCTGTCACCCACTGTACTTACACACTGGAGGTCCACTGTTACTGCGTCAGCAGCTACGGCACTACTATGTCTGTTAGAGGTCTGTTGTCCTGTACCATTCAGCTTGTTAGCTAGCTAGCCATAGTTTCTGGTTAGCTAACATACCAGGGGCCAATTCCAGGCACACTGTCTTTGATGCAGTTTCGTCTTTTACTGTTTCGGTGTTAATTTCATATCAATGTGTGAGTCCAGATTTGGCCCAAGGGTGTCCAGAAGTGGCCACCGGTATGCTAACTGTCCCCATCACTATCACTGTTCTGTTACACATCTGGTTAGCACACTAGCTAACGTATCTAGTAGAAGCTAGCATTAGTAGTGGCTTGTAATTGCACTAACTGCATTAACATTAGTTGCTTTGCTAAATTAGCCTGCTGGCTAGTTATTTAGCTAACAGTTTGTTCAGGTGAACTGAGCTGACTCTTCTCCAGCTCCAACTCGAGTAGAGACTAGTGCTAAAGACAAGACGGTTTACTGAGTCACAGTAACCTACATTTGGAGACACATCTACCTTTTAGTGAGAATGTTACTGAATGCATCCACAGCCACACCACAACCATCTTTTTCCGCTATCTCTCTTTTTATAACCTAGTTGTCATGTTTAATAATTATTTGCAAATTCCAATTCTCCAAAAGGACCTGAAGGAGCCAGACCTGACCTGGCACAATTGCAAAGCCTCTGTAGGGGATGGGCGTGGAGTTTAACTTTGGGGGTGTGTGTTGTAGTGTGTGTGTGTGTGAGTGTGTGTGTGTGTGGCCGGTACTAGTTTCTTACCCGACTCCCGTCCTGGAGCTCGTTGGTGGCGCAGGAGGAAGCGGACCTCCCCTCTCTGCTGCCCCCATCGCTGCAACACCTCCAGCATCCGCTCCCCTTCGCTGACGACGCGCTCTGGTTGGGGGGGAAACAGAAACCAAACACAAGGCCGTTTTAGATTACAAAGGTTAGATTGCATCGATTTACAGAAGAAAAAAAAAGTTCAGAGGATGCACCAATTTAAAAAAAAAGTGCATTTAGAAATATGTGGGTGATGTTATGGCTGCAGGACTGGCTAAAATTATAATCCTCATCATGTTCATCAGGATTATTAATCACAATTAGCCAAAAACTACTATTGAAAGTATTGAAAACCAAGTAATCACTGAGTCATTTGTATTGATCAACAACCCCATCAAACCCATTGTGTGCTAAGGGGCAGTAGAAATCAAAGTTTTTCTGAGACTGACCCGAGCCTCTCCACATCTCAGCCAGGTAGCAGTCGGCCTCCCCGGGCTCCTTGCAGAGCTCCACCACATCTCTGCACAGCGTCTCCGGCGTGATGGGCACCTCGCTGAAATGCTGGTCGTTGTTGCTAAGGTACACGGTGAGGAACATCTGGGAAACAGAGCCGAGAAAGTAGGCGGTCGTTACGGCGCCTCAAATACGCAGCATTTTGTTACGAAGCGCTTCACAAGGTTAAAAGAAAAGAGTCAAACAAGACCAAACACATTTGAAAAAACCAGACAACACAAATCACACAGAGAGGCAGCAGAGTAAAAATGGGTCTTAATGGTAAATGATTCTGCCGACCTAACACAAGGTTAAAAGGAAAGGATAACAAGAAAATACATCTTGACATCTAGACACCTTGGAGATACAAGGTTTTCATGCGACAGCGGCAATATGTGCACGGCAGTGAAAAAGAAAACGGATCTTTTTAGGCGTCTGGATGGAGACAGAATGAGGACGGAGGAGGAGGGCCGAGCCCAGAAACGTCTCTTAAAATACCGAGGGGTGAACCCAGTTCCTCCTCCGCCACTTCCAGGTCACCTTACACGCCCTTCATCTCAGCTCCGACACCGGTCAACATCTGCATCCGGAAAACGTGTCGCAGTCACTCAGCGCCGCATACAGAGTGCCGTTGATGAAGAAGCCACGGAAAGGTCGAGGCGGCTTGGTTCTTCAGATCCGGCCGAGTGGAACGAACACAAAACGTGCGCTGGGTTGAAATGCCTTCGTCTGGGGAGGTGATGAGGATGACTGAGAGCAGCAGGTCGCGTAAAAGGTTAGAGAAACTAGACTGGGCCTGGAAGGCTGCCGGTTCAAATCCCTGGACCGCCTGGGGAGGTTTGGACAGTGAAAGTGAATGAGTAACGAAGCAGCTGGAGCTGCTCAGTGGCCGACAGTAGAAGACTGTGGTGGCACTGGTCAGCTCCCAGTATGAAGGTGATGCTGAAAGAGAGCGTGGAGTTCAGTCACTTTCCCTGGATGAATAAAAGGTTGGAAGCTGGAAGCTGCAGTGCAGGTTTGCGGGCCGTGGGAGGTGATCTGGCTCCGGGCCTGGCAGCAGCCACCCTGCTGGAGTAACAGATGGCCCAGTGCATCATGGGAGCCAGGCCTCAGCGAGTTTTTTTTTTACTCTCTCAAACAGCACAAGGACCAGTCATGAAGATAAACAGGAGGCGTCATTTTCAACACATCCGAGTTTGGCACATATTTGTGTTATTAACGTGTCGTGGCGATGTTGTGCTTTTTAAGTCCTCATTTCCCCAGAGAAGGTTTACTGAGCACCGGTCTCCTCTGCTGTTGGACACTGAGTAGTTTGAGAAGCAATTGAGAATGAAGTGCCTTGCTCAAGAGACGGTGTCATGCTTTCGTTTTCCCCACTCAGGCTTTACCAGCTAATCTGAAACTTTTATCTTGCACACTTCTGGTCAAAAGTCTGTTTTTTAACCAGCATGCAACCAGCCTCCAATTACTTCCCGATATTGAAAAAAGTGATGATTCAAATCTGAATCATCAATGATGTTGGGGTGTTTTGGGGGCGTGTACCATTTGCTGTGGGCGTGGACAGTTTGTATCTGTCTTTTTTCTAGCCTGGTTGTTAAATATTTAGTCATTATTTGCACACAGCCAATTCTCCGCTGGACCTCCATGATGGGGCCAGCCATCGCCGACAGGAGATTTGTGACGCAACTGTAAAGCTTCTATAACAGAACCAGCAGTGCCTGCCAACAGCTGCTCAAAGTAATCGACCATTAATCTTTTCATCTGCCCTTCATACAGAAAATCAATAGACTAAACCGAATAACGGGGAAAATAAGTGCCAGAGAATAAACCGAAGATGTCGGTCACTGAAGAGCAATCCTCCAGCCGGCCTCCTGTCCTACATACAGTAAAGTAGAACTAGAACACTTCAGGTTCACGGAGACGAAGTGGGTCACTGCTGTCAATCACGATATGGAGGCCAACCAGCAACCAACTGGAGACAATCGGGACGCGGGGAGGCGTGTCCATCCCTCAGGACATCGACGGGGAGTAGGAGTGAGACCTCCTGTTACCAGAACGTTAGAATGTATTTGGAAATATGGAAATATAATGAAATACAGAGTGATATGTAGATTCTGCTGTCTATTCTCTGTGTACATAACAGGGCTGACTGGCTGGCAGCGGAGCTTTAGACATCAGATATGTGACATGTAATGTGCTGCATCATGTGTTCTCCTTCCTGGATGTCAGCCGTTCAGGAATTTAGAGAAACAGCCTTCAGACTGACAACCTTCCATTTTTAAAAGCTTATCCTGGGTTCACAACGGGTCTCAGGAGCCCTCGTGTCAGGAGACTGCCTATACATAGAGAGAACCATGGAAACCAGCCCCATGCAACAACATGAAAATCAACAAAACTGCAGTGCAAAGGGTTTTTCTGTGGCTGCAGCAATTTATTTCCATATACAAATGTGCAGGGTAGCTAATAGTTGGAGAGGCAGGTAAAGCAGAACGGCAGATAATGAGGCCTCAGGCAAAAGGAAAAACTCACCCCGGGATACTGTGACAGCTTTTCTAACACAGTTTGACAGTCTGGTGCAGGATCGGTACCGCCGTTCAGTGCTGTCGGAAATACCGTAATTCTCAGCACATGAACGACCCAATAAAGTGGTGAAAACGACTGGGAGAGCCTGAATCTCCCACAGGAACTGAGTTGCTGAGGTGTTGGAGAGGGCAGAGAACATGCAAGCATGTCAATAACTGATGGTACATGTTACTGTTTGGCATCCCATGTCAGTAACTGATGGTACATGTTACTGTTTGACATCCCATGTCAGTAACCCATGGTACATGTTACTGTTTGGCATCCCATGTCAATAACCGATGGTACATGTTTCTGTTTGGCATCCCATGTCAATAACTGATGGTACATGTTACTGTTTGGCATCCCATGTCGATAACCGATGGTACATGTTTCTGTTTGGCATCCCATGTCAGTAACTGATGGTACATGTTACTGTTTGGCATCCCATGTCAGTAACTGATGGTACATGTTACTGTTTGGCATCCCATGTCAATAACTGATGGTACATGTTACTGTTGGCATCCCATGTCAATAACTGATGGTACATGTTACTGTTTGGCATCCCATGTCAATAACCGATGGTACATGTTTCTGTTTGGCATCCCATGTCAGTAACTGATGGTACATGTTACTGTTTGGCATCCCATGTCAATAACTGATGGTACATGATTGACATCCCATGTAAATAACTAGTGCTGTTGTATGTTTCCATGTTTCCACTGTTTAACTTGTAGCTGTTGTTTTTAAGGACACATCAGCAACCAAAAATAAAACTCTTTTGTTAGGGGTCCAATTTCTTATCACTTCCAACCAAAAGCACTTGAATGCGTCACTTATCTTGTTTAGGACTTCTGATCCTGGAAGTAGGAGCTTACGAGGAGCACTTGAAGGCAGCATCATAACAACAGCACTTCATCTAGGTTCCCTTCTCAGTTCCTGTAGTTTCCTCCAGTTGTTACTTCTCTGAAAAGACACAACCTATGTCTATGTTCTGTTGTGCACTGTGAATCCAGATTGTTCTGCACTCGTTATTAGCGCTTGTATTTCTTCCATTTCCCATTGCTGCAGTGTTTTGTCATCATTTTTCATTGTTTATGTTTTGCCTCTTTCTCAATCTGGTATTTAAAAAATGGCGTCTGTAACGGACCGTGGACCCTGTGCGTTGCTCGTGCATCACTTGTGTGATGATGACAATCCTGCCAGCGCCCTCTGAAAACAGGCTGGTGTCAGATACATAAGGCTGCTGTATCAGCATGCTTTTTTTTACAGTCTCCAAACCGTACTGAACTGTGGACAAAATATAATGGAAAAACAGACTGTACCGTGACAGCATGGGTGCAGTGCAGCACACTAGTGCAATGGAAAAAGTATAACTGTTAGATATCATCTATGTTCAATAGATGCCAGTTATTTTGTGAGGATGGTGGGACTAGAAAGAAGCCTGGGCTCCATGACAACATGTTTTAGATCGCTGAAAAGAGAATCTGCTGTCCAACTCCATTGTTGCTGCACTGGAACTATCGCAATATGATGTCTGGTCATCTACGTGTGGTCAGTTATCCACAGGAATAAGAAAAATACACCACCAAACAACAAAATGGACCCAGAAATGCAAGGTACAATAGCGGTTTTCTAACAGTGTTTAAGTGTTTTAGGGTGGTTTTCCTTTGGACAGAGAGCACAAGGAATGATTTATCTCTGCCAACAGACCATAATAAGCAAAAATGGAAATTGAGGTGTGATCATCTTGCTTCAAGCTCATTTGGATCCACAGCAGCAGAACAAACAGGACAGAGCTGTGGCTTCATGTCCAGAGCTACTTTTTGGTAAAATAACAAATCTGGTCTGTCATCTCCATCACAGGGAGACAAATATGGAAACTGAATATGGGTGGCAAGTTGGATATGGAGACCCAGTAGTCATAATGTTGGTTGGCAGAGCAAGGGAACTTAAACGTCAGGTATGTGTGGACCAGCCTGGTCCAATGTCACACATTGGAAACTAATACGTGTTGAGGGAAAGAAGGATAAAAGTCAATTCTCCATCAGTTTCTCTCTCGTTCACATTTTCAAAGCTGGCACTCTTGGGTTTGAACCTGTGACCTTCACAACTACTCTCTACTTAGGCCGAGGTCTCAATAAACTCCTGAGGCGGCAGGTCTTAATCCAAGGAGGAATTAGCAGGACATGGTGCTGCTTAATACCACCAACCCACAACCCCACTGGTCATAACCAGAAAAATAAATGATCTAATTACTGTGACGGATTCAAGTGGACAGCTTGTTGAAGAGAATGTGGATTCATCCAAGATATGGACTCATCCAACATCAAGCCATGTCCTAATCCTGCCCAGTTAATTAGTCAGGCCATCAACTTCTAACAGATGAACAGTGCTGATGCAGACATCACCAGGCTTGATTCCTCTTAACTCGAACCAGCCTCAACTGAGGGAAGGGAAGTAACTCGACAGCCTTCAGTTTAGATAAGAGACAAAGACATTTCAAGACTCAAGAAGAAAAGGAAATTATTACTGAGCCAACACGTAAAACAATGTCCAAATATTTACAGATTTCACCAATAATAAAATAAAATAAATATTATTATTAGTAGTAAGAAGAATATTTTTCCATTCATTCTTGGTGTCTATTTCTGTCAGAGAAGCATGGTGGCAGCTTGCGTGCGGCAGGTCAGACCCCTAATATTTTGGAGGCGCCGTGGCCGGCCAGAGCCATATGGCTGAGCTGCATCACGTGATGCTGCACTATTGGATTAACAAGCCAGCCAAAGCCTCCAACACACCGCCTGCTGTTCAGCAGACTAACATGGTCAACAGCATCAACACACCCACGCATGGTCAACAGCATCAACACACCCACACATGGTCAACAGCATCAACACACCCACACATGGTCAACAGCATCAACACACCCACACATGGTCAACAGCATCAACACACTAGGGTTGGACTGATATATTGGATATTGGCCTTTTATCAAATATTAGATATTTGTGTCTGGGCCTTATTTTGCAACCAGTTCGCTGTACATTATTCTGCTTATTGCACGGCTACTTAACTAAGACATGAATCATTTGACATGAAATACAAACAGTTCAACAGGATTGCAACTACAGAAACATCTCTAACTAGGCTACACTGGCTACATTGTAACTGAACTGTAACCATAGCAACGTCTGTAGCTAGCATCCATGGCTACACTGTAGCTGAACTGTAACCATAGCAACATCTGTAGCTAGCATCCATCGCTACACTGTAGCTGAACTGTAACCATAGCAACATCTGTAGCTAGCATCCATCGCTACACTGTAGCTGAACTGTAACCATAGCAACGTCCGTAGCTAGCATCCATGGCTACACTGTAGCTGAACTGTAACCATAGCAACATCTGTCGCTAGCATCCATCGCTACACTGTAGCTGAACTGTAACCATAGCAACATGTGTAGCTAGCATCTGTGACTACACTGCAGCTGAACTGTAACCATAGCAACAAACAAATCCAGTAAGATTGCTGTTCAGCTTCTAACCAGCAACCAAAAGTTCCATTCACTCTGAATGAATTCAGATATTGGAACAATCTTCCATGTTTCTGACTTCAGTTAGCTGAGTGTTTGTCTGCAGTAACCAGACTGGTAGGACTAGATAGAAACAGCGGTCTGTTAATCAGAAATAACAGAACTCACTGGATGGAGTATTCAACAAACCTGTGTGATAAATATCAGATATCTTCCAGTCCAGGGATGCAAACTCATCAGGGGTGAAAAAGGTGACAAAGAGACTTTTTGCTTTTTGTTAGATTTTTTTTTTAAACATTTGTAGTCATTTTTAGGATGAGTATATTGTCAAGACTAACCACCACGAATAGATTGCCATAATTCATACAATAATGTTTCTTGCAGTGCATGTCCAGTGTTGACAGCATAGAAAACAGGAAAGAAAAGATGACATATTGACTTCTCCCAGAGGGCAGCTTCAAACTGGTGGCAAAACACATCACATCAGCATCGAGCAGCGAACCAGTCGGCTCAGCGGGCAAGACGAACAGACGAACAGACGAACAGACGAACAGACGAACAGCCCGGTTCGGGGTCGCCCACACAACAACACAGACGCATGACCAAGCATCCACAACACGGAATAAATCAGATAAATCGTGACATGTCATTCAACTGATAATACTGTTTTCTCCACTATGTCTACAAGCACAAGGGAACGCTTCTTAAAAAAACACCTTGTTGAACTGCTTTCTTTCTTCCTGCAGCCCAACGTTACATATCCATGTGCCAGGGGTGTTTATTTTTCCCCATGTCATGCGTCAACTACAATTCGCTGACCCGTTCCTCTACACAGAGTTACACAAAATCACACAGATCACCCAGTTTGGATTCAAAACTGTGTTTTTTTTGGCAAGTTTGCATCCCTGTTGACATGTGGAGTGAAGATGCTCAGACCGGTACTGCTGATGAAACTGTCAAGTTGCCCTCAGTCCTTGTGATATTTTGGCATAAAAGACATATCAAATTTAAAGATATTGAATGTTGACACAAAATATTTTCCATCAGCAGCTTAAATATTAAAATATCAATATCGGCCATCAAGACCCCATATCAGTCAGTTGGACTGAAACACGCTAAACATGGTCAACAGCAGAAACACCTGAAAAGGAGCTTTTCACATGGAGGTGATTTTTTTCCAGGCCTGAATTTGAAACTCCCATCCAGACTGAACCTCTCCATGCTCGCTCATCGTGGGTGGGTCTGGTTAAGAACAAACAACAGCAATGTAACGAGAGGTTACCACTTCCCTGTTTTAGTTCCTGATGCCTCCCCTGTGCTCTGCAAATGAGGAATAATTTGTCTAAAATACTGTTCCCCTATGAGTGCCTGTGTGTGTGTGTGTGTGTGTGTGTGAGCGAGAGAGAGCAACCGAGTCCTTTTTGGTCACTGTGGCAACAGTTACCAAGAAACACAGTGAGCTCTAGTGAGTCGTGTCTGAAGATGATGAGGATGTACTAATGGTCGAGGTGTGCTGGAGGTAACACGTTATCATTGTGCTGCTCAAATCATCCAGACAGTCTTACCTGCCACACATAGTCTCAGGTTCTGGACTTACAAAGGATACACACACTAGAAGATTTTGACTCATTTTTCCCCCCTTGAAGCCGATCGTAAGCCTTTATCTGGAACTGTTTAAATAACAATCAACCTAAGAGGCGTCGCAGTGGAAACAGTACAAAAAGTGATGCTGTGATGGGAAGTTTCTCTCATTTCTTCACTATTGTACTGTTAGTTTCCCCTCCCCGACCTTCCTCCTCGACCGCCACCTGATCATGTTCCTGTCTTGATTATTTAAAGCTGCACTAGTCCAGATTTTAGGTCAAAATCCAGCAGTCTTCTCAGTCTAAATAATAAAGTGGGGCTGCAGCAGAGAAGAAGAGCGTCCCATCCCCGCTAAATGAGACGCCGTAGATTCACCCTGTTTGACCAAATGACCTTCTAGGGTCGGGTATGGTCACTTCTCCAACCACAGGAAGTGACAAACCAAATTTAAAGAGTGAAACCCAAACTCACTCCTAAACATTTCTGGGTATTCTGGGTATATTAGGTAACCTCATGCAGCCATTTGGAGCTGCCAACAGGGTTGCCTCGTGTAGCTTTCATATTACTTTTTTTAATTTATTTTCCCCCAGAACTACAGTCAGGGTGCTGTAACCTCTAACCTTTGACCTCCCTGCTACTGGTTGCTTGGTATCGTTAGTGATCATCTGATACTGGTGTTGTGAGAACATCAGCAAAACGCATTGGGGTTGAAATATTGTTTATTCAGCACAGTCTCACTTGAGATTATGTTGCATGCCGTCTCTGCTGACTACAGTGCCAAATGAATTTGCTTTGGGAGACTAAATGCTTTTATATTGGAATAAAACAGTTTAAAATGAGAGTGCGGTTTAGAGATGGAGACAGCTCAGTAACGGTGCAGCAGCTCTCCATCATCCAAGACAGAGCTCCTGACCCGACCCACCTACTGCTCCATATCCACTGCTGCTATTCATCACAACTGGGGTCTGACTGATATGGGTCTTTGAAGGATGATATTTTTAGATTCACGTCACTGGTAATTCATATTTTGTGCCAATATTCAGTGTCTCTAACCCTGCCAACAAATTCCAAGTATTCACCGTTTCCCCCAGATTTCATTCTTGTCGGGGTGAAAAGCCTCTGAAAGCATTTAGACCATCATGGGACACTAAAACTCACCACTGAAACCAGACTGATGAAATTATTTTAGGGTTAGCAGCTCTTGAAGGAAGGGTGACCCACCACCTGTTCAATGGTAGGGAAACTCTGGGATACATCACCGCCTTTAAATGAAGAATTAATTTACAAAAAAAACATGACTGGACAATTAAAGGAACAAATGTGCAAGGAAAATAAAAAAGGTTTTCCAGACTGTTTTCTGTAGCTGTGGTCAGGGAGGAACCTTCATCATATCAGAGGTGGACGACAATGACCGGCAATGAACGAATGTTTACTAAAAGGCCAATATCGACCTGATATATCGATCTAACCTCAGTTAGAATCAAAGTAAACTCCCTGTTGGCCGAACCGCCTAGTGACTGTAGTGAGGAGAAGGTGGGTTCACCTGCATAAACCACGCTCACTACAGTCGCGAGCCATATAACCCTAACGATAAAACAATAAGAAAACACAATTGATCGCGTGCAGCAGCTGATCGTTTTATTCATTTGTCGTCTGTCCAGTTTCTGAGTGTTTGCTAGGAGTGTTAATGGAGTCGGCTGTGCAGGTCGTCCCTTTAAAAAAAAAAAGAAAAGCTGATTTGTTTTTTCTTCCTTTTAATATCGGTTTGATATAATACCTTGTAAATTTAACAAAAATGCTATGGATTTATTATTATTACCATTTTAATTATTATTATTAATAATATTATGAGTTAATACCCAGAAGATGGTACCCGTTTCTATGGATTGGTACAATGTAAACAGAGGATAAGCATCCTATATGGATCAATACTAAACCGAGAGAATATGGATCTATATCTCTACATTTAGTGTTTTGTGACCCACCGGCATCATGTTGGCACTTCTCTCCGGAATCGCATCCAAACGGCAGATTATCGGTGTTTAATCCGTAACATCCTCCTCTCCTCTCTTCCGTTTATTCCTCCTCGGTTGATTTTTTTCTGAATTATTATTCCTCGACCTGTTGCAATGAACCAGGCCTTTCGGGTGTCTGATCCCCCGACCTGCTGTGGGGAAAAAAAATATTCAGAGGATAACCCCGGAGAGCACGTTGACATGTGAGCTGCAGGCTGCTCGGTCCAAAAGATATTTGATCTTTATTGATATTCCCAACAGGAACAAAGAGCAGGACGCCCGGCGCTGCCCGCTGGACCTACACTCATGCCGATCTGTAATCCGATTGAAGATACAAGACGTATGTGTACGTGCGTGTGTTTACATCACGACCATTCAATCAACATAACGTCAAACGCGCTCAGAATAAAATAAAAAAAATTAACCGACTTCCGGTTAAACCTTTCACAATAAAGGTCTTATTGAGACGTGTTGCGACATTTTTATGAGTAAGTACGTTGTTTCTATAGACAACAGAATGGGAGCTCCGGTGTCAGTCAGATTAAATGTCCTGTGCTTGTCAAATACAATAGCCTGTCAAAAATACACAAAGGAAGGCTCAGTCACAAGTCTTACAGCAACCTGGGAGAATGTCTGCTACCTTGTAAAGTCTATTTTCAGAGAAAGCTAAAGTTAATATGATTTAAAGACATTTTTAATGCTACCTGGAATTGGATTAGAGACCAATTTAAAAAAAAAACACAATAAAGAAACACAGCTGGCAACACCAGACTGTTTCTGTGAAACTACAAATGGGCAGCTTTGCCTCGACTACATATCACTGAATGGAAAGAATCTATCAGTACCACTATCTAAATTCAAATTTGCATTAAAATGAAAATTCAAAATAGACATGTCATTGAATGGTAAAAAAATAAATAAATAAAAGAAAATGATCTATGGTATATTGCTTTTATTGAGGTTTTTATTATAAACATTTTAGTAAGAAAAGAAAGAAAGAAGAAAGAAAAAAATGAAGCAGCAGGATGAACTAGGTTTTGGTTTGTCTCTTCTTTTGGCGGAGAGGAGACTGGACGTTCCACTGTCTGGGTCCTGGAGCTCTGAAATACAAGGAAGAGCACAGATGACCCCCCCGACCACACCTTCTCTACATGCACCTTCCAACACCTTCTCCAAGACCTGTATTTAATATTATATTTCGATTCATTTTACTACTTTTTCAGACTTCTCAAGGACTGGCAGATACCATGCACACACACACACTGGCAAGTACATTCGTCTTGTATTGTATACCAACTTGAATAAGTGCCTTGATCAAGGGCAGCTTGATGGTAGTTGGTGTGGCGAAACAACCTGTCCTCAAGTTGCCCAACAATGGACACTAAAAACCTCTAAAACCTACACAAGTCCCAATTCACCTTGTTATTTGAACTGAATATCCAAAGTACAACGGTTTCAGCACTGTGACTTGCACAAGAGCTATAATTGGAAACTGAAACGAGGACATGTGTGGAACCAGAACTAAAATTAGCAAAGACTGGACAGTCCGCTGTTATTTGGGAGAAGACCAAAACCACCAATAGTGAACAGAAAGACTGTTGGCACTTACTGCTGCTCTTGGGGCAGCAGATGGAGGACGCTGCTCTCCCCAACTGGACCTGTGAGAGGAGGAGAAACAATTAACGAAAACAAAACCACTTGCACTCTTTAGTGTCCACTGCTTATAATATTAGTGATCTAGGAATTGAAGTTTACTCTCAATAAATGAGAGGTTCTCCCTACTCACTACGAAACCTTGCCGTCCAGACTGTTCAGTGTAAAATGTAAGTGGGATAAAAAGGGATGGTGTGAGCAGTCAAAGAGGTAGCATACTTGTTCCTTGGTCACTGAAGATGGCGCTGACTCCTTCGCCGAAAGTTAGATTGAAGTTGACGCCTGAGTGACAGGTTGAAAAAAAAATAAAAAAAAAAAAAAGAAAGTTTCCGTTAATAAACATCACAGCAGAAAACTGACCAAACAGATGTAGACTGGACTGAAATGTTCTGCTAGCATTTAAAATACATTTAAAAAGTGATTGAGTGAGTAATGAAAACGATGCCGTGGTTAGCATGTGTTGCCCTTCATTTATTATCCTAACAAAGACTTGTTCCACTTATTATAAAGAAACACACATTATCATCCTCGACATCTAGATGTGTTTCACAGAATAGATTCTTCAAATGAGCCTCAAACTAACTTGCAGCAGCTAAAACAGCTAAATACATCAATACGTCAACCAGAGCTGGGAAGTAAGGGAGTACATGTAACTGAATGACAGTAAACTGGTTATAAAAAAACTGTAATCCTCTGAGTCTGAGTTTTAAAAAAAAGATTCTACCCTTCTTCAGATATCTCATCTGAACATCTGCTTTAAATAAAAGCTAAACGACAGGAAAAACCAAGAACCAGCTGTGAACTGATTCATGCAGGTGAGGAAATGCATTGAAAAGGAAAAAAACAAACATCCATCTCAGTTGTTACATAGCATGAAGTGTTACTTCCCCATCTCATGAAACATCAGTTCAGTTTTTAGTGAAGCTAAATAGGTTAAAAGGTGAAGAGACATCACATACCTTTTGGTGTGCTGATAGCTCTGTCGTTCACAGCTCCTTTGGAGATGACTGGAAGAAAATGAACACAAGATAAATGTCATCAACCTGGAAAAACCTCATCATTCATCATACATACATTCATACATGCCTGTGTCACCCTCACTGTGTAAATATAAACATCTGGATGAGAACATCAGCTAAATGTGTAAATTCATATTTAGTGTGTGTTGAAGTTGTACCTGATCTTTCCAGGGTGATGTTGGTGGATTTGACACACGACAGCGGCAGGGGCCGACGCCTGGACACACGGACACACGGACAGACGGACACACGGACAGACGGACACACACACACACACCTTAAGTCATTTAGCTACCAGACTTGTTAGCATTAATTACCAATGGGTAATGCTAGCTACAAGCTTGTTTGTTTTTGTTTTTTAACTGGCGCTTCTCCATCATACATGTTACTACCTTTATAATCACATTGGATACATGAAGACTAGACAAGAAATTCTGTGCAATCTTTGAAAAATTCAAAATTCAACAGAAAACATCAACCCTCGTGGTAAATTACTCTGAGTAAGAATACTTTCTGGACTGTAATCCAGGGTAACGTAATGTAGACGTACCGGTCTGTGTGGGCCAGTTTGGCAGACAGCAGTGCTTGGAGGTTTGGTGGTGGCGGCTGGGGCGTGGCGAAGACAAACGGGGCGAGGACTCTGGGCGGGGCAGGAGAGCCCTGGACCGAACCCTGCAGAGGGGAGGGGGAAAAAATAAATCACCATGTTGCCCCCCCTTGGTGGTTGTGATCAAAGCCTGGCAATATTGCTGTTGCATCATGGCTGTTCTGACCGGTGCAGTTGCAGGGTTGGCGTCTCCCACCAGGCTGCAGCTGTTCATCTGCTCTTCCATCTCTCTCTCCTTCTCAAACACCTTGAGGTTGAACTCCAGCTCGGCCGCCAGCTGCTCGTCTCCAGAGAAGAAATCCTTCACCTCGCTGCGGTAGTCCTGCATCGTCACCTGATGAGAAGACCGGCTTTCCTTAATGTATGGTATGCAGGGTTTTCAGTAGGGTGGCCCTCGAGGTTAGTACGTTACAAGGACACATCCACCCTCGGATCTTCTTCCACTCTGACATGTTAATCTGTGACGTTCAATGCTGCTCAATGTTCACATTTACCCACTTTCCCTCAACCTGCCTCATCCACTTCTACTGTAGCCATTTCCTACATTTCCCAGAATGCCTTTGACAACCCCCAGAGAACAAGCATAAACCTTATTGCTTTCAATCAAAGGTGGCCGTAATGTATTTCTACTTAATACTGTGTGACCTCCCATTTCCCATAACTCCCTATTCTCATGTATATGCTGTCTCCCGTTATTGCTGCTGCAACAACCCAGGGATCAAGTTTCATCTTACCTCACCCTAAAACATCTTTCATTAGAAATGAACGTGAGTTATATATTTAGAAATGCTGAAATCTTTGGGGGGGGGAAACTGGGGAAAAGAAATCCCTGCACATAACACTAATATGCTTGAGACTAAAATAACGTAGTACTGATTGAGTTAAGTCAGTATCAGATGAAAGAGGAAGATGAACCTGGCTGGCTGGATGCATGCTGCTGTGAATTAGCTTCCAGAGCTACATATTACTGGTCTCTAATTGCTTAGATCTTTTTGCTGAACCCAAATTCCCCCTTTTATTAATAAAATAAGTAAGCATCCATATTCCATCCATCCATCCATCCAGTCTTACATGGAGGTAGGCCATGAGGTCCTTGAGGACAGGAGAGCGTTTCTGCTCCAGCAGGTTCTTCAGAGCGATGATGATGGGGATGGTATGCTCTATGAAGGTCTTTTTCTGGACCTGTGGAGAAACCCAGGAAGCAGGTGGTGAAGTTTGGGAGAGAAACCCAGAGGGCAACAAGGCTCATTCAAGCTATCTAACCCCCTTAAGACCTGATGATTGGATGAGATTCAAAAACACATCAAATCCAGGTGTAAACGCATCAACCAAACCAGGTCAGAAACACATTTGGACACAATAAAGTGTAAATGCAACGAGTCTCCAATCCACATGAACAACTACAGAAACAGAAACCATTTGAAACCCAGGTGTAAATGTGATCCAGCTGAATCATATAAGATAAGATAAGATAAGATAAGAGAGACTTTATTAATCCCGCCGTGGGGAAATTCACGTTATAGCAGCTCACAACAATAGAAAAACAGAAGATACAAGATGCAGGTTTATACCAGATGGAAAAGGGAACAATGGGTTTGACTTCTGACAGCCCTTTCACATGCAACAGTATCAAACGGTGTTTTCATTTACCAGCTGTATTTACTATCTAAAAGAGGATACTAATAGTATTTATCACCTGGTATTTTCTAGAAGGAAGCTCATATCTGCTGTGTTACCCGTATGATGTGAATGCAGGCTGGCGTTGACCCCACTTACCTGTGAAACCACCTTCTTGTGTGCCGCCTGCAGAACAGCCTTGGCCATGGTGGCCATGTTCTCCTCCTCTGGTTCCTCCACTGCGGCGCCTCCTGCTGGAGAAGATATGGCCTGCAGCTTCATCTCCTTCAGACTCAGGATGCTGAAGGTTTCGGCCACAATGTCAGCACCATCCGAATCCAGGGGCAGCTCCTCATCTGCAAAGCATGCTGGGATAGGAACGAGGGGTTAATTCAGGTTTACTGTTCTCTAGACTCAAATTGGTGCTTACCGCCTAGTATACTAGCATCATCAGGGACTAAGAAACATCCAGATCAGACAGCACTGAAGAGGGGATCAAATGTTTGACAGCTAATGTGTTTTCCAGTTTTATGACCACTTCTCCCGCCCTGTTCATTTCCCTCCCCTCCACAGATCTCACCCAGGATGGTCTGGTTGATCTTGCTGGTGATGTTGAATCGCTGGGCATCGGTGAAATGCTCCAGGAGGAACCGGTAGATCCGAAAACGCTTCTCTCGGTTCTGGGCTCCCTTAAGGGAGAACCGATCTTTTTCTCTGATTGAAAATTAAAGAATGAACATTACAAATAATCCTCTGATCCTGGAAACTGGACTTGCAACGTGTTAGTAGCTTATATACATGAAAAAAAGTCTAAATGTGCAGGGGAGTTTAACAGAAAAACATCTTCCCTTAAGAGAAGCAAAGACAATAAGATAGTTGAACTGGATGACAGAAACTACATTTCCCAGCTTCCTACCTGTCAGTTTGAGAGAACCTGTTGTAGGCTTTGTGTTTGCTGTAGGAGTTGAAGTGGAAGACACACTCGATGAAGTGCTGGCTGAACATGGCTGGGTTCTTCTTCAGCAGCAGGTGGACCAGGCAGTATTCACACAGACTGGGACAGGAAGCAGGAAGTAGTTGGATTTGATACAATTTTCAGTTACAAATATTTTTATAGTTTTGCATTTTTATATCTGTACTACGCTGTGTTATTATGCTGCTGATGACACGCCCATTCTAAACTGGAGCGACTGAAGAAAGGAAGGAAACTTTATCTAGCCGTATTACTAGTATAATCCCTATAAAACTGCAGTGTGAGTTACCTGGCGATGGCAGGGACCGGGTCAACCAGCACGGCCACAAAGTGAAAGAAGAGGGAGCCCTTCCATTTGACAAACTCCTCCTAGAAAAAGAGAGAAGCTTTCTAGATGGACCCTGAACACACCCTGAAAAACAAACCCTAGCAGCACGGAGGAGGAATGAAACTATTGGTTTTCCTGTAATATAAAAATGTTTTGTTTTTGTTTTGTTGTCGTTTTGTCAATCAGATATTCCTTAACAGAGAACAACTACATTGCTGACTGTTTAATGAACACTGACTGATGCTTACAGTAACATTAGTCTTTGGACTGCTAGGCTGGATTCATTGATCTTTGGTGTTCAAGTGCAATTAAAGGGTCATTAAGTCATCTATGACCTTAATCAACATCAACATTGATCAACAGGGAGTTTTTGTTCCAAAACATTACAGTGGTTCAGCACCAGGCCAAGTAATCATTGAGTATTGATCAACAATCCTATCAACCCCCTCCGATTATATTATGGTAATGGTTTTGTACATTACTGATGATTTTTCTTTTTGTTTTTTTTAGATGGATGGATCGTTTATCCAGACACTGCCGAATGCTGAGGAGCTGAAAACCTTTTGCCAGACACTTTTGAAGAGTCCAAGGATTTGCCACAGAACCAGAATACCCTTTTTGTCTAAAACAATTCTCCAATAGGCAGCCTGGATATGAAAGTTGCTGTTGTTAATATTGCAAATTTTCAATATTTCTTCAGTTAACTACAAGAAATAATCACATTCAGACTTCCCAGACATTTTTGGTCAAAATTAGACATCACAGAAGCCTCAGTTTTAAGAAATCCTGGTGAAATCTTTCATTTTCAAACTGTAGCTATAGCAACATAAATATCCATCCATTTTCCTCAGGATGGGAAGTGTTGATGCTTGGAGAGGTCTAGAGAGTTTAGGCATATTGATGTTTGGGTGCTTTATTTAAAAAATTGAATGGGTGCTATATTTTAATAGAACATCAAATACTTTCAAGGCCGTCCATTTATTTTCAAAAGCTTTTTAAGGCCTTATTTGATTTTCTCAAATCCAAAAATGTCCAAGGATTTTCAACCCTGCTGTGGTGTATTTCCTATTTGCAGCAAGTTGCCTAGTAACCCGGTAGAACAGTTCCTACCTGCAGCAGGTTGCCTAGTAACCCTGTAGTACAGTTCCTACCTGCAGCAGGTTGCCTAGTAACCCGGTAGAACAGTTCCTACCTGCAGCAGGTTGCCTAGTAACCCGGTAGAACAGTTCCTACCTGCAGCAGATTGGTCAGCATGATCAGCGTCTGCTCCCTGATGACAGATTCGTTGTCACGGAGACAGGTGGAGATGTTGGGGATGTAACGATCCACCATGTTGGTGTAGCGAACACAGAGATCACACATGATGACCACCACGTTGTTGCGCACGGCAACCTCGCTGCCGACCTCCAGCTCCCTGGCGAACACCGGCAAGTACTTCTGGGTCAGTTCCTCATGCTGCAGACACAGCTTACCTGGACCAGACGGACGCAGGGGGAGAAAAACACTTCAGCATACTGCATCATTTCCCAGCCTGGTGAAAACTTTCTATATTGCTATCTAAATATTGGGAGAAAGAGACACTAAGGACAATTTATGTTCCTGATGATCAATTTCAATTACTTTTCCATGACATGTAGTATAATTGTCATGCCCACAGTTTTTCAGCATCTCCAATAGTTTTGTTACTTAAAACATGTTAAGTAGCTGATATGAATGAGTAGTAACTTTTACAGGCCTGGAAAATGCTGGAGGGATGAATGCAGAGAGACAGCCAGGTAGTTTACCTAGAGTGATGACTCCATGGGCTCTGACTTTGGTTGGTAGAGAGTTTGCTCTGAACTGGGACAGAGGCAGAGAGGCCGGCAGCTCCTCAGAGCCTATCAACACCAAGGGGTAAAGAAATGAGTCAAGACCTGCAACAGTAACATTTCAAGTGGACTTGTCTGTGTTCTTTACTTGTGATTTCCTTCTCTGGTGTTCATAAAAAAACAAAGTCAGTGTTGTCCACCTCTGATATGATGGATGTGATGTAGTTTTGTACTACATTTATCTACGGGAAATCTTAAACCCGAACTGTATTCTGTGACATTTTGATCAGATCCCACATCAATATGTATCATTGTTATTATGATCATTATCCTGGGTTTCACTGGAGATTTTTAATGTCCCATGATGGTCTAAATACTGTCTCAGGGGCTTTTCCACCCTGACAAGAATACATTTGAAATGCTGAATACTTGAAATTCTTTGGCATGAAATTAATAAAATGTAACTATGTCGAATATTGACACAAAATATGTTGTATTGGCAGCTTCAAAAATATCGGTATCGGTATCAGCCTTGAATCGGCCACTCTAACATCCAAGCCAGGTTTCTAGGCGCTCGCCCAAAACGTCCCAAGGGACAGTTGTAATGAGTGCAACAGCATAAGCTCATCCCTGCTCCTCAGATCTCCACGCTCCCCTACCTGCCGGTCTGTCTCCATGCGAGGTGAGGACAGACTCCACCAGCAGGACCGTCCTCTTGCCCACCCTGGCAGGGCAGTGGAGCGACGCCACGCCCAGAGTATGGAGATGCTTTACCTGGACGAAGGAACATTTTCAAATTAGATTCCCAGTGCTACTGGTAGCATCATGGAAAAACCTTGTAGCTGCAATTTTGACATTTTTCTTTTTCTTAGATAAATAATAAATATAATTCTCTATAATCCCCTGTAGGGAAATTCTCTTATCACTTTGCAGTTCAGTTTATGGCAGAGGAGTGTTTATTTTACCTGACAGCAGCAACAGTTTAGGTCTGAAAGGTGACCTTTGACCTGGCATAGTTGGTGTTGGGGCTTAAAAGAGGAAAAGCCACAGAAGGAATAGTTCTCACCATCAGTTCCTCATTCAGGTTCTGGGTTCCTTTCTCACTCAGGATGATGCTGGATAAATACGCCTCGCAGACAGACACCAGCTCACCACAGTACTGGTTCAGGAAAGCCTGAAGGAAACGGAAATAAAGAGCGTGTCGCTGTAACGTGACTCAAACTACGGGTGGGAATCATCTTGGCTACAGTTAGATAGATGTATATCCATCATGTAATGGTGGAGCCTCATGTGTCTTGTCAGGACTTTGTATTGTATACTTTTATATGAGCAATGAGATGAGAGAATGAGTTTTAAAAAAAAAAGAAAGAAAGCCTCTGCAAAGCCTTGCACTAGCTAACGCTAGCCATCTAGCTAGATAAAAGCACTTGCTCCTGCCCCGTCACCCTTTCCACCCCCTTTTATTATCTAATTACTTCTATTATTACTAGTCTAGATAATAAACTAGATAATATCGCTGACAAATGTGAAAAACCCAAAAAAATGTGTCACAATGCAAGTATTACAATACGTAACGTGCCACAACTAAGAATAAAAACTAAGTTTAAAAAATAAATAAAAGAGAAAGGGTAACTTAAGAGCTTATAAGTCAAATCTCTTATGATAGAAATCAGAATGAAAAATAAAAACAGAATAACTAGCTAATGCAGTGGAGCCTCGTCCACAAGCATCTCTTCCTTCCACATGCTCCCTGTTTTAAGGCTTTTAATCAGTGCAATAGAAATGATGTAGAAAAATCTGTTCTATAGCACCACAATTCCCTGTGAGTATCAACAGCTGTACTGTGAGAAGCCGGCGTCGCCAACCTGAGTCTGTTTGACGTCTTCACCGCGGCCGAGTTGAAACAGAGTCTCCAGACAGGCACTGATCACCTCCAGAGACAAATCGAAACTCTTCAACCACGACATCAGATCATCTAGAGAGCAGGACAGAGATCCTTCAGCACGTTTCAAACGGATTTCACTCACTTGACACAATTGGCTGAATTTACTTGATTGCATTGATCGATTTAGTTTAATTAGCCTGATATTAAACTAAGATATATTTAGATGAGTGAGGCTTTTGGTGAAGTCTAATGGGTAGATTTGTTGATTACATTTTACTTGGTGAGAAACAATTGACATATTGAGAGTTGATTGGCTCATGGTCAATATGCAGACTTGGAGGGATCAGTCAACAAGCTCTCCAACACCATTAGCTCTATTTATTAACTCATTGTGTGCACATTTCTTATATGTATTTGCACTTTTTATGCTACGCAGGCGCACGTTTATACATTGTGCACACACACAAGTTAATAACTACCACAAAATGCATCCCCTCTCGACCACTGGCGGGCTGCTTGCTGCAGCACTAGCTACGAGTTACACGTGTTCAGTCATTCAGCCTGGCCTCAACACTGTGGTCACTCACCAACTATCCTGCTCTTGGTGTCGTCATTCAGATGCTCGGCAATCTCTCCCATCACACACAGGATGTGACAGCAGGTGGCCCTGCTAAAATCGTTCGATCTGAGAAAAAAAAAAACCCCAAAAACATTTTCCATTACATTTTAGTCATTCAGCTGAGCTCTACTCAAGGTCAGTCCAGACAGTGAACCAGTTCAATCATTGTAAGTTGCTCTGGATAAGAGCGTGAGCTGAATTCCTGAAATGTAATGTTGAAAAATAAAAAACACCGATTTGAGCAGCAGTGTCTTCCTGAGGCTGACCTGACCATGTGGTCCCAGGCATCAAGGATCTTGCTGTAGGGCAGTTTGGGGGATGAACCGACAACCTTGGAGAGCAGCAGCCAGGCGCCGGCAGCGTGCTCGGTCTCCGTGTGGGAGATCAGGTTGGAGACGAACGCTGGGGTGAACTTGTTCTGCTTGGACCAGACGGTGAAGGCTCGGCTGAAATACCGGCTAGAGAACCAGGATGGAAAACACGAACAAGAGAAAGGACGTTAGCAACAACAGAAGTGTCTCAAAGGGTTTGAGCAATATGGCTTTCTGAAGGTTAATACTGATATTTTTGGACTAAAACTGCTCATAGTTTCTATGTTATGCTGATATTCCTTGGACCATTCCTTGGATTATCCTTGGACCATTTTATCCCAAATATTTCCACAAGAATTCAGTGTTCCCCCCAGAATTTAATGCTTGCCACGGTGAACTGGACGATATGCAATTTCTAATAAAAGGCCAACATCAGCCAGACACTTTGTCTGGTCTCAGCAACTGATTTTGGTCTACATGGGTACATGTTGGACAGAACGCACAACATTTTAAGACCAGTTCAAGTTAAATGAAGCATATTAAGGCTGTGAGTTTACAGTATTAAACCTACAGATAACCTGTTTCATTATGTTTCATTTGTTATGTGTTTTTATTGTTTTCACTGTATGTCTGCAAAGCAAATTTCCCATATTGGACAATTAAGTTTAGAAGGAATTCCAACCCGAGGTTTTGGCATTCGTGGCAGAGCAGGCCTAGCAGGTCCCAGGTCAGCCTCTGGCCAGCGTCCAGATGGCGGTGGGCCGAGTGCTGCTTGACCTGGCTGAGCAGAATCTCCTCCAGAGCCTCCAGGGCCTTCTCCTGGACCGAGCTCTCGGAGTCCACCACGGCCGGCACCACGCCCTGCAGCCACGCCCTCTGCACCAGCGAGCTCTCTGGTTTGGCCTGGAGAGACGGGGGGGTGATAAGGGGAGGGTGTGCTAACAGAGTACGAAGCCAACAATGTGTTTCCAAGTAGCTACGACCTTCTATTAGTAATAACATGAAACACACATCTCAATGAGCTACAAGAAAAACACAAGAGGAAAAATTTAGTAAATAAATAAGAAGATAAATTCAACATGATTAAATAATTAATTATTAATTAAACGGGGCCATCAAGTAATCTATGTCTATCATCGACTTTTGATAATCAAGCAGTTGTAACAACATGGACGGGTCTCTGGCTCTAGAGCTGGCTGGCCTCTAATTGACAGAAACAATAAAGTCACATTTTCACAATGTAGAGGAGTAAGCAAGATAATAAGAGCAGAGATCCAACAGAAAGAATATATCACCGTGCAAAACACTGCAATAATAACACAGATTTGTTATTTGCTCATTTAGCTTCAAAATGAGGCTGTTTAACCATCGTACCTTCAATGTGTTGCGATGCTGTTCGCTCACTCGTAGTACCAGTACCAGTACTCAAAGTTTTGAAAGCCAGAAAGTTATGTTAGTTATTGGTATTGATCAACAACCCCATCAACCCCAGAAATATATTACAGCCCATTGGTGCTACGGTGCTTACTTATTGCACATTTAAAATAATAAAATTAAAAGGAATAAAAGGAATAGGGATAAAAGCGGCGGTGAGCTATTGAGCAGGTCGTAGAAAGTGCCTTTCTGACTCATCCTGCGAAGCCAGCAGGCTTAATGTCGTGTCATGATGCTCTGAGCTTAACTGGACAGTAACTGGACAGTAACTGGACAGTAACTGGACAGTAACTGGACTCACAGCGAGCAGCTCCCCCAGGCACTGCAGGGCTTTCTTCTTCACGGACAGGGCCGGGTCTCTGCAGCGCTCCGACAGCAGGGCCAGGTTCTCCGAGCTCATGGGGATCACTTCGTGCTTCAGGAGACCCACGAGGGCCTGGGGGGGCAGCAGAGCACAGAGGTCACAGGTCATACTGAGCTTGGCCATTCATCACTTCATTTACTCCAAGGGCAAAGGACAGCAATCCAATCAGGGAGGGAAATGACCATCAGTCGCCTGGTGAATCCTCGGGCTGTGGGTGGCAGGTTATGTCGACTCTACCAGCCAGCCATTTTAGCAGGTAACCTTTGGAGTCTTATTTTACTCTAATCATCTGGTGGGCTAGTAAAATAGTGAAAGTGGCTGTCAAGATAGGTTACTCTACAGGAAGTCATCATTTGGAGTCATATTGGCTGGTGAATTCTGGGATGTACCAGCTACTATGTCCATTGGACCAAAAAACAAACAAAAAAAACAATTCAGCAATTATGATTCAGCATCCAGTTAAAAAGCTGATTATTTCTGTGAGTGTTAAATCTTTAACCGACTCAGTTACCTGCAGCGCCGACTTCCTCACGTTAGTCTTGGCATCAGCTACACGCCGGATTAGAAGAGCCAGGTTCTCTTTTGCTGTACAGCATTGAAATAGTGAAATCAGTGCATGTTTGCAATCTATACACATGAGAACCACCGAGTTAAGACATCAGGTTAGCTCGTCCTCACCCTCACAGCCTGAGCTGTCGCTGCTGCTGATCTCTACGGTCCTGAACGGCAGAGTCCGGTAGGTTTTCTGAGTCTGCTGTGCAGCGAGGCTTCCTGAGAGACACAAGACCAGCTTCATATTCTCCTTGATCACTTTGAGATGCAAGCAAGTTTTAAAGGGTCAAATAAGCTTAAATAAAATGCTCTTGGGTCTCGAGTAGAACATTGTAAGCAACGGTCTCTGCACGATTTTAAAAATCAAATTCAATGCTTTTTAAGACCTCAATACATTGTGGAACGATTTCTTTCATAGAAAAGCGAGACAAAGAGTTTTTAAAACCTCGACCGTGCACTTCGAGCTGTCGCTAGTGCGAATTCTGAATTCTGAAACGAAGAATCAAAGACTATACCTTCGGTATAGTCCAACACCGTCTGGGTTCCAGCTAGACGGAGAGAGTGGACAGGTGACTTTAGTGGAAATGTAGTTCATAATGGAAACACATTAAGGCTGACTTTGGAAAGTAAACACGCAGACTGATCGATTAAGTGAGTTGCATCAGTAAATGAATGTGTATGTATCCATGTATGCATTGACATATCTTAATGTGGAAAAAAACAGCTCACTGTGTACATCAATAAGCCTCTGTATGTAACATCTGTGTGTGTGTACATGTGTCAACGTACACCAGCACAGTGCATAGATATATGGATATAGGGATCTAGACAGAAAGACAGATAACAGCACAATTCTGCCTATATCATGATGATCATGATCATGATGAACTGCAACAGCCACTGGAACTGATCCAGAGTCTGCTGTATGTGCATAAATATGGGTGTTTCTTCCAGTCCGGTGGGTGGGTGTGTGTTCTCTCACAGGATGAGAAGAGGTCATGGACGGCCCGGGTGGCGTTGAGGGAGGGCAGATCCAGACACTGGGCCAGACAGGCCAGGGCGTGGCCTCGAACCGTGGACGAGGTGTCCGCCCGCCGGCCGAAGAGGAGGCTCTGGATCAGGAACTTGTGGGCCAGAAACGGGGTGAGCTCCGGGGCCACCGACGGCTCCGGACTCCTCTCCGGCTGCTCCAGCAGAACCATCACCACGGTCACAGAAAACAGCCGGTACACCATCTACCGAAGCCACCGAGACACGTTCACATCAGGACAAATTCAAAACATCATGGATCTTTCCTATGATCCACTAAAACCATCCACTGAAACCCAGGATAATAATAATACAACTACTACTATTTTTCCTGTTCATGTTTTATTATCCAATCAAAATGTCACATCGGAATCAATTCAGGTTAAGGGCTTCCTATACACAACCAGTGCACTATTGATAAATTCTATAATAAACATGTAATCAATCAAACTGCATCATATCCGTCATATCAGAGGCCACACTGGTTCATCAATATGAATGTGAAGCGGGGCGGGGCTACACGCCACGCCAACCTTCCCTTGAGGAGTAAAGCATTTCTCAGTCTTGGTGAAGCCAACGGTGGTAAGGAAATACCTTTGAGTGTCTGGAGTAGTCATACAGCCACTTGATGAAGGAGGCGTAGTCGGCACACGGCAACTGGGACGTCAGCATCCCCACAGCCTGGGCTCCATGGGTGCGATACTCGCTCTTCTCCACCATCTGAACGTCCACGGCACAGATACTACATCACAACAATGCTACTACATCAGGAAATTACAACACTAACATAGTAAGGAGGACTGCTGCTTTCTTAACCGTATCACAGTTAAACAGCCTCACAGTCATTGCCTAATTTCATATGAAAGTCATGAGCGGACGGAGCAACAGTGCGTCACTGTCTGAGCAGATCTGGAGCTCAGTGTAGTGCATTGGTTCTCAATCCAATTAAAGTATCATGAAAACGAGAAGCCTCTATTTGGTTCAGGTGTGCCTGAGTAGAGCTGGAGCTAAAACCTCCAGGACAGGGGGTCCTTGAGGACTGGATTGAGAACCACTGGTGTAGAGGATTCACCTGGAAGCAGATATGCTGCAGGAGGATTGGCAGGAAGGGCAGCGCCAGCTCCTTCAGCTCGTCAACAAGGTGGCTGTAATCAGAAACACACAGATGATGGACAAACTGATACGGATAAATGTGTGTAGTTAAAGATATGAAAGATATATCCAAATCAAAAACAACCAAGAGAGTTACTGATGCCATTACATTTAAAGTAGAGTATATTCTGGAGTCCTATTCTAGTCTCTAGTCTACTTGGCTGGTAAACTAGTGAAAGTGTCTACCAGCTACTATTACCAATAGTTAGCTTTAGTTTCCTGCCCTGCCAAATGCAAGTTGTATAGATCAGTTTACACTGACTTAAAAACGATGAGTTCTTTACCATACGAAATGGATAGCCTGGTCACGGGTGGTGAGGACGGCCTGGCTGGCCATGAGGAGGGAAGGCTTCCCTCTGTCGCCTTTATTCATCATCAGGATCACAAAGAGCAGCCTATGGAAAACCCCCCGCAGGGCCTGGGGAGGAAACACCGTGGTTAGATGAACTAAGACGTGGAGCTGAACAGGCATGCCACTCCCCGACTGATCCTTCTGTTGTGGCGTTTCAAAAACACGGAAGATGTCCGACGTCACCCACCAAGAGATCACAAGTCAAATACATTGTGTTTCATTCCTTTACATCTATATTATCTCACGCTGTTGCTCAACTAAACCTCTCAAAGCACCTCTGTAAAAAGGCCGCGAGGTGGTGGAGTTACAGTCCCTCACGCCGCGCTCACGTCATATCAGAAGAAGCAGAACAACCGGGTGACATCTTGTGGCTACAACTTGGAAGCAGTCATGTGTTCAGCTCGTCAGCTCTCTACCATGATTGGACATTACTGCATTGAGGGAGCGACTATGGGTCTTACCTCGTCTCCATGGTTGGGGGAGCAGAGCAGCCGCAGGCCATAGAAAGCCAACTCAGGAACGCTCCTCAGCTTGGTGATATCCCTGCACAGAAACAATACAGATATCAGATTTTGTTTTTCTTTCCTTCAACCTTCCGGCTTGTTCAACAGGAAACATGGTGTGTGTGCAAACTCACTGTTCAGCGGCAAACGTTAGCTCTCCAATGATCGGCTCCATGTAAATCAGCTTAGTGAAGATCTGTAGAAAACCAAAACCAGAGTTATCCTCTTCAGTACATATTCTTCAGATTAGTGTTCACACACGCTCGACAGAAATGTCTGCCAGCCGATCGGCATTTGAAACGTCCCATCACTGCGACTTTGTCGTCTAAACTGGGTGTGATGGGAGTCGTTGGTTACCTGGGTGCACTGGCTGGCACTCTGCGGTTTGTCTTTGAGGGGAAACCTCTGGAGGAGTCTGAGGAGGCTTTGGACCAGGAGAACCACAGCCTCTCTGATCTTGGCCAGGTCCTGGCCAGAGAAATGCACCTCCTCTTCCTCCTCCAGCTCCTCATCCTCTGCCTCATCCACATCCATCTGAGGGCAGGTAAGACAGTCAGCGTCATTTTCACACAACTTGTAGTCTATCAGTGTCATCCAATGTGAACAAAACTACTACTGCTACTGCTTCTACTACTAGTTTTGCTACTACTGCTACATTGAAAACAGGATTACAGAAGTTTAAAACTGGCAATCAAGAATATAATATGTGAAGAAATAATATAAAAATGTGGTTTAAGCAGGAAAGAAAACAAAAGATGACAGTAATTTGTACTGAGCTACCCAATCCTACACTACAATGATGTTTCACCTCTTCGGCCTCTTTCCTGTGTGGTTTGGATCGCTTGCCCTCGGCCTGCGAGCTCTTCAGGCCGTCCTTCTTGCGCTTCTTGCCAGACTCCTGAGGCCAGCAGCAAGAGGCCATGTTGGAACATGTGTCAAACAAAACCTGGTGGAAAACCTTGTTGGCGATGCTCCCTGGAGGCGACACAGACACACACATCAACAGAACTGCACAAACACACACAAGACGTGGCATTGAACTGTACTTTGTCAAGCTCATAGGGAAGCGAAGCAACAATCTCATGGATTACGCTTTTTCTGTGTGCTGATGTTGGTATGTTTTTATATTATGTTTGGCTCCCAGTTTGGTCCAGTACTTACCAGCAGTATACTGGGAATTCACTCAAAACATATTTGGTCCTGGTCCACTTAAAATGCTGCTGGCAGGGTTACATCAGTATTTATGATACTGTACCATAGTACTGACACTGTACTATAGCCACAATAGGTCCAGTATGGGTACAGCACTGATCACCAATGGTAAAGCACTGAAAATTCCCAGAATCCAGTGCAGCGGTGAGTCTTACCAGGGATTCCCAGCAGCAGCAGGTAGAGGGAGGCGGCGTGGATGCCGCTGACCCTCTGCTGGACGGTGGCCATTTTAGCTTTTCCTCCCAGGACAAAGAAGGACAGCGCTGCCACCAGGGACTTGGCCGACACCCCGTTCTCCCCGAACAGCGCCCAGATGCTCTGCAGGACAACATGGGAAACGGTCAGCTGGGGTCGCAACGAGACGAGGTCCCGTAACTCTACTTCTTCTGGTGTGATATGAACTCGGCATAGGGCCCCGAGTTCAATAAGCCCCAGAGCTTGTTAAGATTGACTTAGAGCAAAATTGAAAAACTACACTGGGCTCCCAAAACAAATGAACAAAACTACTCCTAGACTACTACTAATACTACAGCATAATGAAGTAGTAAGTGATCATTTAACTGCAAAAAAATGTTTTTATCTCGGCTGAAAAAGCAACCGAACAGACCACAAGCTCTCGGTTAGATAAGTCCTACCTGTGAAACGTCATCTCTCCCTCCAGGCTGTTCGTCAGCAGCGTAGGGCAGTAAACACGTGTGCAGTCGTTTTAAGGCCTTGTCTCCGTTGGCAGTGAGTTCCTCCTCTATGGTGGCATCCAGTGGCTCGATCTCTGTGAACTCCAAGTCCCACAATGCATCTACCCAGGCTAGAAAAACAAGACACATTTATCAGCAAAGTGTCGTCCAACTCTGATACGATGGAGGTTCCTCCCTGACCACAGCTGCAGAAAAAACAGCAACCAAATGTAATATATTTGCACATTTTATTTTTTCATTTAATTGTTCAATAAGGTCTTTATACTTTTTATATTTTTATTTCAAAAAGGCAGCAGTATATCCCAGAGTTTCTCTACTATTGAATAGGTGCGGTGGGTCCTCCTGCCTTAAAGAGCTGCTAACCTTAAAATATTTTCATTTGTCTGGTTTTAATGGAGAGTTTTAGTGTCAAGAATACAATTTTGGGGGGGAAAAACAGTTATTTTGATTTTTTTTTTTTTTTTTTTTACATGAAAATTGTCAAATTTAAAAGATATTGCACAAATCAGCAGCTTTAATAAAAAAATGTATCAGTCTTGGCATCGGCCTTTTAAGACCCACAGCCTGGTCTAACTCCAACAGCCACTTTGGCAGATAACCAACCATCATTTGAGGTCCTGTCTAAAAAAGTGTCTGGAGAACAACAGAGAGTAGACCCTAGTTAAGTTAATATCACTGTATCCGAGGTCACACTTTCCAAACAGCCATATAGCAGATTAGCTTTGTTTAGTAACAGGTTGGACTAAAGAACTGGTTTGATTTAGATTGTATGTAATTCAGAGTGAACAGACGTGGATTTACACTTACATACACACGAGCAGCTGTTGTACAATGTTAAGTTAGTTACATGAAATACTCCTAACGATTCAGAAGACGTCGCGTCCTGTTTTAACTGATATGTTCCTTTGCCCATAATCAAGGCAGCATTAAACTGACAGATTTCCAGTTTTTGGGGCTTCGTTAGCCGCTAATGTTATCTGAAAAACGTTACAGACAATGTGTGTTAGAATCGCTGGACTTTGGTTCATCCTCGGTATTCAATGAACGTAACTCCGTAATAATAGAAGCAGAAAACATAACTTTACCTGAAGATAGTTCACTTAACTTCAGAAACTGCAGGGCACGAAGCAGCTCCATCTTGTTTATGTTTTGAATGATCCCGCCCGAACATACAGGAAGTTTCGTCTTCTTCTTCTATTTTAACGGCGGTTGGCCATATGATGTCGCACTACCGCCACCTACTGTCTGTACAAATTATGTTCTCTTTCTCTACGTCTGCAGTCTACAGAACCTACAACCACACTAATAGATCTTTGATGTTCTTTATTATTTGTAGATGGTATTTAGGTACTTTCTTGAGTATCTGATTTATATGGCATGCATTTTCTACTCTTTCTTCTCTTTCTTATAATTAATGTGTGACAGATATCACAGAGAAAGGGAACTCACCGCGATGAAGCCAAGGCAAACCAGAATACCGATATCATTCAAATGGATTATGTTTTTGATAAACAATAGGGTGGGATACAGAATATTATTTAACGGGACTGATGTAGGGTGACTGCACTCCAGAAGAGGGCGGTAATACAACATGAAAACGGACGTCAACCTCCAATAAACCACAAGAAGAAGAAGAGGAAGTCGACATCAACGCGCGTGTAAAAAGGAGCTCAGCCACAGCAGCACAACTGAAGATCAAAAAGTTGAAATCTTTGTTGTTTCTAAACGGCAGACGCACGAATCCGGAACTGGCAACAGAGAGCTATTACCACTGTTTTGTGGAGGACATGTAACGTAACATCAATATCAGTATCAATATCTATGCTAGCTAGCCACAACCGGCACGCTCTGTTTTATGGGGAGATTGTCACGTCAAACTATTAAACAACTGTCTATCGGAAAAGGTAAATATTTGTTTACGAGTCGTTGGCAGCTTCTGGTACATTCGGCATACAAAGGACCCACCAAGCAGCACTACATTTCAATAAAATGTTAACTTTTCTAACGGGTACATACTGCTCGCTACCGCCTTCAACGGTGTGTTTTGCAGGAAGAAGACGGGCTAACATACTTGACAAAACATGAAATTGTATTGAAATAAGTGCTGCTTGGTGTTTTGGATGTGACGGGTTAAATATCAGGGCAGATTTAACAGTAGTGACACTGAGATTACCCCATAACGTTAGATTTGTAGATTTGCTATTGGGTCAGTTTGAAGTTTAGCAGTAACCCAGCACCGTCCATCTTCACACATCACTACTGACATGATAGTTACTGCCCCCTGCCTGTCTTAACTCCTACCTCCCCTCCACAGGGAGGTCAGTCAGCTACAGAGCTTGTAGGGATTCAGCTTCTTCCTCAAGAGTGCTTGGGATTGAACCCGGGTCCCCTAGATGGACAGTCTTTTAAACCACGAGACAACCTGCCCCAAACCAGCAGATCTAATGCTTCCTCGTTTCTTTTCCCTAGTTGGCAATGTCCTCTGGAGCCAAGAAAGCTAAAGAGGAGGGGGCGGCTGTTATGAAGAAAGGTGGGATGGCGAGCAGCAGTGACGAAGACTCCGACGTGGAGACAAACTTCGCTCTGCTCACCCAGAGAGGAAGAAGAGGAGGCATTGGGGAGGACGAGGAGGGAGCCTCGTACAGCCGAGGACAGGAGGGGGAGGATTTCAGTGACGAAGACGAAGAAGACATAGATGATGAGGAGGAGGAGGAGGAAGGGTCTGATGTTGATGATGAAGAAGAAAAGGGGGAGGGGTCTGATGATGATGATGGTGATGAAGAGGGGGAGGGGTCTGATGATGGTGATGAAGAGGAGCTTGAGGGGGACAAGGAAGAGGATGGTGACAGTGAAGACTCTGAGGAGGAGGAGGATGATGATGATGATGATGATGTCCAACCAGAAGGCGCCGATGATGATGGTGGTGGAGAAATCCAGACTAGAGACGACATTAAAAAAGGTGGGTTTGGATGCGGCCTGCAGCTCAGGAACTCTTCCATCAGTTATCAGTCGTATCACTACCCAGTCCTGACCACCGCGTATCATTTTTGTCAGATATTTCCTCCATAGGAGTGAGTTAAAAAGTTATTTACCTTCTCTCCATCCCAGTTGAAATGTTACAGACTCTTCTTTGGCCTCCACAGAGCTTTCCACCATGTCCTTTGAGGACATTATGAAGCTGCAGAATAAAGTCGGGACCAAAATGTACAACGAAGTGGCGTACGGCGCCGGCAAGACTCCTGAGAACAAGGGCAAGAAGAAACGACTCAATAAGAACAGGTGACGTGTCTCCTCATACCTGGTCATGCAATGTATGGTGGATACTTTAAAGAGTATTAGTAGGAGTAGGAGCAGTAACAGAAGTACCATTTGTAGTAGTAGTATAAATACTAGTGAAAGTAGTAGTAGAAATAGTATTAGTAGTTGTCATAATAATAACCTGCTGCAACAGGTTATACACACACATCAACAGTTCTTATCTAAAGCTCTTTACAGCACCATGATTGCCTATAATTTCGTCCCCAGTGGGAATTGAACCCCTGACCGTGTTGGTGCCTTGCTCCAGACAGTCAGTATTAGTAAGTAGTGAGTTGTCCAGGCTGAACAGTCGTTTGTTTCTCTGCTCAGGCCGATGGAGATTTCAGCCAAGAAACCTGCACCTTTCCTCAGACAAGTCGTCCCTGTCAAGAAAACGGTGAGTGTTTGAGCTCCGTCACCGGGCTGCAGTAAGACTCTTCTCTCCCCTTGATTCAGTTGTGAACAGTGTTTGTTTTTTTCTCTCCCAGATCCTGAGAGATCCTCGATTTGACGACCTGTCCGGAGAATACAAACCTGAAATCTTTGAGAAAACGTACAAGTTCATCAACGACATCAAACAGCGAGAGAAAGAGGTGAGGGGTTTTAGAATCGCATGCTCAGATTGATTTCAGCGTTGGTGGTGAAAGGTGAAATAAAGGTTAAAATTTAGTTGTAAATTGTTGAAGGCATTCAGTCAGCAGGATGTGTGTCTATGAATTGTGAGGCTAACAACATGTTGCTCTCCAGATCGTCCAAAAGAAGCTGAAGAAGACCAAGAAAAGCAACCAGAAGAAGGAGAAACTCCAGACCCTCCTGAAGAGGATGGTGAGTTGTTCCTGCAGACGTCGTTCACACCTCAGATGCTTGTTCTGCTTTCTTCTCCATTAAAGAAATATTTGGTAGCAGGGCTGAGCAATTCTTAGAAAAACAAAACAAGGGATCTTTGAAACGTCTTCTGAAAATATAATCAATTTTTGGCTGTATTGGTTAGAATGATCACCGACTGGAGGTTATACTTTACCCACCTGTTTATTTACCACTACATCACAGTAAAACACATTCAGTAATATATGAACGAAACGCATGAAAGCAATAGAACATACTGAGAAAGAGGAAACATGTGAAATGCATTGCAGGAGAACCAGGAGAGAGCGAGGAAGAGCCAAGAGCAGCAGCGCGAGAAGGAGCTGGAGTTCAAGAGGAAGCAGAGGGAGCTGGCCGGACAAGGCCTCACGCCCTTCTTCCTCAAGAAATGTGAGTGGAAGTTTGAAGAAGTTTGTTCATTTTGTCTCTACAGAAGACACACCTCATGTACACCTGATTTCTTAGCAGTTGCAGCAGGTTTGGTTGAGCTTTTTGAATATACATGGATATAGTTGTTACAGAGCTGTATAGTTATTTCCCATGCAGAGGAGTTATTTGGGTGGTTGGGATCGTTTATACCATCTTAAACATCGATCCAAGTAACTACAGAAGCATTAAAACATGTAAATGCATTAATAAGAATGAAACCACTGGATGCTTGACATTTATTTAAAGGTTTTTTGCACGGAAATGGTCAGATGTTGAATATCAGCTATCATCAAAATATCAGTATCAGCCATGAAAAGCCCCTATAGGTCGAAGCCTGGTTCAGTTTACCCAGCGAGAGCCCGGATGTGTCTGTCTGCCCTCGACTGAACTCTTCTTCTCTTTCTGCAAATTCACCAGCCGACAAGAAGAAGCTGCAGCTTGCAGAAAAATACACCGAGCTGAAGAAGAGCGGCAAGCTGGAGAACTTCCTCAGCAAGAAGAGGAAGAGGAACGCCGGCAAGGACCGCAGGAAGTTACCGCGGCAGCACCACGCAGGCCCCGTGAAGGCCGCCACCTCCACGAAGACCACGCCGGTCTCACGGTTGCACAGAGATGGTCGGGGCAGAAAGGTTGGCTGCTGCTGATCTTCTGGATGACCAGCCGCGTACTACTGTTGCCCAATGTCTTGCCGATGACTGCAAGGGCTGTTGGGATCATTTGTAATTTGTTGTACTTTTATTTCATTGTGTCGGCGCTGCAGCTGGAAAGCGGCTAGCTCAAATTGTGTGTTGGACAGTAGCAATGTGGTTGCTAGCGGTGTGAACGCAGACTCGGTGGTCTTCAGGAATATCACCTGGTCGACGTACGATGAAGACCAATTGAGGTCTAAACGTTGCTGAACAACCCAAGGAAGAGTCAATCCAATGTTCAGGAATCTTCTCTTTCACTGTCTTTCTTTTTGTGTGCGACACTCTGAGGATTTTGGACGCGCCACGCTGCCTCCTTCCTGTTGTGTTGAAGAGGTCCTGTTCCATCCTGGATGTTGGAAGCTGTAGAAATCTTACTTTTTGCACCTTGAACTGGGAGTCAGATTGACTTGAATCACCAAGTCAAATGTACAGAGATACAGTACTAGACATACCCTGTTCTGGACAGTAGACTATACATCTCATTCTACATATACAGCAGCTGTATGGATACATAAAGTTATGGTGACTGACCCCAAGCCTGCTTCACCTCACCGTCTCATCGCAACATTTCATGTAACACCTTTTTATAGAGGCTGTATTTAGATTGTGTGGATTTGAATTTTCTGTATTGAGATGTTTTTAAAAAAATTAAATCTGTATCTGTAAGTCATGAGTGGTTAACTACAACATACATGCCTACAACTCTATCATTTATTCTCAAGGACTTGGTGAGACAAGCACAGTACCAGAATGTCTTGCTCAGTCAGATGTAAAATTACTGGTGTCCAATCTAGTCAAGTAAACACGATTTAAAGGCAAAGTTACTGAGGTATTTTAAAATACAATTATATGATTTCTTTCCTGAGCAATTGATGTTTCTTTTGCTACTAGGCTGGAGCCTATCCCAGCATGCATTGGGCAGAGGGCAGGTCCCTCACAGGGCCAATACAAATGGACAGACACTCATTTACACCACCTGACTTGCGTGTCTGTGGGAGGAAACCCACGCAAACTACACAAGAAGGACCAGGGTTGGGAATCGAACCCGGGACCTTCTTGCAGTGAGGCGACAGTGAAGCATAACAACACCTGTTAAAATAGATGCAGCGCTGTTCAGGAATAAGCAGGTAAAGAAAATGAATGAATATTGCAGTGGAGGAGTTGGACACCTCCCCAACACGAAGCTCTTATTGTGGTGCTCAACCAAAACAACATCCAAAGACGTTTGGTAGCATTCAGCAACTTGGAGAAAGAAGACGGGGACACTGCCTCAATTTCACCAGTTTATTTTGGCCATCAAACATGCTCTCCTCATCGAGCTGTGATGTAGGCCGGAACGTTAGCATGCTTTGTTTGATGGCCAAAATAACTTGGTGAAATTGAGGCACTGTCCCTGTCCTCTTTCTCCAAGTTGGTTACCATACATCTTTGGATGTTATTTTTGTAGAAAGTGGAGTAGGAAAATAGTTATGTAGTGAAATGAACAGTAGAGGGACCTACAGGACAGAGGTTGTTGGGTTCAAGTTACTAGTTGACCAAAACTAAAACCAAGCACGGAAAAACCTTGAAATCTAAAATACTGGAGTGTAAGAAAAGGTGACGATGAGGTTTCACTGTTACCACCCCGCCGACAGGGGTTTTGTAATGGAGGTAACGGTAGTCAAAGGGATTGGGATCGATGAGGGATGGACTTCTTGATGTTTCAGCATTTATTCTGCAGAAGACAGAACAAATGTCTTCAGCGTGAGGTGTCTGCCAATCTGCCAAGCATCCAGCTGAGAAGGTCTCTCCTCTTGGACAACAAGTGAAATGTAGAACACCACACTTTTATAGGAGGCTCCACAATAACTCAAACTTCCTGGGGTTCCTTAAATGTGCAAGAGTTAAGGTGTTTCTGGCCGCGTAGCCCAAAATGACCATAACAAATCTGCGGGGGTCGAGAGGGTTGGTGATCAATAGCGATGACTCAGTGATAACTTGGCCAGCTGCTGGGATCAAAACTCGCCACCCACTGGAAAGTCAAGACGCTCCCGATCCCCTCGCCCCACCCCTCCACCTACTGGCCTTTTCAACCGCTCAGCGATGGAGGACGGAGCTACGAACAAGCAGCTTTTTTTATTCCAGTATTTGTTCCTGTTGGATCTCAGCTGCTAACTTACTCATTCTACTGTGAAAATGTGACTTTTTATATTTAAGTCAGTAATTACAGGCCAATTGTTGAATTGTTGTTGCAATTCAATTGGTCGCCGATAGAGGGCGCTGAAAGTCTTAAATTACTTAATACTCCTTTAACTCCTAGTGTACCTTTCTCTGTTTATATTACATTACAGTCATTTAGCGGACGCTTTCATCCAAAGCGACTTGTACTTGTTGACACTATGTGGGGATCGAACCCACGACCCTGAGACTGAGACCGCCAGCTCAGTCTGTTTATTTTCCTGCAGTCGCTCATTCACTTGGTGTTACCCAGTACTCTCTCACACACACACACACACACACACACACACACACACACAAACACACAAATAGAAGTCAGTAAAAGCCATAGATTACTTTACGGCCCTTTAATTCTGGCAAAATTCACATAAAAAAACCCCCAAGACTTCATGTTTACCTCTGTTTCACATGCACTCCCATTACACCAACATTATCATGGGACATGGTTTCCCCATTACGCTGACGTTCCACACTGTAAAAACAATGTCTGAAGTCATTAATGGGATCTGGACAAATGGACTGTAGTTTCACCACCAGGTTACGAAAACAACCGCAAGAATCCACTGCACCCACTGCACCCACTGCTCCTTAACCCGGTAATATGGAATGAATAGCCTTATGCAACGTTCCCTAATTACACAATAGCATGGTGTTGGCGGGTGTGTGTGTGTGTGTGTGTGTGTGTGTGTGCGTGGATACAGTGGAAGAAAGGAACTATTCTCTGGCAGGACTGTAAGTGGTTTCCAGTTTAGATGGTCTGAGATTACAGTCCGTTACCCAGCGCCACGTTCGTTAGGGAGCGTGTTAGTGGGAGTAATCACGTTAAGGCAATATTTCAATCACAGTGTTTACATGATAACTTCAGTATTGCCTTAATCTGGTTAAGGCTTGAATTATTGGTCTGCACGTAAACATGCCCAAGCTGACATGTTGACCTCGCACTGTAAATTTGTATTGGAAACGTTGATGGCGACGTTGTTTTTCACAACGGCGCTGTTTCGTTCTACAATTAGGAAACCCACGGGGTCAGCGATTTCCCGGAATATCACAGACTGCCGAGAGGTGTATTCTGGACAGGGGATCGGTTTTTAGGGGACGTCAGGGAATTTCACAAATGGGTCACTTTCTAGGAATATAGCAGAAAGTATTTTACAACTTGTTTCACACATTCGTTGCATTAGATTGTGGTTTATGTCGTCCTGTAAATTCCCTTGATATTCCCGAACATCCTTGGAGAATTTATCAAATTTCCTGTCCAGAATACAACCTCTCACAATTCCATTATATTCCATTATATTCCATATACTATATATATACAGTACTGTGTAAAAGTCAAGAGACCACCCTTTAATTTCCAGTCAAAACGGTCATTAAGTGCATGCTTGTTGTAAACACCTCCACAGTTCAGTCTCAGAAGTTGGTTGCATTTTCTGCTTCTCACGATCCGAGTAATCCCAAACACCGTTGAGGTTGAGGTCCGGGCTCTGGGGTGGCCAGCAGCCTCTCTGTACAGCAGCGTGCCTGGGCTCTTTATCTTGCTGTGGAATGAATTTGTTCCCAATCAAACGTTTTCCAGAGGGTGTTGCACAGTGTGTTGAGATTTGTCGTATTTATCAGCATTCATGATGCCTCCGAAAAACCAAATCCTCAACTCCAGATGTTATTATGGCTGCTGGCCATGTCCCAGTCTTAATATTATCATTTGAAAACAGAGGAATTCAACTGCTGTAAACTCATTTTTCATATAAATATTTAAGGAGAGTTGGTAATTTATTAACATCTAAAATCAGAAGTAAGAAGGTCAAGGGTCAAAGCCAGTTCCAACAAATACTCATCTGACCCGTTTTGACCCAGAGATCTCAAGTCTGTTTCTTTGATGCTGTAAAAAAAAGTTTAATTTCTATTTAATGATCTCTATAATAATAATTTGAATTTGTATTGATCCCTATGGGGAAATTAGCAAAAGTAAAAGGATACAGCAGAGAAAAAAAGACCAAGTAGAATTGAAGCATACAAATAGAAAACAAAACAAGCAGTAAAAGCAGTGAAGATGTAAAGATGTTGTGGGGTCAGGGTGTTAGGGTGTTACCTAAAGATGTTACATACAGATGTTATGAGCAGACAAAACTAGAAATGTGATACATATAACGTATGAAATAGTGGAACTATTATGACTACAGTAAATATCGGTGCACCAATTCACAGCAATGTACATGATGTGCAACATATTCACATGTGGCCATATGGACGTACGCAAAGTGTTATCGAGGCGTTCAGTGACATCCCGGAAACCTAACCTGCTGATTTTACTGGCAACAGGTTTCTGTAAATTCAGCTTCTCCTTGGTTTTGGCTGCCAGCTGAGAACCAGCGCCTGCTCAGCCGTTCTTAACGGGGGACCGGGCTCGCTAAAAGTCAATTAGCGGGTGTCTAACGAGAACACAGCAGCTCTGGAAGCCGCCGAAGCCTCTCGCTCTCCGACAGGTGGCATTCATCGGATCGCTCTCGACGCCGCCGCTCGCCTCAGAGCGCCGTCTGCAAAACAATAGGAAACAACACATGGTGGGCTAATACAGGGCCTTATATTCATGGGCAGGCTAAGACCCCCCGTCCACCCCTCCCCTCCCCACCTTCCCCTTTGTGTCCCCGCTGTCGTAAAGGTTCTCAAGACTCTTTGTAAAGTGTTGCTCCTTGTCGTAGAAGGATGGGAACTTGGGAAGGGGTCAGGGGGGTGGTGGGAGGCAACACCGTGTATGTGTTTCAAATGAAGGATATTATTGTGCCGGCGGCTTGAAGCGGTAAACGACAGCCGGTGCGCCGAGCGGGGGCCGCGCCCCCCAGGTGAACACGCCCCCCTCCGCAGTTTCTTTTTTCTTCGGTGTCACGCGTAATGGACGCCTCGCCGAGACCGATACCCTCCGCTCTCATTCCGATTCATGGCCGTTTCAGTCTCCCATTGTCCCCCCGTGAAGCGTCAGGACCCGAGTCCGCCATCATGAATAGCCAATAAAAAGCCCATCGCTCCACGGTGAATCGAAGCCGAAGAAAAGGTGCCCGGGAATACAGCGACGGCCTCCATTGAGTTCTTTAGCATGGAAACCATCTGTTCCCCTCCGGCCCCCTGCTCTCCACTGAATGGGATAATTGAGTCTTATAGAGAGGGAAGAA